>RJWH01000448.1:363825-785995 GCA_004363575.1 Solenodon paradoxus | reverse complement strand
GTCTCAGAAAACCCCATCTCCACGAGGTGGCAGGGAGTGCGATCAGCTGCCCTGGCGCCTGCTGAGTGCTGCAGGGGCCAGCCAAGGAGGGGACAAGGTCTGGAAGGAGGCGGTCCCCGCTCGCTCGGCTTTCCCCTCCCCTCTCCTCTAAGAGGCGGGCACCCGGGTATTTGAGCGGCGGAGGACCCGCTACCCCGCCCCTCTAGCCCCCCATTCAAGAAGCCGCTCTGCTATCCCCGCCAGCACTGGGCGCCCGGCGCGCTTCGGAGCGCACGTTCCCCGCCTTCTCCTACTGGCTCTCTGGACATTATGCAGCCGAGCAGCCGAGCCCCAATCCTCCTGCTCCTCCGGCTCCTCCTGCGGCTCGAGCCGCTCAGTTTTCAGCAGGCGGCGGCGTTGCTCAGCCGAGCGCAGACGGGACCCTCGCGACGAGACCTCAGCGACTCCTAAAGTCAAAAGTTGGCGGCGAGCACCACCCGGCTCCAAGCGCTCTCTGCGGCCACTGCTTAGCGTCGCAGCGGCAGCCAAGGAGGGCAAGAGGGAGGGGAGTAGGGGTAGCGGGGGGAGGGGTGGGGAGCACCATGCAGTTTGTATCCTGGGCCGCACTGCTAACGCTCCTAGTGCGGGACCTGGCGGAGATGGGGAGCTCAGATGCCGAAGCGGCCGCCGCGGTGAGAAAAGACCGTCTGCACCCGCGGCAAGGTAACAAGGCTCTGGTCCCTGGGACCCCTCCGCTCTCGGAGGCCGGCACCCTACAATGGAGGCCTCTCCTTTTACTAGAAAGAATTATCGCCAGCTTTGGGTCATTCCCAGCCAATTTCCCCACAACTTTGCTTTTCCCTTGCGCACCCGCAAGCCTCCAACTATAGTTACTTAGTACAGCTAGGGGTGCCAGATAGCTGCAAATTTTATTTTATTGAGGGTGTATGCCAGGATCTGAAAATCTCTTATGTATTGTACTTGTTTGGCTCCGAATGGTGTATCTTGAGAGCCTAGTACAGATCCTGGTCGTTCCTGGCACACAGCGGGTGCCCGGCTGGTATTTGTTCACTGTCTGAAGGTGCAGAGATTTACTTGAAGAGGCAAAAAAATAAAGGTGTAAAATAACGCAGGACAAAGATTTTACCTTCATTTTAAATTAAAGCTTGCGGAAAACTGAAATTTTGGTTCACGTGCTTCTGCTTCTCTCTGCAGTGAAATTGTTAGAGAGACTGAGCGAATACGAAGTCGCGTCTCCCATCCGAGTGAATGCTCTCGGAGAACCTTTTCCCGCGAACGTGCACTTCAAAAGAAGGCGACGCAGCATTAACTCTGCCTCTGACCCCTGGCCTGCCTTCACCTCCTCCTCTTCCTCCTCTACCTCCTCCCAGGCGCATTACAGCCTCTCCGCCTTTGGCCAGCAGTTTCTATTTAATCTCACCGCCCATGCCGGATTTATAGCTCCACTGTTCACTGTCACCCTCCTCGGGGCGCCCGGGAAGAACCAGACAAAGTTTTATTCCGAGGAGGAATCCGAACTCAAGCACTGTTTCTACAAAGGCCATGTCAATACCAAGTCCGAGCACACAGCCGTCATCAGCCTCTGCTCAGGAATGGTAAGAGGACGAGCGCCTCCTCCCTTCCTCTCCCCTCCCCTCCCGCCTCCCTACCCGCTAACCGAAGATTTAATGCTCTCTAGCTAAGACCCTTGCTGCTCCGAGTCTTCTCTCTGGCGTTAATCTCGTTTCGCCCTTCAGTTTGGATGGCTAGTCCAGTGTGTGCGCTTGCACTCTCGAGGAGCGCACGCATCCGCTCTCAGGGGGTCTAGATGTTTCGGTGCTTTCTAGAGCTGAAACTCAGCTCAGCTGAGCGTAGCCCAACGCTTGGAGGCGTCTTGAAAGTGAGTTTCCGAACTCGGAGTAGTCCTTCCCTGCACCAAACTCTGCCGCCCAGGAGCGGAGCAGCTGAGCTCAGGGAGGACCTGACTTCTTATTGGAGCGTCTGGAGTCGGGGGTGTGGACTGAGGATCCCCAGCCACGGTACAGGGAGTTCCTTCAGTGTCCGTCGTGGAGGGCGGTGCGTAATCTAGATTCCCCCACGTTCTCCCAAGGCCTTCTTCTCACGTGCCAGGAACCCAGAGACTGTACAGGATTGACAAGGAAAGGTCCCGTCCCACGAACGGAAGGGTGGGCCTAGGACCCCGAGGGCGGGGAAGAGGGCGGAGCTAGCTCTGGACTCTGAATTACGGTGGAAACTGCCGGTGGCGGTGCGGCGCAGTCCGACTCTGCACCCTGCTGGCGGGGTGGCCCCCAAGAAGCCGAATAGTGGAGAGGCTGCCCGGACAGTATTTTGGCTCTTCTTATGTTTAACCAAGCGGAGGGTTCCAGAGCGTCGGAAAAGGGAGCCCGCTGCGCTCGTTTCCCTAAAGAGGCCGGGCAAGAAAGAAGGCGGAGCGGCCACTTCCCGGCGCTACAATATACGCACTTAGCAGGGGATCCAAGCTGGTACCCCGGCCCTCAACTTCCCTCTTCCCCCCACTTGCCCTTAAGTTGGTCCTAAAGGACATCGACCCTTGCCCCCATGACGTTTGAAAAACTGCTCTAAGTTTCTGACCCAAATGAGACTGGCCCCGGACTTTTCCCAAGAGATGTGCGTTTTGGCCACGCGCGAATGACGCAGGAACTTTCCCAGACCAGGCTCTCTCAACGCACGGCACTGTACGTACTGTACCCCGATGATGCCTTTACTCTTCCCCGGGCCACCACCCACACTTCCCCCTGTCACCTTTACCCAAGTGGAAGCATGAATACTTACCGGCTTTGCTCAGCTGGCCCCTCCACGCCTTGCTTTCAGGGGTCCAAAGTTCAATTGTTTGTCACGTCCATCTCTGCCGCTCAACCGAGGGGTCGGGTGGTGAGCCAGGGGAGCCTGAAGACTTGGAAGCGGAAGGTTTAGCCTTCCGAAATTCTGGAACGGGGATGAGCCCCACTTTAGTTCCAGAAAAGCACCAGGAGCAGCCGCGCGTGTTTGGGGGTGGGCGGAGACGGCAGTTTGGAGAAGAGGGTGGGGGTGCCGCAGTTGAGTCGTCCCTGCCCCTAGGACTGGAGAACAGGAATTTCTTTGTTCCTGTTATATCGGTTGGGCAAGAGGCCTGCATTTGAACCCCAGGAATCTGGGCGCATCCAGATCCCAAGACTGCGTCCCCCAATTTCAGAACCTGACGGATAGGACTACGGGTGCACGTCAAATTAGTAAACAGCTCTTAACTCCTCCTCCTGCCCCGCCTCTGCACCCCGCTGAGTGGCCCATGCAGTTGTATAAATATTTTGCTGCACAGGACCTTAATTTCTATTGGCAATTTTAGGTTGTAGCTCCCACGAGGATCTGTGAGGGGTAACTCTTTGGGAACAGAGGGTTGGGGCTTCAGAAACTATTGCCTAGACCTTGATAACCCATTTATATTGCTCTTAATTTGCAATCTGGAGGGGGGTTTAGATTACATTTTAAAGGTATGATCATTGGCTTTTTCTACAGTGATTTATCTAGCTCCAAACTTCTCACCCCTTAGTATTCCTGCTTGAATGTATTTTTCCTCCCTGCCAAGACTTTCCCTTATTATTTCTGTAGCAGTAGTTTGGTGATGGTTCTAGGGGAAATTGCACTCTTTAAAGAGGGTCTTCCAACTCTCCACCCCCCACACACCCACACCTACACACTCTCCCAGCCAGTTATTAATTGCCTTGAAGTTCATTTCATATGTGTTGCTCGCCTCTTCTGAACATCTCTACCCTAATTCTAGTCCTCTTTATTTTTCTCTCATTAGGACTGATGTCTGAGAAATATTTCCATCTGGCTTCTCTTTCAGTCTTTTCTCCCAAATCCCTGTGGCACACCACTGACAGATTAGTGATGAATAGGTTAAAGATCACATTGCTATGCCGCTCCTGTACTTTACATAGCTCCTCACTGTCTAAGGAAAGTTATCAACTCTTTCACCTGGAACTTCAGACCATTTGCAGACAATATACCTTCTCATCCCTCTCACATCCACTTGTCCAGCGTCATTTCTCAATCTTCCTCCCCAAAGCTTGTATTTGCTCTGCTTTTATTTATTTATTTTTTTCTTTCTGAATTTCCCCTCCTACTGTGGTCCTAGCATATTGCCCTCACACCTTTGAATTTACTTGGCCTTGCCATCCATCTTCACATATTTAAAGCATGCTTTTCTTTTAAAATGTAACTTACATGCCTTCTTTTCCAGAAAACCTCTACCTAGTCTCTCCCCATTCCCTGACACTGATCTGTATCTCTCTGGGACTTCAGTATGCCCTCCCCTGTATTAGAGCTCTTGGTACACAATTTCTATCCTTCTCTTTTGCAGCCAGGTCAGCATCAATTTATTTTTCTATGTATTTGCTATTGTAGTTACTTAACACCTGTGTTTGAATAAATGATCACCTTAACCAAGAAAGGATACTGGTTGATCAAGGAATGATTTTGTGAATTGACAACAGAATTAATTTGGCATTATATGATACCATTTCTTGAGCTCTTATGTGCCCAAAATAAGTATTGTAATAAGTATTTTATGTGTGTTATCTTATTCAGTCCTCACAACAACCCAGTTTGTCCTCAAAACAACCCACTTTATAGACAAGGACACTTGAAAGTTTGAGAGTTGGGACACTTGTTCAACATTTCAAAGATAGTAAGTGGCAGAATTGGGCTTCTTCCCCATTCTTTCTGACTCATGCTTCTAATGGTGGACCAGAGACTGAGTCTATGTCTATGAATTTTTTTTTTTTTTTTAAGGCATGGGACTAAAGTCCTGAGTTGAGGAGCATCATGGGCACTAGTCAACTATTTCTCTACCACTGAAGGGAAACTTAGAAGTCATTTTCTCCCTTGACCTCAGTTTCTCCTTTTATCAAAGATACCAGATCTGAAGATGAGCGCCTAGGCGCTTTCCCACTTTTTCTGACCTCTCTTTAGTAGGCTTTAAGGCTGGTGTTTGCCTGTCAGGTGCCCGGAGAACACCAGAATTGTGTATTTTAAACAGAGACAGTAGCTGAATGAGAACAAATTATTTCTTGTCTGGAAACTAGCTATTCTGTCTTTTCATCTGACCACACTAGAGCTGTCTTCTTATACCAGTAGCTCATGAATTACATGGAGAGCTTTTTTAAAATACAAATTCTATACCTCACCCTGGAAATTCCAAATCTGCATTATGGGGTAATGCCCCAAATCTAAAATCTTAAAAAAAATAAAAATTAAAAATATTCCCCAGTAGAGTTAGCCAATGTTATAGCCTACTGCTTAGCATACTTTACCATGCATAAAAATATCAGGAGAGTTCATTAAAATGCCAGTTCCTAGACCCTGCCCCCTGATAACTTAATTCAGTAATTCACATTGGGGGTGGGTTCTGATTATTTAATCTCTAACAAATTCCTGGTAACTGCTGCTACTCTTAAGGTCAGTCATTTCCCTTGTGTCCAAGAGAAGGTAAAGGCCTCTGCTTCCCTGCCTCTCCCCTGTGTGAGAGAAAAGAAACAA
Source organism: Solenodon paradoxus (assembly GCA_004363575.1). Classification (NCBI taxonomy): domain Eukaryota; kingdom Metazoa; phylum Chordata; class Mammalia; order Eulipotyphla; family Solenodontidae; genus Solenodon; species Solenodon paradoxus. The sequence goes on along the minus strand of RJWH01000448.1, from coordinate 780,457 downwards.
GGAGAAACAGAAAAGAGCTTGATCTCAACCTTTAGATGCTCCCCCATTCGAAGGAGGGGAACTTTTCAGTGTTTTTGTAATGGTTTCAGTGGTTCAACCGTAAGGCTTTTTTCTTTAAAAGAAGCACTTTATTTTTCATTTGTTTACACTGTTCACCCCGTGATAGGGACTCAAACCCAGGGGCAGGTAGCCTGCATCTTTTGAAAGTGATTGACCCAACCACTGCTCCACCAGGGCAGACGGAGGCATTATTTTTAATTTGGAAAACTTGTGAGTATGTGGGACGGTGAGGAGAAAGTTACCTCTTCCTTTTCAAGGTGCTTAGAATGATACTCAAACACCAATTGTATCCTGGTGGTTACAGGCAAAAAGTACCAACACCAAAGCCCTTAATGTGTTCTAGGCCCTAGCAAGGTGTCACTGTACTTAGGACTTTACATTCATTATCTCATTTAATCTACACAATTACCTTTTACTGTAGTTTTGTCCCCAGTTGAGGAACAAGGCTGTTGAAACTCATAACACTTATGGAACTTGCACAAGGTGGGTGGGCAGCCTGACTCCAAAGTCTCCTCCCGTTCTGCTCCGTGTTACTGACACATTTCTGTGTCCATGTCACAGCCAAAACATGCTTCCTGAATTTGAGTTCATGATTGTTTATACTCTCCCCCACCCCCCACCCCCACCCCCGACCCCTTCCCTCTCACATTTTCCAAATTTTCATGCTGATTTACTCAGTTTCAACAGCCTCTGGGAGTTCATATGATGAGAACCTGAGCACCAAAGAAGTGTGGTTGAGTAAGGTGTGGTCAGAAAACATGGCCCAACCAGAGGCGAACTTCTGCGTTTATTTATTGTCAGCTCTTTGCTTCCAGTTCCGCATCCAGGGATTCTATTACCTGTGATTGTGTTCTGATTGCCCAGATGAACTGTGGATAGGAAAAAAATCAAGGTGTAACAAGGGTCACCTGTATTTCTTAGTGACATTTGGATGCAGGTGCCATAAACTGGAGTCAAATCATAGAAGTTGGTACTTACATGACGGAGTAGAAGTAAACTGCATCTCGGAATACATAGGCAGCATTTTCAGCCTGGACAGGCATTGTGGGAAAGGGATTGGGTAAAATGGCACTTCAACACTTGCCCATGTTTCTAGTGTTTTTTCCCTTCTCAATGGCTAAGTTATATTAAATCAGTCTCTCATCTCTCTTCATCTGCAGCTGGGCACATTCCGGTCCCATGATGGGGATTATTTTATTGAACCACTATTGTTCCTTGATGAACAAGAAGATGAAGAGGAGCAAAAAAAACTCCACATTATCTATAGGCACAGCACCCCCCAAAAAGAGCCCTCCATTGGAAGGCATGCGTGTGACACCTCAGGTATTTGCTTCCTGCTTAATCAGAGATTCTAACTCTGTGAGATGGATCAGTTACCATCCTACAAAGATGTTGCACTTTCATCTTCTACAAAGTTCTTCCATATACCTTGTATTTTATTCAGTCTTCCAGTGAGGTAGGTATATTTGCACTGTACAGATGTCAGCTAAAGAGAGGTTTAGGGATTTAAGATTGACCAACTAACAAGTGACACAGTCAGTATTCAAACTCAAATAGCGGTGACTCTTAAAACTCCTTTGGGCAGAGTTGCCTCTTTCTGGAGTTGCTGATTATTAGCATCAAGCTTTAGTAATATGTTTAGATTGTTAGACCCATATCCATAATCAGTAATTGCTTGTGTTCTCTTGGTGTCTTGATGTTTAATTGTTTGGGATTTTTTTTTTTCCTAATCCCTGTAGGGTTGTGGGGGAAAAAAAAAAAAAAACTTGCCAGTGGAACTAACAAGAAATGCTATAGATTTGTTGAGATTTTTCTTATTAACTTCAGCTTAACTAATGTCCTGTGGTTCAGGTAATACGGGAATGAAACTGTAGTTCACACTGTTAGGTTTCAATCAAATTGGCGGATGTGCACCACTAGACTGTCAGATTATTTTGAGATTTAGTGCTGGCATGCTTGACCATTATTAGGATATGCTATTCTGATCACTTTAGAAAGCTTATGATTGTCTGTGTTTCACAATCTGCGGTCTTTTTTTTTTTTTTAATTAAAAAAAATTTTTCCCCTAGCCCTGGGCCTTGAACCCAGGTCCATTAACTTGCACCTTAGCCACTTGAGCCACAGGAGAGGCACTGTCTACATTCTTTAAGCAGCCATTCACTGTCTTTAAAGCCTGATTATTTTCTCCCTGATGATAGCTTGTCATTAGAATCCTCCTCAATGCATTTCTATGTTTTAGGATGGTTGTTTAAATACATTAAATGAATTCTTGGACTTCCTGTTGTCTAAAACTGTCCTTCTTTCTACTCTGTATTTAAAAAATTGCTTTCCTAATTAAATAACTTCTCAAGGTTTTTCTGGTGTCTCCAAATCAGACTGACAAGCTCTTTCCTAAAATGCTTCCTGCGTACATGTTTCATCTCTTATCTGTATTAGGTTCTTCTGCTGTGATGGACGCCAGTGTCCTATTCTGTCCTAGAATTGTTATTTCTAAAGTGAAATCTTTAATAAAAGAATGTCAACTGCTTATAATCTGGGAGTAGGCAAGTCATAGGGTGTAACATCAGGATCTTTTGACTTTATCCTGTTCAATGCTGTCATCACACCTCAGGACTAGATTTACTACAATCGAAATGCTGTTAGTTTAACTCTGTAAAGAGTCGAGAAGTCAATTGGGAGGCACTACTTCACCTAATGCCACCTAATGCTTACCACAACCCTGTGAGGTGGGTATCATTCTTTTGTTGTTGAGGTTTAAAAAAGGGCTTGCTTAATTAAACACCAGGATCAGGCCAGACAGGGCAGAAGGAGGGGATCCCTGCTCCAGAGCTGGGTCCCAGGGACCACCCAAGGTCACCTTGGGGGAGTAAGGGAGGGAGGGCTCTCCAGGGCATCATTCTTAATGCCACTGTACCTAGTAAATGTGCTGACATTTTTAGATATAAAATATTGCCCAAGGTCTCTTGTAGCTAGTTCATAATGCCTTATTCTTATTCTGTGACCTGTTTCCTTTGTGCAGGTGTGATGCGTATGTGTGTAGGCATTTGTGCATGAGAGAGAGAGAGAGAGAGAGAGGAGTCTTAATAACAATCATTCAAAAAATCCTCAATTAATCCTTAAAATTAATTACCCACGTAATGGCTATTTGATTTTCTGGGCAGGAGGGCAAGTCAAGTCCAAGTCCCCAGAGGACAAGTCAGGGTCAGGTCCTTTTAGGACTTAACAGAACACAAAGAAGAGGGAATCTGAAAAGGTGAAGGTTGAGGACAGTGGAAGATGCCTTCATTAAAAGAAAAATTATTTGGGAACTAATGAGTAGTATCGGAGGCTTTTAAGTGCCAATTTCCAACTTCTATCAACTTTCAATTTTCCTTCTGGTTTTGGCTTGCTACTAACTAATATAGCAGGCCTGTCACACACTGTGTGACAAATCAGGAGCCCAGTAGTTTTGACAGGCTCTTCCAAAGGTTGCTGCTGGACTGTGCCATTCTGGTTTCTCTTTTCCAGCTGCTTCTGCACCCCTTCTTTGAATTCAGATGCAGGAGGCTCAGAACAGTTGGAAAGGACTATGGCACAATCCACCAGCAGCCCTTAGAGGGACGAACCAGCAGGTCATGGAAACCTCCAAAACCAGGTAGCTCTTGCACAGGGAGCAAAAGTAGGTGGGGGTGGCAGAAGTGCTTCTAGTCAGAGAGGAAAAAGAATGCCTGTGAATAATAATCCATTCAGCTTCAGGGATACCTATGTCCCCCAAGGGCAATGGTTGGTAACCTAGTGTGAACTGAGAGCAAAGTTCAAAAGCCTATGGCAAGCCTCCTACAAATCAAAGTCTTTAAAAAAATAAACAGTTCTTCTCTTAGGCAAGTGAAATGGAGCAAGACTCTCAGATTGCTAAATGCTCCAAATGATTCTGACTTTCTGCTATAATTAATTATGTGAGAGTCCCTCTTAGAGTTGTAGTCAAGGAAATAACTAGCAACTGTCTATTGCCTGCTGCTTGCCTTTCCCTGGACCTGACTTTCTCCATCCAAGCTTTGGATCTTTTCTCATAGGATGCTAGCATATTTGAACTGGACTAAACCTTAGTGGGCCGCTCTAGGCCAGAATGCTAATTCTGTACAGCTGAGCAAGCTGTTGTCATGGAATGATAAGTTACTTATTTCCAGGAGTGACACCTTATATATTCAACACCAACTCATCAGAATTTAAGATAACTCCAGTCTCTAGGAAGGCCCTGGAAGATCCCTGGTGAGCTAGGTTTAACCATTTACTTACTGGATTATGGGAATCTGCAAAGGGCAGGGCTCAGTGTACTACTGGGACAAAGAGATGGACTCTAAGTCTTACTCATTTCTGAAGCGTGATATATTTCTTTTTTAGAAAAAAGAAAAAGATTCTGAGAATGTTTATATTCAAAAGATGCGTGGAAGGAATCTGATATGGTGAAAAGTTATTTAAAAGGAGCCTATAGCTTAATTTATTCATTCATGTGTGTATTTATTCATTCAGCCATCAAGTATTTATGTGCCATGAGGATACAACCAGGAACCATTCTCATTCCAGTTAATTGTGTGACCTTGAGTACATTTTGAGCATAAAATGAGAATAGAGTGTACTTTCCAGGAGTGTAGTTAGGACTAGATGAGTATGAAATGATGAAAGCTCTCAGGACAGTGTTTAGCAGATGGTAGGCAATCAATGAAAACAGAAATTAATACCACCGCAAGGCAAGGAAAACTCAAAATCTGAGCTAATCAGGTTCCTGTGATGAAGCTTAGATCTTGGTAGCTTTCTCAGAAAGGAATTATGGGACTTGCCCAGGGTCACCCTGCCAACTGATGGCAAGACTGAGGCTTTTTCTTTCTGCTGGTTTCTTCTGTATCCAGTGCAGCATCTTGCAAGGTTGTTTCTCACAAGTCTTTCTTGACCCAATGGCTGCCCTTTCTGAACTGTGTGCTTTACTATCATTGGTCACATCAGTGTGTGACCTTTTGGGCCACTTTTCCTCAGGATTCAGGCTGGGGATATGGGCCATCATCTCTTTTCTCTGGTATGCCCTTGAGCCTATAGTGGCTCCAACCTAGTGTGTCCTCGGTAAAGTTCATTGACCTTCCTGCCTGCCTGCCTGCCTGCCCCACACACCGAGGAGCTAAGTGGCTGGCTGCTGGGACCATTTGGGGGAGTTTGTTTCTTTTATAAGCTACTTCCTGCTGATCCTTCACACTGTATTCCCAGATAAAACCCCAAGTTTTGTCTCACAGGCACTCTGGCGCTGAATTTTGCAAGGAGGATTTAGTTGTTCTTATCAGTGAGATAGGTGTGCTTCCCGGTTTTTGAGTGAGAGGAAGCCAGGGGAGAAGGCTAACAGAAGGTTGTTTGGTTTGCCAGGCCTTAAAAGACAGTGTTTTTCTCTGTTACTAGCATTCCTCCCTCATGCTCCCATCTTAGCAACGGCAGCTGTTTTTTGTTTCTTAGACATTTAAGAGTTAGTTGTACACTCATTGACCCATCAGTGCTGCCACTTCTAAGGAAGTAATTGAACATTGTGTGAAGACACTTATTTGAGAATACTCAGTGCAGAGTTGTTTATTATAGCAACAGGCTGGAAACAACCCAAATGCTCATAGGTAGGAAGATAAATCAAATATTTGTGGAACCTACATTTGATGAATTTCTATGCAGCCATTAAAAGTGATGATGTGGATTTATGTCAACAAACATGGAAAATATATATTAAGTGAACAAGCAGGTGATGAACTAGAACTAATATGTATGGTATGATTTCATTTTCAGTAAATGATACCAAAGTATATGTGCATGCACAGGTGTGTGAATGTAAAGAAAAAATCTGAGATAATATGCATGAAAATATTAACAGGGATTATTTTATATTCTTGTTTTTTTGGCTATGACTTTATAATAGTTTCATCATCAGAAAATACAGTGAAATAAGAATGGCATTTGTTACTCAGGACCAGCAGCCAAGCCAGGATTCCAGTCCTTTATGGGGGTGGTGTGGGTGGGGGAATGAGATAGTCTTAATAACCAGACAGATAAAAATCCTGCCTTGTGGCTACTTCTTTGAGACACCAGCTTGTTCAGAGCCGAGGCTCTATCTTGACTCAGTTAATTGCCTGGAACCCAGTGGAATGATCATGGGATTACTATGACAGTCTTCATTCGGCACTCAGGATTCTTCCATCAACCCCATTCGATTGCACTGTCGCTTGGGCTCCCAAGGCTGCGATTATAAAGACTGGCAAATACAAGATGATACCAACCATGATTTGTTGAACTCATATTGTATACATATGGAGTCATTGTGTGGTACACTTTATGTGTGTGTGTGTGTGTGTGTATATATATATATTCATATGTTATCTGTTTATCAACATTGTAGGCTCAGTTTTATTGTTCTTACTTTAAAGTTGAGAAAATTACAGCTCAGAACGGTTGAGCAACTTATCCAGCGTCACACAGTAGCAAGTGTGCCTGTCACTGGCCAGACTACATTGAAAACACAAATGGAATGTGCCTCTAGGAAACCCTTTCTTATTTAAGTTTTCAGGTATCTTCTTTAACTCCCGTCTGATCTAATCCTTAAATGACCCTCACAGTGGCTGACATTTGTTGAGCATGTATAGTGTGGCCAGCATTGTGCTGAGTACTTTACATGGATTCTATATTTAATCTACATTTCACCTTCCATTTTTGAAGATGAGAAAACTGTGAGACAGGGAAGTCCGTAAAGCTGACTTGCCCAGTTCACAAGGCTCATCCGTATCAACATACCATTTTTCCACAACCCTTCTGTCTTGGTCTAGGTAGGGGATTTTTTTGGCCTGTCCCTTTCTTGATTCGACTACATTCTTATATAAATTATTTTTGCTGGCAAAGGTTTTAAAATGCCTACCTGGAATTTCATTTGATGTGAGAAGGCCTGTCTGGTGCCTGCAATTCCCACCAAGACTAATGGTTCACAGAGGCCTGTGTGTCTCCACCATGCTTCTGTTGGAGTGTATATTTGTTACACATTAACTTCTTGTATTCCATTAATTATTTAGCATAGATTCACTGATTAGATTAGCTGCCCTCAGAGAATTTGGGCCAAATGGGTGGGGGGGGGGAATGGGGGGAGGTGTGAGGAGTGGGGAAGGAGGGCTGCGGGGAGAGAGAATACTAAGGAGCTGAGCTCTGAGGGGGGCTTTAAGTAAACAGTTCTGGGACAACTTGAAGGTTCCAGGCAGTGACAAAAGCTTTGGCTGAACTCACAGCCCTCTTGGGCTCAAGCAGGTCAGTGGTTGTTGGCTGATTAATGATTTCTGTAGGAGCCTGCCTGCCTCCATTTTCCCACACAGCCTTTCCCTGCCACCTTTCAGCCTATGAACCTATCAGCACTATGTGCTGGCCTGTATGGAAGCCCCTTCCACGTTCTTTTGTTTACTCCTGTAATGGGTCCCTGCGATAATATACCGATTAGTGCTTATTTCTGTATTAGAAATGTGAGAACTGAACTCTGAGAGGTGAAACAGCTAACATCCCACCCTGTGGGATCTGTGAAGATGATTTCTGCTCTATAGGGCTTACTGTTTTGGCTTAATTTCCTTTCATTTACCCCTTTTAATTCCTCTTTAGTCTTTATACCTTTGTTCCTGTTTATATACTTAAATGACTCTGTGTCTAACAGTCAATATAAGCAATGACTTCTAAAATCCTTTGCAAATTAATAGAAGATTACTGTTTTAAACTGAATTCCTGAGCTGATTTCATCAGCTTTCTCTTCTTTGTATAGTTATATAAAAATAATGCTTTCAATGCTCCAGTAAAAATCACTAAAGGATAGTAAAAAAGAAACTTCTAATACAGGAACTGTTTGTTTCTTCTTTCATTTGTTCTGATTTATTTAGTTTTAGAAGTATTTTGTTATGAACTTGTTCAAACACACTTAAAAGTAGAGACAGTGATAAAATGAACCTCTGAGAACACACCATCTCCTTTTAACAATGACTAAGATTTTTTCACATTTTCTTTTTTTGCTGGAGTAAACTCAGATGTCATGACATTTCCTCTCTAAATATCTTAATATACATCTCTGTAATATTATGTATCATGGTGAAGAAAATCAACACTTTTTTTAGAGGAAAGGTACAGGCAGGAATGAAGGTGAATAGGCAGGCAGGCAGGCAGGAAGAGAGGAGGAAGCTATATTTCATTGTATTTTTATTTAGTTGTTAAGACTGGTTGTTTCCCCCGGTCCCGGGATTTGAACCCAGAGGTTACGTGACCTGTGCGCCTTTGGAGGTAATTGCGTTAACCACTACTCCACCAGGACATGCCAACAATAGTTTCATTATATCACATAAACAGTACCTATATTAAAATTGTCATAATTATTCCAAAATGACTTTTTTCACATTCTTTATTTAGATTATGATTTAAACAATGTCCACCCATTGCAGTTGGTACCTATGTCTCTTAAGTAGCTTTTTAGTCTGTTATTTGTCTCTGTTGTTAAAGTTGCTATTTATCATTAGTTTTCATTTTATTCCCCTTTCCATTTACTCTTTGATTCATTTTTATTATTGGAAGGTCAGGCTGCATTTGTAACTATTTGAAAGGGTAGGACCAACCCCCAAACCCAGAGCAGGTATGAGTAACAGAGCTTTTAGGAATTGAGCCACTTATCAGTCATTTCATTGAGGACAAAAGGCAATATAGTTAGATATTTTTTTTGACCCTTTTTCTGGAGTAGTTAGTCTCCCTCCCTACACCCCTATCAATAGAAAGCATCAAGTACCGTAAACAGTGTTTTACTGAGATTACCTTTTTAAATTGCTCAATAGTGTCCCATTATATGGATATACCATAATTTATCCATTCCCTAAAGAAGGCATAAAGTTTTTGGCAATTAAAGTAGTCACTATAAACATTTGCAAATAGATTTTTGGGTGAATATCATAGTGAATCTTCATTTTAACTGGGTAAATATTTAGAAGTGAGATTGTTGGGTTATATGATAAACATGTTTAGTTTTATAAGAAATTAATGGTCTGCTTTTCAAAGTGGCTGTACCAATTTGCAGTCCCATGAACAGGTTATGAAATTTCCAGTTCCTTTGCATCCTCACCAGCACTTGGTATTTCCAATTTATTTATTTTTATTTTTTTAATTTTTAACTATTCTAACAAGTATGTCTCAGAATCTCATAGCATTAAATGAATTAATTTGGGTTTTTTTCCAATAACTAATGATGTTGAGCATCTCTTCATGTGCTTATTTGCCATTCATGTATCTTCAGACTTCTTGCCCATGTTTTTAAAAACTTAAAATGTTTATTTTTTTTCATTATTGAAATTTGAGAGTACTTTTTTTTTCTGGATATAAGACCTTTATCAGATGTATAGTTTCAAATATTTTCTCATAGATTGTAACTTAACTTTTATTCTCTTAATTTGCAATTATTTTTATACATAACTTCTTTGTTTTATTGCAAACATGCCCTGCACCATGGGTTTCCTGCTGCCACACCATGATGCCACAGGAAAATGTACTGGAGGGTGTGGACAAGTCATAGACTGCCTAAAAACTCTTCCATCTACAGTAGACCAAATATACAAGGGTGATCTTAATAGGCTCTATCATATGCCTGGATGTGTGGTAAACTATATCTTCTAGGTTTGTGTAATTACACTTTGTAACATCTGCACAATGACAGAATCACCTAATGACACATTTCTCAGGACACTCATTGTTAAATGACACATAACTATATAGAGTTTGTCTGTGACACCAGTGTAGAGAGATGAACTAGGAAAGGCTTATTTGGGACTTAGTGTTTTAAGTGTAAGCCATTGTCTGTGTTTCAGAAAAGGATGTTATTGTTGTTTTATTTTTTAGTTGGTACCCAGAAATACAGCTTTCAATTTCAAGTCAGTGTAGCATACTATGGGAACGTGTTCTCTTGGATTATGGGTGAAAGGTTTTGGTACCTAAGAGCATAGCTGTTGTCTTTTGCACATGTATCACACAGGAGAGAAAGCCAAAAGACAGTGAGACAGAGACAGACATGCAAGTTAGTAACGTGAGATTCAGTTCTGCATGACCACATGCTCCTGGGGGAAGAAGAATGAGAGACGTGACTCTTACTCCTCAAAGTTTATATTCTGTGCTTTCTGGTCAGTGTAAAGATTTCCAAAGGGAATTTGATTATGTACTTTTTTTTTTTTTTCTTTCTGGCAAATTTCCTAATTCTTACATTTAGTTCTCTTCCATTTTAATAAGTATAACTAGAGAAAGCAGATGTGGTATCAGAAACTGTTATCTGTCTTAGCAGGTCCCAAATCAAGTACACTTTGTCTCCCTCAGTATTAGTTTTCATCAGCTCTAGTCCACTTCTTTTGTGTAGTTCTCTTTGTTGAAGTTATTTTGTTTCTTTCTACCTGCTGACTCTGCCTATTCTTTGGTTATTTCTTCAGTACCTTGTCTGACAGTAACTGGCCAACAAAGGAGATTCATGGGTTTTGTCCTTTTTGAATCTCAGGACTTTATTTGCAAGCATTATTTACTTAAGTCTTATCAAATTCAAGAACTCAGACATTTTTAATACCATAAGGAAATTTAGAGAGAACTTCTTCTCCAGTCCCTTTCTTCATGGACAAGTAAGTAAGACTCAGTATTTGGAAGGGATTTAGCATTGTGAGCTAGGACAAATGAGCAGTGGGCCCTGAGCCGGAGCCTCGCAGTTCTCAGGCCTGTGTTCTTTCCAGGCTGTTAAGTCAAGGAAAAGCTATCCAGGAAATGGTGCCTGGAAGAGGATGTTCAAAAGTGCAGCTCCTTTGAGATTTTGGGAGTACCACTGGATTTATTTTAAGTGTAAGGCTAATTATGCATAAACTAATGAGATGTTTCATGACGTTTTATCAAAGCCAGAGAGAGAGAGAGAGAGATTAGGCTTTAGTTTATTTAGGGGAATAAGTGATTACAAGCAAGAGCTGAATATACAGCAGCAAAACATCTGCAGGGTGCTTGGGGAAGTGGCTGTGATGGGGAGGGTTCTGATGAGTTCCACCTGTAATTGAAGCACAGCTTGCCTCTGTGACCACTCATTTCCATGGTCGCTGGAACACGCTGGAGCATGGACATTAGGACAAGGAAGAGTTTCTACTGCAGGCTTAGTGCCCTGGATATTCAGATTTGTGTATCAAAGGAATGTGGGAGATAGGCTCCCTAGGAATTGTTTAGAAGCCTTTTAAAGGAGCTCCAGCCCAGTCGCTCTGATTTGGGACTGATACGTGGACTCACCACAGGCATCACATTCAGCCTCAGGGCCACCTACAAGCTCAATGAATTGTCAGATAGCAGCAAGTCCTGGAGCCATTTCCATCAGCCTTAAAAGTATGCTTATCCTCTGTAGTGAGTTGCCAGGGCCAGTGTTCCCAGAGCAACTACTATGTACCTACTCCTATTCTAGCACATTGTGTATATGAAGCATTTAACTTTCCCCACCACTCTACTGGGGAGGAACTGTTAGTAAACCCATTTCACAGATGAGGAAACTGACACGCAGAGGGTTTAAATGACTTGCCCACGATTACATAGATTGATTGCAGAGAAGCTGCTGTTTGACTCTAGTTCTTTCTGACTCCAGTACCCAAACTCTTATCTGCTACACCATGCCTCCTGTATCCACTCTGCAAACATTTAATGACTACAACACACTGTCCTCAACAGGAGCCAATAGGCCCATGTAGGTCCTAAGCCTTTGAAATATGGTTAGTGCCACAGGTTGAAATGATACTGTTTTAGATATGTTGGGTTAAATAGATTACATTACTAAAATCAAGCTCATCTATTTCTGTTGACTTTTCTTTTAATGTGGCTACTAGAAATCCTTAACCTCCATATATGGCTCACATCTTTCTGCTGGAGAGTGCTGACTTGACCTTAAGCAATCCCAAGCCACATCACAAAGGGGCCTAAGAGGTGGCCACTGAAAATAGGCCATGGATAGTGCAGGGTAGTTGTGGACAATTCGCATCCTACCAACCACAAAGAGCCATTCTCTCCTTACTGCTCAGAGGTGCTCAGAGTCAAAACCAATATTATGCTCCTGAAGAGGACTTTGCCAGGGTGTTGATAGCAAAACCAAGCAGTCTCTTAGTAAAACACAGACCCAGGTTCATTCAGCATTTTATGCTGCATCAAACAGATATTCTTTCAATATTCCTCAGGTTATTTCAAGTGTGTCTCAATTTCCTCATTTGTGAAATGGAGCTAATAGCTCCTCCCATATCAGATTGCTCTAAGGAATAGTCAGGTTCAATACCTGACAGAGGGGGCCGCACTCAACAAACTGGTATTATTATAGCCGCAGTCATCATTGTTACTTCACTAGCTACAGGAGCTGCCAGGCACTGCTAACTGCTAACTGCTGTGAATGAGGAAGGCACAGCTGGGCCTTTGTGGGTAGTGCTTCAGGTGGATTACCTGGCTCAGCAAATTTAACTCCCGGTTCTCAGCAGGTGTCCACCACTACCTCTAAAACTCCCAGAAGCTTCTCAGTTGTTTTCTTCCAAGGGCATCTGTTCTCTCCCTGAGAGGCTAGCCAGTCAGTACACAACTCTCCATTGAGTTCTGTTTCCAGGGATGTTTCACTCACCATCACCTGCCTCATGAACTGACCAAGAGTCCTTACATTTGCCAGTTACATAGCTAAGAAAATATAAACTGTTTTCTTTCCTGCCAGACTTCTCAGAGCTTTAAAAATGCTCATGTGCATGGAGAGAGCCACAGATGTGAACTCTGGGTACAGTGTTTTGCAACGCTTCTTGGTCTGTTTTTGTACATATCTTCTGGGACTAATGCTCCATAAACCATTCTCAGGAAAACATTGTTCATAAAAGTTCTGGCTAGCCAAAAAGGTCTTAACAAAATCCCTTCCGCCACTGCCCTTTGTCCCATTTCCTGTCAGATTGTGTAGGGAACATTGCTGGACCATCAGCATACCACCTTTTTCCTCCCTCCCCGAAGCTCACAGTCTGTTAATGGAGATGGCTTTGGGGACATGATCTTAGTATCCAAGGATTTACTGTTTTTAAAGCTACCAAGTTGAGGACCTTCAAAAATAAATAAACAAATCTTGGTGACTTTAGAGTTTCATACATAGGGAACAATCCCCCAGCCCCACCCTCCCCTCTCTTGGTTCCTTCTCCACCCAGTTTCTGGAAACACATTGTTCCTTACTATTAGAGGATTCATTGGTTTTATGGCTGTTTTCATATTGTCTGTTTTATTTCCACATTGTGAATTTTTTCCTTCTTCCTCTGATTCCCATAGACTTGATTTCTCTTCCCCGGAGTGCCTTCACTCAGTCAGTCTCTGAACATACCTGATTAGTGCCGAGCTTAGATCTGACTAGAACAAAGAGGTCAGGGAACTGCCGTGGTTCCCCCTTTTTGTTCCCTGTAATTATCAGCAGCTGGAGCCCAGCCCAGAGGTGGAAGTGTTTGTGCTTTGTTTACAGCTAGCTCCAGCTCCTGCTAGGTCTTCTCACTATCTAGTCCATGTGCTTGTTTCCTGGGTTGGGGGTCCATGGGAGCAGGGGCTGGTAGAATTGTTTTATTTGAGAAACCCTAATGTCAACATACTAATAGGGGATACTTTTCATATTAATAGGAGACGATAGCTACTAATAATTATTATATTAAATATTTAATGACTCTTTTCTGCATGCCACACTCTGCATTAAGGGCTTTTTTTTTAATATGCTATCTCTACTAATTCCCATAGTTACCCTTTCAGGTCTGTGCTTTGTTATTTTATTCTATTTATTTATTTATTTAAAAAGAAAGGTACAGGCAGGAATGAAAGCAAGCAATCATACAAGAAGAGAGAGGATGATGAAGCACTTTATTTTATTTAGTTGTTAATCTTGGTTGTTTCCCAGCCCAGGGTCTTGAACTAAGGACCTTGGGATGTATGTGGACTGCACTTGGTTTACACTGCTAGGCCACCAGGGTGCGCTGCTATTCTCTTTTAGCAGATGAGGGAAATGAGGCTTTGAGTTAGGAAATTGCCCAAGAAAGGGCAACACCAGGCAGGAATGTGAATCAGGGCTGGTCTGGTTCCAGAATCCAAGTGTGAAACCACTCATGATTCCCGGCCAACTTTCTTCTGCTTGTCAAGTCCTGATGGAGCAAAAAGGGACCTTTCTCTGCTCTGGGATCCTTGCCCTGGTCCTGGCTGTGTGTGATTCCCCACCCAGTGAGACCACGAGGTCACGAGGTGGCTCAGTGCCGTAAGGAAATTCAGTTAAATTTTGATAAACCCTATGAAAACAGAGCAATAATTAACTTCCCATATGTTAATTTTAACATTCACATCTCCTTAGCCCAACCCCAATCAGTGGGAAGCACTTCAATGAATAACTGCTAAAAACAAGGCCTGTCTTTTCTAAAATAGATTTAGTAAAGTGCTGTGCATTTTATTGAATGGAAATGTGAAATGAAGTACTTTCAAGACTTCTTTAAAAGTAAATGTTCAAGTCTTTGACTGTGAGGTTTTTAAATACTGTCTTAAATTTTTAGAGTGCTTTTTAAGGATTGGCCCCAAGTTTTATTTTTGTTTTGTTGTCACTGCTGTTTGATTTCAACTTACCTCATCCAGTACCTTGCACAAAATACTCAAGATACAATTTTTTTTAAATCCAGTCTATAATTTATCGGAATTTTTATATGCTTCCTCATTTAATTCTCAGTATCATCTTTAGATGGAAACAGATATTTATATGCTCATTGAAGAAATCAGGAAACTAAGGCCAGGAAAAGTGACTTAGAAAAGATCACTTAAGTGTGTAAACAGCGTACATCTTTGAAATTGTTATTGTAAGCCAGAAAGTTGTTTGTACACACTGTTAGCACTCCCCCACAAGTGGTTTCTTTTTGTTCTAATTCACTTTATGACTTTATGACTGGTGAAAATAGGGAAAAAACCCACAGTATTTATTGGTTCCTTCCTGTATGCTATGCACTTAACATACATGCACTCCAGTTATTCCTGAAAGCTGCTCTAAGAAATGGGTACTATTCTTACTCAGCTTTGAGAGTGAGAAAGCAGAGGGTGAACAGGAGTCATTTATTGGCTTAAGGTCAATAGGACTTGAAGCTTTTTTCCCCCTTCGGAGTGTGGGATCTTAGAACACTGACGGTTTGAGATCTTGCAGTTGTTACTGCTTCCCCTTCATAGCCATCAAAGCCAAAGTAGTTATGAAAACCAACATTAACCATTATTAGGAAAAAATGTTATAAACTGTAGTGACTATAATGTGGCCATAGAAAGCACATAACTGCCACTTAGAGCCTTTTAACATGTCAACATTTGTTTATGTGCCCATGGGTTCAAATTGCAAAATATTACACTTTTCTTTCAATGCAAATGTACATTTCATGTTTGGAAGTGTCACATGCTGTTAAAAAAATTTTTTGAGCAACATTAGCTTCAAAGAAAAATTGAAGTGTGGAGATTTCCCATGTACCCCCTGCCCTGATGTGTGCATAACCTCCCCACTATCAACATCCCCACAAGAGGGGACATTTGTTACAGTGGATGATCTTGTATTGAAGCAACTTAATCACCCAAAGTTCATAAATGCATTAGGGTTCCCTCTTGTATATTCTGTGGGTTTGGACAAATGCATCATGGCCTAGAGCCATCATTATGATTGTAATAGAGTATTTTCATTGCCCTAAAAATCTTGCCTTGCTTATTCATCCCTCCTTGACTTTTAACATGGCAACCAATGATTTTTTACTGTCTCCATAGTTTTGCCTTTTCCAGAATGTCATATAGTTGGAATCATATTTAGATTGGTTTCTTTCACTCCATGTCTTTTCATGGCTTCATAGCTCATTTATTTTTAGTGCTGAATACTATTCCATTATCTCGGTGTGCCACAGTTTATTCATTGACTACTAAAGGGCATTTTGGTTGTTTCAAGTTTTAACAAGTTTAAATAGAGCTGTCATAAATGACCATGTGTAGGGTTTTTTTTGCAGATGTGAATTTTCATCTTCGGGTAAATACCAAGGAGCTAGATTGTTGGATCATATGGTAAGAGTATTTTTAGCTTTGTAAGAAGTTGCCTAATTGTCTTTCAAAGTCTCTATCCTATTTTGCATTCCCGCCAGCAATGAGTGAGTTGTGTTGCTCCATATCCTTGCCAGTATTTGGTGCTGTTTAGTGTTGGGGTTTTTTGTATGTTGGTATATTGTTGTTTAAATTTGAATTTCTTTTATGACATATGATGTAGAGCATATTTTTTATGCTTATTTGCCATCTGTGTATCTTCTTTGATTCAACATGCTCTTTTAAGATTTGAGCTAGGCCAAGTTGCTCATAAGCTATTTAGTTAAGTAAAGGTGATTAATTTTTAAGGAATCCTCCAAAAGGAAGAGCCATGAAAAATTGATTTCCTATTTCTGAGTATCTTATTTAAACTTAAAGAAGAAGCAAGAAAATGATGCAGACACTTTGGAAAACAATTTGAGAGTTCCTTCAAATGCTAAACATAGAGTTACAGTATGATTTCGCCAGCCTGCGTGTAGGTATATGCCCAAGAAAAAGTTGAAAAAAATTTGTACTTTAATGTTCATCTTACAGAATACTGCTACATGTTACATCAGGAATAAAACCTGAAAACATTAAGCTAAGTGAAAGAAGTCAGACACAAAAGTTCACATACTGTATGACTCATTCATAGGGTAGGCAAATCCATAAATAAATAAAAACTTAGGTTAGTAATTTCCAGGGCCACATAGGAGATGGGGGGGATAGAGAGTGACTACTAATGTGTACAGGGTTTCTTTGGGGACAAAGAAAATATTCTAAAATTAGATAATAGTGATGCTGGCATAACTTGATGAATATACTAAAAACACTTGATTGTGCCTTATGAAAGTTTGAATTTTATGGCACATAATTAAATCTCAACAAAAATTAATAAAAAACGTAAAGCTTTATGTGGAGGAAAAAAAAGAAAAGATAAGCTGCACAGATCATTTGTACTGTGTTTTCCACAACAGTGAAATTTCATTACTAGCGTCTTCTGATAAAACTATTAGCTAAGTGATATTGCACATTTGAAGCACTAGCTTTAATTTCATTTTGTTAAAAGGTCACTAAAGATAAATGTGAATGACTTTCCTTTTATTCTAACAGTGCATATCCATTGGTAGAAATCATTTTCTGTTATTACAGTTTCTATTCAGAAGAAGAATTGAGTCGGTTTGCAAATTAGGTTGTACTTTATTGTTTCTCTGTAAATATGTTTGTGCATTGGTAGTCATTGTGAATATTTGAATCTTTAAAGCTCATACTATTTTAATGTCAAATTTGAAATTGCTTGCTAATAAAATGGTCCATGTGCTAGAGATTAGTTGATTTAATTCGGTCAATAAATATAATTCCAATTCTTGGAGAAAAGGTCAGATGGGTGGAAGACCAGAAAGTATAATGTATCAGAAGATGCTTCTTTCGGTTCAGATTCCAAAGAAATAATTTGTTTCCCTGAATTTTCATGCCACATGAAGTGTCTTGAGTTATTTCTTTGATGCATAGATGACTTGTGAATGAAATGTCTTCTCGGTAGTTAGAATTTACATGGGTTTGTCTCTGTTGGAAGTAGTAACCTTTTGGTGACCTGTTGATTAGCCTTAATTTCTTCAATTTTGTGACTTCAACAAGTGTACCTTGTTTCCAGTTAGTGCCTGTTTATTCTCAGGTTTTCCCATGCCCAAGTTCCCTTTCATGATTCTCTGAGAATACTTTTTTCCCCATTAATGTTCAAAAAGAGTGAATTCTAGACACCATTTTCTGAGTGTGTTTTTACTACATGTGTACTTTTCTCTAAATAAATCCAATAAAAAAAAATATTTTCTGAAGGTATTGAGGATTACTTACCTCTCCCAAGTTACCTGACATTTTCTTTTTTAATATATGATGTATAATTTATATGCCATACTACTCACCCATTTACAGTGTACAGTTCATTGGGGTCTGGTGTATCTCTGTGTATACCAGTCTAGCCACAGTCACATGGAAGAATCACCATAATCAATTTATGTTGAAAAGGAATCCCTCGACCCTTTAGACATCATGTCTCCTACCCATGTTTCTACCTTTCCTTCCAGCCCTAAGCAACTCATCTACTTTTTTTGTTTCTATAGCTTTCCCTATTTTAGACATTTCTTATAACTGAACTCACATAATATGTGATCTTCTGTGGTTTTTTTTTTTCAATTTACTGATAGAAAAACTTTACCAAAGTGTTTCATAAGGAAAAAAGAGTCAATTCGTATGAAGAGTGTACAATTATAAATATATGAGCACCTCATAACAGACATACAACCTCAAAATACATGAAGCAAAAGCTGACAGAAATAAAGGGAGACAGAGACAGGTCAACAAAAATAGTTGGAAACTTCAGTACTCCACTTTCAATAATGGATAGAAGATCAACAGGCAGAATATCAATAAGGATATAAAAATTTTGAACAATACTATAAACCACTCCATTAACAGGTATCTGTAGAACATTTAAGAATAGCAGAATACACATTTTTCTGAAGTGCATAATAAACATTCTCCAGAATAGATCATGTATTAGGCCATAAAGCCAATCTCAACAAATTTAAAAGGATAAAAGTAATACATACTGTCTTCTCTGACCACAGTGAAATGAAATTAGAAATTATTGACATGAAAAACTGGAAAATTTAAAAAAATGTGGAAAGTATGCACATTTTAATCTAATAGATCAAAGGAGAAGTGAAAAAATATTTTGAGATGAATGAAAGTGAATACACAACATACCAAAACTAATGGGATGCAGCAAAAGCAGTGTTTAGAGTGAAAGTTACAGCTATAAATGCCTATATTAAGAAAAAACAAAGCTCTCACATCAATAATCTAAACTTCCACTGTGAAACACTGAAAAAATAAGAGAAAATTAAGCATGCAGAAGAAAGTAAATAATAAAAGATTCAAGTAAAAATTAATGAGATAGAAAATAAAAATATTCTTTAAAATATTTAAAATTTTACTCATTATAATAAATTATATTAAAATAATTACCAAGGACACTAAGCAAAGGTTATTTTTAACAAAATAATTGATATGTTTTCTTAATTTATTAAAAAAGACTTTCAGTTTCCAACATGACTACTATACACTTGTACAAAAGATAACCTTCATGCAAATACCCACCAGAAACTTTTTCCCAATTCAGATTCAATTATAGAACTAAACCAGACAATGAACCCATTTCAAGACTCAGTGCTGGATAATCTTGCCTAACAAAAAGAACACTGTTTAGGGTATTGCTTAAACCTGCTCAAATTCCTTATTCTACCGCTTCCTGCTTACGGCACTGGGTAAGTTGCTCAGTCTCTTTAAGACTTATTTTCCTCATCTATAAAATAGAGATAATTTATGTAGTATGAAAGGAATTGTGAGATAATATATAAGAAATTAACCTAGTTCAATGCCATATAATAGGCACTTGATTAGTGTCAATTATATAATCTTTGGATGATTACCCATGGAGATATACATATATACATACATATGTATACATATACATAGTACACTAATGACACTTGGGAAACTGGAAGAAAAAAGTCATCTAATGTTGAGTCCTAATTTGTACCAGACTTTAGGCAAATCATGTTATCTGTCAGTGCGCTACTTACTTATTTGACAATTCTAGCAATGACTGAAACACTCCTCTTGGGGGCAAAATACATATCCTACTTTAAATTGAATTTATCAGCCAATCAGTCAAAAGTTGTGAAATAGTTGAGCCCCTCAGTAAAGCACTCAAAGTTTAATTTTGTTGTTGTCGTTGGTATAATGAAGGCTGTTCTTTAGGTCTTAGGTAAACCTGCTTCTTAGTTTTACAATTCAGTTGCCTATTTTAGATATAAGCTAGTGGCATTAAATCTTCTAAGCACATTTATGATGTGATATGCAAGATAACTGATTAAATTATTTTTTTGCTCAAAGCATATTTTATCAGGTACTTTTTTATGCTTATTCTGTTTGTGTGGTTTTGACTTTGAAGTTACATTTTTCCACCAGCAATGCAAAATGCCACCGAAGTTTGAGATTAGTACATTACTTCTCAAAACTAACACAAATCACTCGGAGACCTTGTTAACAATGTAGATTCTGATTCAGCTAGCCTGGAGTGGGGCCAGAGAGTCTGCATTTCTAACAGGCTTCCAGGGGTGGCCGGTCATGAGCCACACTTTGAGCAACAATATTTTGTAGAACCCAAGAACCTTTGCCAGAGTGAGAAATAAGTACATTTAATCTGGCATTATGCATTATGGTCCCAACTCTCTGTTCACACACTCTTAAATTTAATCTACTTCTTAACTCATTCCTGAAATAAATTGATTAAAAACAAAGAAACAGTGAATAGCAGTCATTCTATTACTCATGTATTGCATGTTCATGTATTACAATGATTGAATACAATCAAAGTAATTCCTTGTCATGCATTTTCTGCAGTTCCTTTGTGTTGTCTGATAGCCTGTCCACCGCTCAGACTGCTCTGTACTGTATTTTGTTGAATATCAAAAATGTTGTACCTGAAACAATTTCATTTCCATTTACTAGAGCTGTGTAGCTGCGTGATTGGCCTTCCTATATCTATAGCAAAGAACAATGAAAGGGAACCACTTAGAATTCCTATTCTAAAGAATGGAAACCAGTAAGACTTTTGTGACTAAATGAAAAAATCTTATGCAGTGTTTTCCTTAAACTCAGGTTAGATTTCCTCATACCTTAATGAGCATTTATGGAAGCTTCTAGGGAACCTCATTACAAGTAGTCGTTTATATGAGTATGCAGATTGAGTTTCACTTGTACAGTCCACAGAGTATAGAACTTGATCTGTATGTACTTCAACTACTGAGGCATCATTTTAAGATGTGGCCCATTACATTTTTAATATGAAATAGATGTGGCTTGAAAGATAATGCATGCCATCTGATGTGTTACAGAGCACAAAAATAGTCACCGCAAAGACAAGAAAAGAAGATCAAGAAAATGGGGAGGAAGGAATAGCCTCGCTGATGATGTGGCAGTTTTAAAAGACAGCTTAACAACAAAGTCACCTTCTGCCTTTGGCAACAAGACCTACAGCACAAGGGAAAAGAGGACCCACAGAAGAACAAAACGTTTTTTATCCTATCCACGGTTTGTAGAAGTGATGGTGGTGGCAGACAACAGAATGGTTTTATACCATGGAGCAAACCTTCAACATTATATTTTGACCTTAATGTCAATTGTAAGTATATTCAAAAGAAGGAGATGTATGAGGTCCCTAAATGCGCCACTGGGGAATTGGGTTTCCACCCAGTGCTTTGGAGGGGTTATTCAGGACTGGCATTTCAATGATTTCAGGCAAGTAACTGAAGAAAGTATACAATTACTCATCAGTTGCCCTTTTATAATGACAATAATAGTTATCAATATTGTGTTTACTTTGTGTCAGACAGTGTACTTATTTAAAAGGCATCATTTCTAATCCTCCTGGAAACTCAACTAAATAGGGTTATCATCCCCATTATAGACATAAGGAAAGTGAGCCTCAGAGGTGTTAGGTCATTTGTGGAAGGTCACATAAAGCTAGTTAATGACTTAGAGACTATACGTGATCTTTAGCTTGTCCGGTTCACCCGAACCAGTCCTCTTTGTCCTATAAACTTGCACAGCTTTGTGAGAGTCTCCAGTAAGGCTCTGGGGTGCCATTGTGAGTCAAAGTCACCCATGGAGCTTTTTTCAAAGGCAGCTGCCTGCTTCTAGTCCTTTCCCCAGAATTCTAATTAAGTAGCCTTGAGTAAGGCCTGCGAATCTCTCACTATATTTTTTCTACTCTTATTTTGATTTGAAAATTAAAAATTAAAAAAATTAAAACAAGTATAAAGACATTTGATGAAAAATAATTGTGTCTCTGTATCCAGACTTCTGGGTCCCTTCCCATTGGTAACCACTGTTGCAAGTTTTATTTTTCTTTTTTACATGTTTCTAACCAGCACTATCGAATAGAAATATAATGCAAGTCACATGTAATTTTACATTTTCTAATAACTACATTAAAAAAGGTAAAATTAATAATTTTTTTCTTTTATATTCAAATCATATTTAAACAATCGCTGGGTCTACTCTTTTTCATATTTACTCTTCAAAAGCCGGTACGTGTTTTGTACTCACAAGTCAGCTCAGACAAGTCACATCTGAAGTACTCAATAACTGTGTGTGACAAGT
Source organism: Solenodon paradoxus (assembly GCA_004363575.1). NCBI lineage: Eukaryota > Metazoa > Chordata > Mammalia > Eulipotyphla > Solenodontidae > Solenodon > Solenodon paradoxus. The sequence goes on along the minus strand of RJWH01000448.1, from coordinate 758,068 downwards.
GGCTACCATATTAGACAGTACCAAGCTGTACATTTCTTAAGCAAATATGGATGCATATATCCCTTTTTTCTAACATAAATGGAACATTCTCATGTAAGATTTTACATATTACTTTTTATTGAAGATTGTTTCATAGTAAGGCTGTATGCTCTACATGCATTCATTTTAAACTTCAGTATAATATTCCTTTTAATATTTTGACCCTAGTTTATTTGAACAGGAATCAACTTTCAATAAGTTTTTCCCCAAGCAAATGTATAAAGCAACCATTTAGGGGAGCATTGCTTTAGCGTTTATTCTTCCTTCCTCTTTGCCTGTGGTTTTCCTTGTCTCTCCCCGCACTGCTGGGAACCACTCTACTCTGATCTTCACCCATACCCAGCCTGCCTTCCGTTTTTTCTCTCCTCCCCTCCTTTCCACTTTCTCAGTTCCACAAACCCCAGTCCTCTACTGCCCAGGTGGCGGGAAAGTCAAACCAAATCTGATCTTGCTCAGACCCAGTTCCATTTCTACCCACTAAATTCAGACCTGTCGTGAGACTTTTGATTATAAGGGTGGCCTTTTGGTCAAAATGACCCAGATTGAAAGTTTTGACTCTGCTAATCACTGCTATATAGTCTTGGACATGTTTCCTAATTTCTCTGAACCTTAGTCTCCTCATTTGTTGAACAGAGATGATAATAATAGGCCAGAGTTTTGCTATGGGGATGAAATGCAAAGTCACAATATGTATTTAGTGAATATTAGCTCTATTAGTTAATGATAATAGTGAAAAAAAACCCCACCACAGTAAGTGATCAGGTTGTTGGGAAAACAAGTGGGTGGGAAACTTCAGGAACCAGCAGTATTGACATTCATGTGGACAATGTGAGATTCCATAAAATGAAAACCTGGGACTTTTGGAATGAAAGAGCTTGAGCAAAATTATTACCAGTATTTTGGCACAGAGAACTGTTAAGTTTCAAGACAATGCAATTTCCAAGGAAAATACCTTGAAATTTAAACTTGTTTGAATTCATTATTGCCTAAGATTGCCATCGATGAATTTTATAAAGATCATTTTAATAAATGTTTGTTGAATAAACATTCAGAACTATAAAGTGCATGTGTTGTATGAAATGTTAAAAGAAGTGGAATCCAACATAAGAAGTGAATTGCTTATTGCTTAACACAGAGTTTACAATTAACTTTGAAAAATTTATCTCGGTTGCAGGTAGCCTCTATCTATAAAGACCCAAGTATTGGAAATTTAATTAATATTGTTATTGTGAACTTAGTTGTGATTCATAATGAACAGGTAATAAAGTTGTTTTTTTTTTTTCTTTTTTCTTCTATCTGTATCCGAAATGGCATATATAATTGGTATTGGTGCAGTGGACCAACCGTAATTCTTTTCTGTGTTTAGGAAGGACCTTCTGTATCTTTTAATGCCCAGACAACATTAAAAAACTTTTGCCAGTGGCAGCATTTGAAGAACTCATCAGGTGGAATCCACCACGATACTGCTGTTCTTGTAACGAGGTATATGGGCTTCTTATTCCTCATATCTCTCAGTTTCCAGTCAAGCTGATGGGCTGAGGTCATATATTCTGATAGCCATCCACAGTACGGGAGTTTACAGTCTGTCATGTGAGTGTCGGAGGGGTTGCGGGGCCGGGGGCAGGGTGTCATGTACATTGCAGAATATTTAGCAGTATTCATGGTCTCTATTCACTGCATACCAGGGCACCCCCCTCCGCTTAGTTGTGGCAGTCACAGTGTCTCCTGACATGGCCAAATGCCCCCTTGAGGGAGTAGTCCCACTCCTGGTTGAGACTCATTACCCGGTAAGTGTTTGGTTGGCAGTGAAGGTGTGAGGCAGGCCTGACAGTCAATGCCTTGATAAAGAGGGCAGCTTTTATCCTGGTCGAGCTGATTGTGACCATGCAGGATAAAAGTCCAGTGTTGCCAGCATTTGCGATTTTGTAAAAAGTCAGAAATAATGGATTTTTGAAATTGTGTAATCTCCCAGTTTTCAGATGATAGCCCCTAACTCAAAAGCATTTAAAATGCTGTGCAGGTTAACAGAGAGGTGTGATGTCCTGGTTTTGCTGCCTGTCGACCGTCTTTGATATGGTTGTTTGCAAGCACTGTTATTCTTAGAACTGAAAAATGAAAAGCGTTTAGAGTCTTCTCAGGAATGTTAATTAAGAAACTAGAATCACTTAGTCTAAGGCACAAGGAAAGGTCTTGCTGAGAGAGGTTTCTGTTCACTCTGTGGCTACTCCTGTGGCACCCCTCTCAACCTTGTTTTTAATCCTTAAGTCAGTAATCCGAATCACTGTTTTTAGTGGCAGACTCCTGGCCTTGTTAGTTTGCTTTCTGTGACCGTCCCTTCCCATCTTGAAAGTGGGCACTGTTATGAATCCCTAGAAGACTCAAAAGTGTGTTTGTATTGTCATTTGCTCTTGGTGGTTATCAAGGTCCTAAATCTGTTTTGCTTTCAGACAGGACATCTGCAGAGCTCATGACAAATGTGACACCTTAGGTGAGTTGGCTGTGCATGTCCTCTAGAGCTGCAGCTGTTTGGTACATGTTTTTATCCCAAGCCACCATTGCTTTTAAAAATAAATCCTTGTTTTTCTTTTTTTGATTTTTTTCTTTCTAATAGGTCTTGCTGAACTGGGAACCATCTGTGACCCCTACAGAAGCTGTTCTATTAGTGAAGATAGTGGCTTGAGTACGGCTTTTACCATCGCCCATGAGCTGGGCCATGTGTATGTTCCCTTTCCATATTTTCGTTTAACTCAGGGTGACCTAAAACTGTCTTTCTTTCACCTCAGAGGGCATACACTTGATATACAGGGTGTAGACACTTAATCTGGTCATTGTAGAGTTTTCAGGTTTGAAGAGCTTTGAACTGAATTGAGAGAAATGATTTCGACTTCAGAACGGTTCGTAAATGCAGTAAGACCCTCTTTAGCAGTAGCTCGCGTCACTTGGTTTAACTGCACAAGTCTTTTATGCAAGGTCTAATGTTCTCCTTTCCTACTAGAAAGTGGAGGAATGGGCCTTTCCTCCCTTCCAGTGAGGCAGAGCTGGTGTTAACACAGGGAGCTTTCCTGACTTTGTCTAGGAGGTCCCCCAACCTTGTCCTGTCCCAGAAGATTTTCACAAATCCAGATCATTTCTGATTCTAGTTATACAAGATTATAATTCAGATATTTAGCCTCTGGGACAGTGACATCCCTCTTTCATGGAAGAGAATGAACCAAGATACAGAGAAGAAATCATTTCCTAATTATGGTTACCAAGTGTCTAGCCATTATGGAATTGGTTTTCCCTTTTTATTCTTTAAAGACAGAGTGAGCTAGAAATATAAAAGAAATTTTGCTTAATCTAACCCTAGACCTACTTGAAGTCACAAGGCTCAATGATACATATTAGAAGCTCTGATAAGTCCTGTATAAAACTTTAATTTTCTTTAAACTGGTTTTCCCAAACATATTTTGGAAGAATTTGGGGGGGATTTTTGTTTGTTTCTTTGTTTTGCATGAAACTAGTAAATTCCTTTTAGATATTTATAGAGGAGATGTAGATTTATCCATGAAAAATAGGGTGGCATTCAATAGAGTAGCTATTTCTGTCCCAGGAAATGGAATGGGGAAAATTATAGAGATAGAAATATACTCACAAGGTAGAGACTTCTGGTGATTAATAGATTAACACCCCACCCAATATATGGCTAATAAAAGTATACTGTTAAGTAAATTGAGTTATTTAGCTTTTAATTCCTTTCCCACAAGGGCTTGAAATTTCTGTCAGCCAGCCAGTTTATAAAGTTAACATTTTAAGGAAAGTGAGAATTTCAAGTAGCAAAAATGAAATATATTCAACTATAGAAAAGGATCCAAGTACAGCTAACAAATATGTCCCTCCACAAAACCATGTATTTGGCATTGCTCTAGCAGCTTTCATTTACATTACATCTCAATTTTCCTAATTCTCAAAAGGTCGAGATTATTGTTTCCCAATTTTGACTTAGCAATGTCGAATAATTTGTCGAAGTCTAGAAGCTGGTGATGGGTACAAGCTCTCTGATAGAAATCAACTGGCAGTTAACCAATTGTGGGCAAAATTGTTCTACAATCTCCCTGACTTGGGGAAAATACATGCTGTTTCCCTAATTGTAAAAAGGGGGTTACATATAAGTAACTCATCTCAAAAGTTGGTAAAACCAGTTGTGAGTGATGTGAGTTGTTAAACAGCAAGTACTTTTGTGACACATTCAATGAATTAGTTTTATTTTGATCTTAAATAGTTGGCTTTGTTCATATTTTAAGGAACATTAAAAACCTTTTAAGAAATTTTGCGGCAGTTCTTGGTAGCATATTTCCTAATCAACTGCAAAAAATTAAACATTAAATTGTTTCAGCGGTGAGTTAATGATAATATAAAAACTAAGAGATATTGGAGGAAAAAAGCAATTGATCTTGTATTTGGTGGATGTTTCAAAAACAATTTCTACCTTCTCTTACCAGATTCACAGACTCACCAAATTTGAGTTGGGGAGAATTTGGGAGATAATTGAGTCTTTACTTTGTAAGGATACAAAAGTCCTTATAAATCCTTAAACAAACTTGTCCAAAACTTGTCTACAGGAGGAAATAGTTAGATTGATAATTACAATTATCAGGTTTTGAGATCAGACTGAAGTGGCTTCCCAACATAGCTTGCACACCTCTCTACAATTCAGTGTCCTCATCTGCGAAATGTGGATACTGTATTGATAGTACTAGTCATTGAATCAAACAGGTGATTAAGTGAAGTAAAATATCCAATGCATTTTACACACTGGTATATTGTGAATGCAACAAAAAAAAAAATCTTGGTTATTATTATTTACTACGTGCTCAGTAAGTATTATCATCTAGCCCTAGCCATGAGCAAATGTGTTTAACATTTTAATGAAAGTAAGTTTTTTACTTACATGATGACATAACTAGATTTTATGAAGTCACGGTGAGGGTGAGGGTAGCACCTTTATGCCACAGGAAAAGAAACGCTCAGGTTTGAATACTTTTGTTAGGTTTGTTGTGTAGGTATTACACTGGGATTTGGAAACTGGGCAGTCAGTCATTCTTTTATGAAATTGGACAGTTAAGCATTAAGAACTACTACTTAGTTCAACCAAGACAGTTTGATTTTTTTCTGTTCATTCATTATTTACTTGCTTATTTATTTACTGAGAGAAAGAATGGAGCAGCTTTATTTTTACATCCTGCAATTTCTATCTAGCATTTATTTCATCTGTCAATAATTGAGGAACCAAGTATTACAAAGGAAAAGAAAACCAAATCCGAAAGAAATGATTGGAAGGGACTTCACAGATTTTTAATCCCACCTTTTGCTTTTGTATGAAGCAGGTCCACACATGTGTGACTCACTTATTTCCAAATTTCCAGATGAATTAGTAAAAGGAAATCTTGCCTTAATGTTAAATTAATTACATGCGTTATTTTGTGATTGGGGTAAGTCACCTAGGGAGGACAGATTATCTGAGCTTTTCAGCCAATGAATAATCACCTGAATCTAGCAGGTTCCTTGTGGGTCATGGACTTGATGTTTCTGGATTGAAAAATGCTTTCTTTCATTTTTCCCCCACTTCTCTTTGGCTAAGCCAGGAATGTCAAGTATGTATTAATACTGTGGCTGAGTTTCCTCCCAGGCCCAAGAGCACACTGGCACTCCATCACAGCCTTCTCTGTGGTGGGACCTGGATTCGTTTAAGAATCCTTTCTGCCCAACTTTTCAGGAACCCGACTTCAATCAACTGGTATTGGCACAAAACACGTAACTGTTTGCCATCTCTGAGTTAAGTCAGTTGAATTGACATGCCTCCAGTTTCTATGCTCTCTGCTTTCTTTAATGGGTTTGATTGTGCATGAACTTTGCATGCCTTTATAATGATATACCTACAACGTTACATAATTTGTCAACCTGACCTAAAAGGCGAGATGCCAAGACCCAACATGAGCCTCTTATTAGAAAGATTTTGGCTTCAAGTTTTGAAATTTGACTGACTCTATATTCTCAACATTATCATAACCTGCCAAATTCTCAACTCTATAAATTGGCCTTTAACAGCTTATAAGGTGATCCAGCTACTGTATTCTAGCACCAGCTGCCACATGGTTGGAGCTTCTGCAAGTCCAAAAGTATGCGTAAGTCAAGCAATATATATATATTTAGACATTAGAGGCAGTTTGTCTAAAATTGAGTTAATGTTTTTATTCTATATTCCATTTATAGTTTTCTAGTAAATTTTGTCCTGCTATCCAGGATTCAAATTTTTCACCCCCAATGCAGTAGTCAGTTAAATTTCTTCTCTTAAATGCATTCTTGAAGCAGTTAGAACAGCCCAGTTGCTTGGTGTTTATTGACATTCTTCTTTTGTCTCCTTGGCCTTAGGTTTAACATGCCTCATGACGACAATAATAAGTGCAAAGAAGAAGGAGTAAAGAGTCCCCAGCATGTCATGGCTCCAACATTGAACTTCTACACCAATCCCTGGATGTGGTCTAAGTGTAGTCGAAGATATATCACTGAATTTTTAGAGTAAGACTTGAACTTCCTTTTAGTCCAGACTTTTAGTGTCTGGTGTCTAGTGAACTAATTGTGGGAAAGAAAAAGTAACATCGAGCATTCCTTTTTAGTTGTTATTTTTGTTGACATTTCTTGAAGGAGGAAAAAAAAAAAAAAAAATATATATATATATATATATATATATATATATATTCTCTGACATCTGTACAGTTCATATCCTTGCCAGAGTTTAGAAGATAATAGATTGAGCTAAAGAAAAGATTGGGATCCTAAAGAGAATATATAATGTTGGTTCATTCATGGTAAAGCTGTGAAATCTTTATAGATCTTGGGGAAGGAATCATGAATGTGCTTCCACGAAGAAGACCACAAATATTTATGTGCTTTGAATTTAGTGATTTTTGCTTGGTGTAGAATAGTGAGATGATCCCAAAGAAGGGTTATGTGGGTAGATGAAAATTGCAGCACACCTCATGTTGTTGAATTGAGAACATTCTGTCTCTTTCTCTCTCTCTTTCCCTTTTCTTTTCTTGATTTGGTTTTCAAGCTTCCTACCAGGCTGCTCAAAGGTCCAATTACATTATACGATATCCCTGTGTCACAGATTTATTGCTCTTCTCTCCCAGTTGTAAGAAGGCTTAAGTGATTGTCCCAAGGAGACTGGATGATAGTTCTGCAACCACAGGAAAGGGGGGCTTTATTAGTCAGAACTCATAGGGATGCATTTTTTAGAAGCAGTGTTTGGAGAAAAGTGAAAAAAAAATGGAGGGAGGTGCTATTTTTCTTTTTAACTAGATAGTTTAAGGTGTTTCTTTTCTAGTCTTTGATTTACTCATCTATTTAGTGAACACTTATTAATAGCTGTTGCTATGGACAGGGCTTTGTGATTTCATGAAAAAGACACTCTCTTTGCCTCTAAGAAGCTTTCCATCTATTGGAGAAGATGCTAAAAAAATAAAATAAAAGGCAGAAAGTTAACCCCAAATGTGATCAATGCTGCAACAGGTACACATTTCCTAGTCGTTGTGTATTATACATGTCGGTGGCTCTGTAAGTAAGTGCACACCCAAAATACAACTTCAGCTTTCTGGACTTAACTTTGGGTAAAATTAGAAAAGCAAATATGAAAGAGGAACTGCCTTCTCTACCCTTAAAATAGGAGAATGGTCTTCATTTTCACCTGGAGTCTTTGGTAGTCACTTCTCATCTACTGTTCTCACCATCAGTATTGTTCTGCTTTCCTCAGCACTGGTTATGGCGAGTGTTTGCTTAATGAACCTGAATCCAGAGCCTACCCTTTGCCTCATGAACTGCCAGGGCTCCTTTACAATGTGAATAAACAGTGTGAATTGATTTTCGGACCAGGTTCTCAGGTGTGCCCCTATATGGTAAGTATTTGGGGGCTATTTCTGCTCTTATACATTGATTTTGGACTTCTTTTTATGGATCGTTTTCCTTTGGAATCTCACTTTGACATAAACTACTCATGGAAAAATGAGAACAGTTATTAAGTATTAATAATAATAATAATGATGTTGATAAATGGTACTGCTGGTCAGTATTAGATGGTGCTTTAGCTGTGTGTTCTCACTTCACTCTAAGGAGAGCTCAAAAGGGAGATGGCATTATCATTTTAGAGTGTGCTCTTAACTGTAAGAAGGAAGAAAAACCTACAGAAAAAGACTAGTAGGTTGAGATTTTTTTTCCTGTTAAAAAGTATATTGTTAATACCTTCTGAAATGTCCTACTGTGAGCATGGCTTATTGTAATAATTAGGAAAAATTATTTTATAAGTATGCCCTGCATTAAAAGTGAATATATCAAATTGGGATAAAACTAAAAGTCCTGGTGTGCAGAGAGGAAGAAAGCATGTTTCAGGACTGATCAATATATTCTGAAATGCTGAATGTTAAAGTGGAAATACTGTGTTTTGTTGGTAGATTGTAGATTCATAGTAAAAGTGATGGAAATGATTAATACCACTCAAGACAGCGGTCACCTCGAGGGTTAAGGATACGGGATTGGGATCCAGGAAAAGTATACAGAGTCTTCAGCGGTGCCTGTGAACTCTTTCTTGAGTTGGGTGGTGGGCAGCAGGGTATCGTATGCCTGAAATATTTCATAATATTTCATTCCCTTAATTCCTCTCACAACTCCTAAAAATTCTAAACAAGAATCTTAATATGATCATAATATTATATATCCTAGTAGGAAAAAAAAAAAAAACCCACTCATTTGGGCATCATGCCAAACCTAAATTCATATCGCATCTAATCACAACATTACTCAAAACCCAATGTCCAATCACAGCTCGTCACAAATCTAAACTCAGATCACAGTTCCATTGTGATTGTGAGCATGCTTTCATGTCCCTCATGGTAATCTGTGAGATGTTTCTGAGGACTGATCAGATCTGTCTCCTTCCGATTCACAGTCGTCCCCTTTTACGTGCCACCTCAAGTCCCACGTGGCATAGAACTGGGTATCCTGGGCTGCTCTGTAGCTCTTGGACTATTTTTTTATCATACCAGGAAAAAAAACAACAGTTTCTAACCCACACTATGTCCTTGGCAAAAAAATGAGTTAAAAGCAAGCCTTGCTTTGTTTACATCACCTGGGCACGGTGTCTCTGAATGTTCATTTCACCGAACTGAGCAGGTGCAGTGTCGACGACTCTGGTGCAACAACGTGGATGGCGTGCACAAGGGCTGCCGGACGCAGCACACGCCCTGGGCGGACGGCACCGAGTGTGAGTCTGGAAAGGCAAGTAATGCCCTGCTCCATCCTTCTGTTTTGGGGCAGAAATGGGCAGGGGTTGGGCTCTAGGCTCAGTCATCACTGTGTAGCGTGTAAGTCAATGCAGCACATTTTATCGTGCTCAGAAACTTCCTGGTGTGTTGGGAGAAGGGCTGGGTGAGGAGCGTTCAGCCGTTCTATTGAAAATTGTGAGCACCCACTTTATTGCGTAATACTAATACTAAAAACACGGCTATCGCCTTTGCTTCGGTTATTAAGACATGGTTTTTCTCATTTAAACATCTCTGTGATGCCATTGTGCTTTTCAGTTTAAGGGTACATTTAATGTGAGGTATGTTCCTTTTCTTTCTCTCTGTGGAGATGGCAAAGGGAGGCTTTCGGTAAGTTGATGGAGCATCTTAAAATGGAGGTGATTCAGAAATAGGGTAAACTTACTTTCACTTCTGGGATACCAGGCTTTAACCTACCTGTAGTTGACCTTTAAGGAGCTATGATGACACCTGGGATAGATTCAAATCCAGATTGTATGTTATAATGCTCGTCACTTATTTTTAAATAACCAAATAAGTGTTGCTATGTCCACTGCCCAGTGATATAATGCTCCCACTGACCTTGTATATGCTTTATTCTATTTAACCCCTGTATCTGGTGTCCATCAATAAAAAAGGTTACTGTCAATGGTATCATCACAAACAAAAAATTGATTACAAAAATATTTTGCTCTAGACTCTTTTTTTTTTTTTTTCTTTAATTCTATATGGAAAATGGTTTTCTGTCACTAACTATACAATCCCTGGACTATATTCTGAGTCTCTTGTCATCCTTGTATACATTTCTCCAGGTTCTCTCTTCTCCCGACTATCTGCTGTACTCACTTTGAATATTTTATTCTCATCTCCCTTCCCGTTCCTCAGTAGCACCAAACTATTTATGAAAAGGGTCCTAAGAGATGATGAAACTAATTCTACCTTTTCCAACTTTGTAGGTAGGAAACAAGAAAAAGCAGTGACTTGCCTAAAGTTTCTTAGGTCATTCGGGGCAGTGTCCTCCATCTCCCAGCCGCTCCCCGCCTTAATTTCCTTGTTTTCTCTGTCTGGAGGGGCCGCAGGAGCTACTTGCCTGGCCAAACCCAAGCTCATTGAGCATCTTCAGTTTCCTGTGGTTAAGCAGGAGGACCTCATTTATCTCTCAGAGTGGCAATAAAGTTATGTGAGCTAGAGAGTGTGAAAGGTGTTTGAAAAATATAAAGTCTGATACAAACATTAAAAATTATATAATGAAGACAATTTTATTCTTAACTTGGCTACTAAGTCAGCTTATTGTCTTACTGCTTAATGGCTAGAAACTTACCAATTGAGAATACGGCTTTCTCCAATAACAACCTGAAAAAGTATATATAGCTCTCTCCAAAGGCGTAACAGCCTCTGAATCCTTTATGAGTTTAAAAGGAAACATATCTCCTTGACTAAAGAGTGAATATTTCATTTTTTGGGTGTAACATTTAATCTGATTTGTTGATGACCAAAGGATTATAGGTTTGAGTGGAAATTTGGTTCTCAGGTTTCCATGGAAGCCATTGAGAATTCATGCATTCTTGAAAAATGAAGCTATGGCCTCAGAGTCCTTCTAAGCACAGTGACTGAAACTAGTGCTACCAGTTGATGGGAGATGACAACAGACTGTCTGCCTAGATGTTGACTTGGTTAGGTGACTTGAATTGGAACTAGTCACCTATTTCACTTAAACTAATTCTTTTTAATCACAGCAAGATCACAGATGTTGTGTTGTGGTTCTTAGTTTGATGTATCCACTCACTGTTGTCTATTTCTGACGCATGTTATTACTAGGAAAACCACAACAAAGAATTCTCAATAATATGAAGGAGTGAAATACATTTAGTAAAGTTGTCATGAACAGACTACCAAGCTCCCTGTAGCAGTTTGGTGTCCCAAATCAATCCTGAAACTCAGAACTTTGTGTCTTCTTGTGATCTGTTTTTGTAACAGAAGCAAAAAATAAGGGATTGTAGGACAGTCTAATACCTAAGGGATAGGAAAATGTGGGAGAGCCTTCAGAAGACACTTTTCATATATGCCTGTATTTAGAAAGAATGAGAGACCTCCAGACATTCCTAAGGGCAGCTCAGAATACTTTCAGAGACCCAACTATGCAGAGAAAATGATAGGTACATTTTTAGTAGTGTTTTAGAAAAGTGGCCAAGTCTAGGAACTTTTATTAAAGATGTGGGTATATGTGTGTTTATTCTCCTGAAGAGTGTTTATGCATTTTACAAATGCCAAGGATGGTGGTTATGTTGGCATAGAAAAATCTTTGTGTTTTTAGTTTTGTTTTGTCTTCAGAGATTTGGCAGTAATAGCATATGCCTTTTCTCAAGCAAATTCTGACTCCCTTTGCAGCTGGGTTAATGTTTTTTCCTTTCTCTTCTTTCTGCCCTTCTCCCTCAGTAGTAGTTTGTGTGGAACTTCTGACACAATATTGTTTTGATGAATGACTGTCTAATGTCTCTTCAGTTTCCCTATTCTCTTGCTTAGTCCATTGGCATTTTCATTTTAACCCTCTTTGTGAATCTCAGGTTTGAAACTCTTGTTTTAAGACTCCTTGGGACAGACTTGACTTTCCCGTCTGTCTTCTAACCTCAAAAAGAGATGCCTTTTACGCAAAATAGCAGCTAAATGTGTTTGGACATTTTTAAGAAAGGCTGATTATATATTGGCCATTTAAGACTTGTTACGATATAATAGCTATACCAGTGTACAATTAATGTTTGTGTATTTTTGCCTAATAAAATATATCGTCTCGCAATAGATTTGCCAAATTAGCCCCCATTTGCAACTTCTGTCATTACCTCAGGCACTTTCCATATTCTTCTAAGGTTAAACTTCTCCTATGAGTACCTGGCAATGTTCATATCAGTAAGGAGTATTTAATTTGAAAACCCATTATTAATTAGAATTACAGAAAAGTATAGAAATTCCTCCTTTATAGAACTTATGAAATATATTTCTGACAACAAGATTTGAGGACTGAATTTGGGCATCAACTATGATTTTAATTATTTATTAATTAGAAATTTTATTCAGTTAGACCCAATAATAAATAATAAGCAAATTGACTTTTCCTGGCACAAAAAATGAGTTCAGAGCTGGCAGTTTATAAAGATGTTATGGTACATTCATAAAATCTGCAGAGACATAGACTAGTTTGTTTCTGTTCTTCCATATTATTCACATCCCTAGCATTACAAAATGACTGATGCAGCTCCATCCATCACATCTCTGTTCCAGATAGAATGAAACCATAGCACAAGGATCAAGGACCATGCCTATATGTATATAAGAATCTGGGGAATTAGAGACTCTGTTACTAAGGATAAAGGAGAGAATGGATATTGGACCAACAACAGGAAGTCTCAGCTCACCTCACCATCTTATTTTGCTTTTGTTTTAAGTTTACCTTTTATTTAGATGTTAAAAATTTTTCCCATTTGCTCATAATTGAAAGGCAGTATGTGTCACAATTGGGAGTACGTACTCTTGAGTCAGATTGTCTTTGTTGCAGTCTCGTTTCTTCCTTGTACTGATGTTTGCTTTAGTCCCTCTATGACTGTTTTCTTTTCTATGAAAGTAGGGTTAATAGTTCTTAATGCATAGTGTGCTGTGATGATTAATATACATGAATGTCTGCTTATGTATTGCATAGAACAGTGCCTGCAAAAATATTAGGTACTTGTGTAAATGACTGCCAATATGACAAACTTTCAAAGTTAATTATTCCTGTGTTCTCAGCTGTCTGCTAAGTGCAGTAGATACATGGTCTCAGTTTATGCTCTAGGCAACTTTGGCAGACAGGTCCCGATTTTTCTGCTATGGAAGTAGAGTTCAGTGACTCAGCCAGGGTCACAGAGTTAGTGTGTGGAAGAGCCACCAATCATTGCCAAACCACTTGCCCTCAAAGAACTGCCTGCACTGTCCAGTGTGGCAGCCACCAGCCACACTTGGCCAGTGAGTCCTTGAAATGCCAGTCTGAACTGAAATGTGCTGAAGTGAAAATGACACCATGTTTTAAAGACCTAGTATGAAAAAAGAGTTTAAAGAAAGATATTTATGATTTTTACTGATTCCATATATAAATATTGGATGCTTTAGATATTTTGAGTGAAATAAAAGATACTAATTTTTTTTTCTTTTTAAAATGTGGCTAGGAATTTTGAAAACTGTATGTGTGGCTCCTAGTACATTCTTAATGGATTGACCACACTGCCTTTCTGTTCATTTATTTTTATATGTTCCAAGAAATGCTTGAGACTGCTGTAAAGACAAATGTAGAATGATTGTAGGGAGTGATGTGGTCTCCCCTGGCCCTGCTCACATTTCATGAGCACAGAGTTACCCAGGATTCTTTGGAAGCAGAACCTTTTAAGCCTCAGCCAAACAGCCCAGGGAAAGGGATGCATCTTCATATTCTCTAAGAGGATAATTACAAAGAAGAAGGCGGCAAAATGGAGAAAGCTTAATTACCCTCTTTGAGTAATTGTTCAACAAGACTTTTCGTGGGCCTGGCTGTTCTGACAGAGTTTGTCACCTGCCTGGCATTTTGTCCACCTTCCTGCAGGCTCCTGGCCTGTGCCCTCCATGTCTCTGTCCCCCCTGAGGATGGATCACTGCATCCACCACCAGCTCAGCTTCAGATTCCAGTGAGCCGCGGGGTCTCACCTTCCTGCTGCAGCTCTTCTTTTGTCCCCTGCTTAGTGACCTCAGCTTGGTGTCAGGGCCTCACACCCCAACAATGCAGAGGGCTTAATTGGGCTTCTTGACCCCCTGTCCTGCTGGGGAGTTTTATTTTGTTTTAAACATCATGACTTTCTTCTCTAGACTCAAGAATCTGAGACCCTTAGTAACAAAGAAGCAATAAAGTTTAGGGTTCCCTATCCTGTGTCAATTTTGCTTGAGTCTCACCCTGTGTGCTTCGGGGAGTGAGTTTGTAGGAATCATGTAACTAGCTTTTTCTCTCTCCATTTAATTAAAACTGAGTTTTCCAATCCGTGGAGAGCAATAAACCATTATATTTTACCAGCCCCGTAACATCTCTAAGCCTTGTTAATGGCAAATCTAGTAGCTCATTTTGGCCCTATCTACCATTAGTCTGCCCATTTCCAGCCCTCAGTTTTCCAAGCAGACCAATTGAGCACTTCAAAGCTGGCCATTGGATGTAGCTGACAGCCTGGAACCAGTCACTCATTGACCAGTTTTATTCAAGCCAAGTTGTAAGTAATGATACAGCCTGACATCCTTAAGTATCAGATTAAAATCTTTACAGTTTCCACTGTTCACATAGATGATATAATTACAGGATTTCAAAGCAGCACATGGAAAACAAATAAAGCATAGTGTATTTAAAAGGACAGTGGGTCCTGCAATGTGTCAAGCACCGAGCTCTCCCTCACTGTTCCCCCTTATTAAATACAGCACTGCAAGTTTGGATTTTGTGTTCCCAAAGAAATGGAGGTCTCCGTGACTGATGGATCCTGGGGAAGTTGGAGTCACTTTGGATCCTGCTCAAGAACATGTGGAGGGGGCATCAAAATTGCTGCTCGTGAGTGCAACAGACCAGAGTAAGTGCTAAAACTCACTGTGATTATTATTGCAATAACAGAAGTGCCAAATGCCTGAAGGGAATCATTGAGCTGAAGGCGATGAAGCACTCTTTGTGTTAAAGACGGGGTGGACTTGCGGGTATGTCTAGACCAAACGTGTCCACACTCCATGCCTAGGAACCTCTTCATTATTTTTTCTCCCATGACCCTTTATTAAAAGTTTTTCTGCCAAACAATGGAAGCTTTTGTGTTCTGTTCCCCTGATTTCAATATAGCACGCTAATAAAATGAGCAGATTGATTTTCACGAGGAAACAGAGAACTTGGACTTTTCCATTCAAACTGTTGGTAAATGTGCCCTTTCCAGTTAGCTGGAAAGTTAGCTATTGAAATGCTGAAAAGGGCTCACAAATCCCCCACCCTGCCCAACCAGCTGCATTATCAGAGCCCAAAGAATCTGGAACGCCAAGTCAGAATTTGCCTTTGAATCAATCTAGTTTATTTAACAGGAGAGACACCTAAGGACCCCATCCACAAATGAGTATCCTGCGTTTCAGGATAATTCTCATTATATGACCGTGGCTGTCCCTACCAGCCTAATCTTGCTAGAACTTACATGTTCAAATGAAGGTGACAGGTTTGTGGGGGTTTTTTTGTTTTTTTTTGTTTTTTTAATCTCCAGTCTCTATCATGGGAGGCATATGTTTGTTGGGGAGGCTGTTTATAGGTAAATAAAAAAAAAAAATCGCTCTAGCATCATTACAGGAATGATACCTAATTTTGTGTGACTGGAAGATGTCCAGAGATTCAAGGAATAGAAAATACATGTTATTGCCAGTGTGGTCTGGGCTGCCCACGAAGTCTTAACAGCATAGGAATAGCTTTTACATGTATGAGGCAACAACCATCTTTAAAAACCAGCTGCTTAGGGATTATGTAAAATGAATTCACCTAGTGATATTCATTCATTTTTAACAGCCATCATTAAGCATAGCAGACAAACGAGTAGGTAAAGTGGCAGAGTGTTAGTGCAATGCACTGGGGTTGTATTCCAGGGTGCAAGAGGCCAGAGGGCAAGGTGTGCTTATGTCTGATTGTTCACAGGTACAAAGAGGACTCAGTGTTGACAAAGCTCCCACGTTTTTTATAAGAAAAATCTGCATAGTGTAAACCAAAAATAGCTGTGCAATGCAAAACAAACTAGATTGCAAGCCCTCACTAGATGGGTATGCTGTAGTACAAATCACAAATGATAACCTATTCATTTAAATTAATTCTGTTCATTGTCCTGCATTTATTCTATGTCAACGTAATGTTAGTTTCTATTGAAGACAACTAAAGAGCTATAAAGCCTAGACTGTGGTCTATAAAATTAATAGTATAGCTATAAACTAAAAATATTAGCTTATCTATACAATATGATTATATTAGGTTTTTATAATATTATATGCTTTCAAAAAATTCCAACACAAAGCCATGATGTAAAACTTCTATCATTATTCTACCCGCTACCTACTCCTCGAGAAATAACTAATGAAAAGGAATGTGATCTGTATCATCTTGGACTGTTAAAAAAGATATAGCTATAATACGTATTATATAAAATACATATCAGGTAAAATTAGGAGACTACTGCAAACAGTGTTGCATAACTTGCTTTTTAAAATAAGTCGTATCTTCTTGCTCTTGGTATTGTTGATGGTTTAAAATAAAACATTTTAAACCAACAACAACCAGGAATTTATTTTTAATTAAAAATGAATTGGTGGCTACATTGAATCAAATGTTTGTTACTATGATGGTGAGGGTATGGACATCACAGAGTGGGCACTTTTGAAATTTTAACTCAGGAATATTCCATTCCAAAGAAGTGGGGTTTTTTTGTTTTGTTTTGTTTTGTTCTTTTGAAGTCTTAGAGCAATTCTAGAAGTAATGTGAAAGTGGAGAGAGATAAATCACTCCATAATTAGAATGGGCCAGACAAAGCAATTCACCCAGTGTGAAGATCTCAGCAGGAAAGGATGGTGAGCCTCAAAGTGAGGCAGATCCTCACACTCAGAAACTAGCAACTGCTCATTAAAAATTGCAATCAAAGATCCTTGTCCTTGCTGTTTGCTGTGGGGCCTTTAAAATAATACAGTTCATCTAACTGAGAGTCAGCACTGACATCATTTCATTGAAACTCCTTACTTTGGGGATGTCCCTATGAATGAAAGGAGACTGACTCTGAAAACAGGCTGAGAGGGTACTGGGGATCTCTCTGACCAGGGAGAGAAGGGAGAGAAATGGGGATTTTCAAATCTCAGTGTAAAAGCCCCTTTGGAGAAGTTCACAGAACAGATGATTTATTATGAAGAATGAAGAAGTGGTTGTTGTCATGAAGTCCAAGGACTTTAAGGGGAACAGTCGGTCCCCATCCCACCCCCCAAAACAAGTATTTTCTCTGTTGGAGTAGCCCTTTAAAATACAATGTGACTCTCTCTTAGAATCCAAGGTATGTTTCTACTAAGAACATTGGATTGTTTTTCTTTTTTGTTACAGTGTTCATTTGATTTAAGAATGTATTTAGCATCCAGACTTGTTATGCTATATTTTTAGACTTTTTCCTTAAAAGTGTAAACACTAAAAAAAAGGAGAATCTTGCCAGTTGCATGGGATTATGCTGTGCTTAGGGAGCAGGTTGTAAAAAAAGTGTGCTTTCTAATTTTGGTCAGACATGTTCTCAGTCTCGACTGATTTATAGCATTACAGCTTTGCCTTCGTGAGAATGGAGCCCAATATTTTGTCTTTAAATGCTTTATGTTTTCAATCCCTTATTTGAACTGTGCTCTCTAGAACTCACTAAGGTCAACGCAAGTTCTGCTCTTTAAGGACTGTTCCAATTTACATACGCTGTTAACAGCTCTCCTTTTCATTCTCAAAGAGTTCTGGATTGGTCCCCCAATCTATAAGTAACGTGATAGAGAACATTTTAAAATCATAATTGCCGTAACTGTAATTTAAACTCCTAAATCCAGACCAAGTGTTGGGACCCGAAGATGCATTATCAGGCCACTGGGCCTTACACATGTTATTTTATACTCTAAATTTGGCACTGAACTTCAACAACAGCCTTTTGTTCCAGTAACCAGCAACATAGAATTGTTACAATCCAAGAAAATTTTTAAAAATCGCTCCAGCCCCTTAGGAAAGACAAAACACTTCCCTTTTCTAGTGCTTCTATTTTGATTTTAAATTAGAAGGTAGGTGAAATTTAAAAAATAACATACTCATAGATTTGAGAACAGGATCAGATGGTGACCTAGATATTTCCCAGTTAGGCTTTTTATCATAGTTATTGCTTATGAAATCTTACATAAAAGAGAATAGACATGTTTTTTTCCTAAGAAAACTTCTCTCTCCTATGGCAGTAAAGAATTTTAGCAGATTCTTGGAGGCACTGCGTTAGATGGAGTCATTTCGAAATAGCAAGAATTGGTTACTGTGAAAGAGCCATTAACTAATAAATGAGTACAGTGTTTAGCCCCATAGTTGGTCCCATTTGAAAAGATCATTAATGATCACTAGAACAGCTCCCTGCCTCTTCCCATCTAAAGTTTGACTCGTCTGTGAGCATCTTCTGTAATGGACTCTTAGACCCTTTTTTAAGACCTTTCCAGCATGGGAAACCCACTGTCTTCTGGGACGGCCTGCTGTACCATTAAAAATTGCCTCTTTGTGCTAACCCTACATTTACCTGCCCTAATTCATTCTAAGTAAACATAAAATTTGAGATTTTTGCTTAAATTTATCTGCAGACTAACTTAGCTTTCCTTGAGGGTAGAGCGTACCTGTGATGATCTTTCCAACAATTACTTCAAAGCTTTGTCCATACAGCATTGTGGATTTTCTTTGTTTTAATAGGTGTAATTGTATAATATGTGCTTGAAAAAAATATTTAACTTGTCTATGCTGAATATAACTATATCCTAGTAATTAAACTAGCAGTTTCCTTAAGCCCTTTCCATCCCTATTTGTCATGCAAAGTTTTAAAAGGATCTTAATAGATGGAAAATGTGGTTAAATATTATTTTTTAAAGCTTCATTTCCTATAATTATTAGTATTTGCCTACATGGAAGCATATTCCTATCCAGCTAAATTGTTAAATTATAAAATGAATTTTTTTCCATGTTAAAATGTAAGCTCAGTTAACTAAAACCTTTCCTATTAATCAGTACGTACAAATCCGGAAAGATCACATTGTCTAGGATATAAGTAAGGCCATATATTTCAGAAAAGCGAAGTTATATTTGTTAATAAAGTATAATCTGCCTTTACGTGAAAAAGCAAATAAAGTCACAGAATGAATTTTGATACAGAGAGGCCTGTCTCAAGCCAGGTAGCATAGAGAGAATTTCTATCATGAGCTTTGAGTCAGGGAGACTTGACTCAGTCTCTCAGCCACAGATTTCAGGTAATCGGTGTGTAACCTTGCCAGGTAATTTGACATTTCTGTACCCAGTGTAAACAAGGGTTCAGAAAAGAGGATGCACTACCTTCTCTGCAGGTTGGTTGTACACAGTCAGTAATAGAACTGGTAACTGGCGTAGTGACTTTACCATGAGAATAGCTAAGTAGTTGGTCAACATTTTCTGTAAAGGGATGGATAGTAAATATTTTCAGCTTTGGATTGTAGGATTATGGTCAGTGATATTGAAATGTCATATAATTCTTAAACTTCTCAAAATATTATTTTTTCTTTTTTGTATACTATTTTAAAATGTAAAGTGAATTCTTAGCTCACTGACCATGTGAAAACAGGTGGTAGGCTGAATTTGGCTTTCGGGCTGAAGTTTATGGATCATTCTAATAGATAAACATTTGCTATTTGGCAGGCCTTGTTCTAGTGCTTTGATTATATTAACCCAGTTACTCTCTCTCATCCACAGGAAGTAGATACTGGCACCATCTCTCATTTACAGATAGGGAAACTGAAGCTTAGAGAAATTAAGCGGCTTTCCAAAGATTGCACTTATGTACGAGGCTGGCCTGGATTTCAAATAATTTTTGAAGTGCATATCTATTACCTCAGCAATATCGCCATTCACATACAGTGTTTTCTATGTGTTATTAAAAACACTATTTAGAAAAACAGATCACAAAATTCCATTGGTCTTTTGATAGTGGTCAGAGCAAACAAAGGTGGAGACTATTGCCATTTGAAGGGGAACCACTTATAGATATTAACTATTTGCAACCTAAAGAATGATTGCATTTGAACACATCAGTGGAATAGAACTGAATCACCAGAAACTGACCCACTCACATACAGTCAGTTAATCTACGACAAAGGAAACGAAAGCATATGATGGAAAAAGGAAAGACTCTTCAACAAATGGTGCTGGGAAAACTAGACAGCCACATGCGAAAGAATGAAGCTAGACCACTCTCTAATACCATTCACAAAAATTAACTCAAAATGGATTAGAGACTTAGACATAAGACCAGAAACTATAAAGCTCTTAGAAGACTACGTAGAAAAGGCTTTCCATGACGTCAGTCGTAGAGAAACCTTTGGGACTCAACTCCACCATCAAGGGAAACAAAACAAATCAAAACAACAACAACAACAACAACAAAAAACTATTGTATTTGAATAATTTTTAGTCAGTTGTATTTGGAACCAAAAGAAAACTTCAACTTAAAATATTTTATATTGAGAGGTAAAGAAAATGTGTTACTTTCAGGCAATAAATAACTGATGAGTTTTCCATAGTTAGGGCATTTGTAAAAATTTCACAAAAATCATTTCAGTTTGAGGAAAAATTGAAAGGAGTCTGCCTTGTAGCACATTTAAAACAAATCTCATCTAAGGAGGTATATGAGCCTGATCTATTATTCATGCATAATTTGTGATAATTTATGCACAAGATTGGGGAGTCTTACTACTGAGAGAGAATCTTGGTGTCCAGGAAACCAAAACTGTATCTCTAATTGGCAACATAAAAGGGAAAAAAAAAATTCTGGCTCTACGTCATGGTTAGTATAGCATAAAGAGCACAGGAAACGACTTGGGAAACTCAAATTCTAGTACCGTTTCTGCTCTTTATTAGATGTGTGATTTTGGAGAAATTACTTAATTTCTGTGAACCTCCTGATGCTTGCTGTAAAGTACATCTTTCCCTTGGGGAAGATGAGTGAGTTTTGGCTGGTGCACAATGTGGATATAAAGCCTATGGGTTTCATTGAATTTAATGAGAAAATAATCAGACATAGATACTTTGGGTTATATGCCATTTCGCATTCCTAGATGCAGTCTTCTTCATGATAAATATCACTTGACTCCCCACTAAGCTCCTTTTTTGTAACGTATCATTTCTGTTTTACAAGTGCAAGGTGGAGCTCAGAGAAGCCAGGTAACTTACACACAGTTGTTCAGCTTGCAACTGCCAAGTCGTGTTCTTAACTTACTCTACAAATCTTTGACAATGTTACAGTCAGGTGGTGCATCCTGCAGGAGCATTCAGTCCAGCCTCCCAATACAGCTATGATGTGACTCAGATTTGATACTCAAAACAAACAGCTAAATCAGATCAGATGAACTTCATAGTGCTGGCATAAATCATAGTACCTCCCATTTTCAGATATCTACGGTGTGCACTCATTTTAGGAGAGACAGATGCTCAGGGAGGCTAACGGCTTTGCCCTCATTCTCACAGTGGGGATAGGGCTAACACTGGAACCCAGCTCCAACCCGGGAGCCTGGCCTGCTCTGGTAGACTGCCTCTCATTTTGCATTTTCTGGACATGAATATGTTTCCCATTCCTCCCCACCCTGACTTATCAAAACAAAACAAAAACTACTTCTCATGGTTCAAATTATTCGGTCCAAAGAAGAAAGGTGGCCAGCTTTCCATTTTAAGAAGTGTCGTGGAATAGCTTTGAAATGCAAACTGCTCCAGCCCGGGGCGGTGGTTGAGTCGCGCTTCCTAGGATTCTGTGGTCTTCCCTTTCCATGATGAATTTGACAAGCTGTTGACTGCCAGGAGATTTGTTGTATAATATGCTCTCTGGGTCACATCTGGAAAATACATGTACGAGTTGCATGCTGAGATGCAATTTTGTGCTGTGATGCCTTGCAAAATGTATTCCATGCTTTTGTCACACGCAAGTTAATGGAACCAGGATTCTCTCCTGCTTCTCCTATTAAGTTAGTCATAATGTGGGCAGGTTTCCTTTATTCCATTTTACAGCTACCAGGAATAATGGTTGTCAGGAGAGAGGGTGGAGAGGGAAAGAATGAGGGAAGGCAGAATGGATTAAGTGTTAGGATGGTTTCCCATGAGACTATCTCAGAGGGGAGGTAGACAGGGAAGATGCCAACTACTTGTCTGTGCCTTTCACCTTCTGCATTTTAAATCAGAAAGCCTTTGATGACTCTTAAGGAAGAAAGAGGACGTAAAATGGCCTAGTGGATTCCAGGCTCTGTGTTTCATACTTTTAAGTTACATATTCTAGCATTTTATCTTTAAAACAGACTTCCTCAATATTGACTTCCCATTTTACAGATGGCAAGACTGAGGCTTGCAGAGGTTAACTTGCTGAAGATTATACACTTCATGGCCTAGAAGGTGGAAAGCAAACCCAGATTTCTAAGCCTTTGTCTGGTCCTTTGTCATTGGCTTCTTTGTATTTGCTTCCCAGCAAGATAGAAAGCCACACATGAGTGATGTGGAGAGAAATGCATAAGAATACAGTGTGTGTGCTCTTATGTTTTTTTCAGGCCAAAAAATGGTGGAAAGTACTGTATAGGGCGTAGAATGAAATTTAAATCCTGCAACATAGAGCCATGTCCGAAGCAGAAGCGAGACTTCCGAGACGAACAGTGTGCTCACTTTGATGGGAAGCATTTCAACATCATTGGTCTGCTTCCAAGTGTACGCTGGGTCCCTAAGTACAGTGGAAGTAAGTATATTTGGGGGAAGTGCATGAGCCTGGTGGGCTGGTGCAGGGTCTGGGCACTAAAGTCATGTTGCCCCGGGTGTCTCCTCTCTAGTTTTGATGAAGGACCGCTGCAAGTTGTTCTGCAGGGTGGCCGGGAGCACAGCCTACTATCAGCTACGAGACAGAGTGATAGATGGAACTCCATGTGGCCAGGACACAAACGACATCTGTGTCCAAGGCCTTTGCCGGGTAAGTCCTAGATGGAGTATGTTTCAGTGTGTTGACTGGCTGCCAAGCTGTGGTTTGTGGCTTCCTTGATAGAATAGCAGTTGCTAATATCTATGCACTGTCTCCAGGGCAGTGGGTCTCAAAATGTGGCTCCAGACCAGCATTAATATCACCTAATGCGTGTCACAGTTTGAGAACCACTGCCCTAGAATTCTCTTGACATTCTCAAGCTCTATGAGGGTTTGCACAAAACCTTGCCCTCAAGACTTCTTTTAATAATTGACACACACTGTCTCTTTTTCTATAATCTCCATGCTTAGTTAAACCTAAATGCTTTCCTAGATTGGATAGCTCTACTGCAAAAAGATGTCATGAGGAAGAGCTGGCCCCACTCAGATTTCTCTTTGTGATTTGAAGCGCAATAACTTTTAGACAGACTTATTAGTTATTCATGGAAGGGAGATTGAGAAATTTCTGGCAAACAGTGAAGCATCAGAGCAGTGATTTCTTGAGAGCTTGATACCATGTCACAGTTCTCACAGGCAGAAATCATTCCATTCCTAACACAGTCAGGCTCTGAGATGATTGATTTGTTCCTTGCTCAGCGTTCAAGGCCAAATGGAGTTCCTAGTCAGTAGGATTTGATTGAAAACCTCTGAGTTCTTCACCCCCTTCCTAACTCATAGATACTGTGCAGATTTCCTTGTTGGTCCATTCTCTAGCTACACACTGAGTTTCTCCTCAAAGACCAGTTCAGACAAAGGAATAAATGGACAAGAATCTGGACTTGTCCTCCTGTCTTTTGGTCATTGCTGTGTCGTTCTCGGGTCTTTGTCTACACTGCTGCTTTGCATGAACATGTGAGGAAATTCAGGAGGCCATCTGCAGCCTAAGGCCTCAAACTGGTGGCCTGAAGCCATGCTGTGTTCCCCATTCATAGCCAATATTTAAACCTAGGGGATTCTACATCAAATCAAATTTTCCAGCTTCTCTTGAAAAATTGGGAGATGTCAACACCAGGGTCCTATTTTCTGCATGGCAGCAATGACCCAGTGTGGACAGCGACTGCTCTCTTCAGCTGACAAATCAGCTCTTTAATTGGGTACAATTCGCACCACTTTTTTTTTTTTAAATTCTTGAGCACTTTTTCTAATTAATTTCACTTATCTGTACACTATTGCTTCTCAAACTTTAATCTCTAGATGAAGCACCTAAAGAGCTTGTAAAAGGCTAGGAAAATCTACTCTGATTCAGTAAATAAGGGTAGACCCTGAGCTTCTGCATTCCTAAACAGCATGGAGGCTGCCCCAGCTGCTGGTCCAGAGACCACATTTTCCAAAACAAGGCTATTGGATGCTCAACTCTTGCCAGTTTAAAGAGACTTAACTTTCTTGTCATTTCGAATTCACATCCTTCAAAAAAACACATTACTTGCCATTTTATAATCTCTAGAATACTCATCGTTTATATCAACTATTTTCTCTCTAAAAGCAAGCTGGATGCGATCATGTTTTAAACTCAAAAGCTCGAAGAGATAAATGTGGAGTTTGTGGTGGCGATAATTCTTCATGCAAAACCGTTGCAGGAACTTATGATAAAGTACTTTATGGTAAGAATCTGTTGCCAAGAACTGTAAGAAGGAAAATGGTCACCTTTGAAAAGTTGTTAACCACATGGTAATACGTAAAAGTCTTAATTAACTTCAAGCATAAAATCAGCCTTAATGAGCTGCCTTACCCAGCTAGCCATGAGTTTCTCAGAGGAGAATTATCTTAGAGTCCTTGGTTGCCCATCTTTGTTTCTATACTTAGTGAAGACAAAGCGTTCTGTGGAAGACTGAATTTCGGCTCACTTCTTTTCAGGATACAACGCTGTGGTTCGAATTCCAGTGGGGGCTACCAATATTGATGTGAGGCAGCACAGTTCCTCAGGGAAAGCAGATGATGACAACTACTTGGGTGAGATTTGCTTCCCCTGTCATTCGTAGGAATTCTGGTTCCCTGGAGCCGTTACGTAGGTAGATGCTACTTCCTCACTCCCCGTTGAATGTGGACAGTGTTCAGATGTCATGATTTGTCATAAAAGAAGCAGATCTTGAAATGTATTATTTTCTCCCTCATACAGACACCCTTAAGAGAGTTGAGTTGTGTAGTTATCCTAGTCAATAGCAAGGGGTTCAGTCTGGATCTTAGATAAGAGAAAGCCCCCACATCAAAATCTGATGCTGGCATAAAACCATTACTCATGTTGATTCTTAAAAAGTCTGTCCTATGGGCAACTGACTTGCAAATGTTTTAGTAGAGTATTATTTGGCCTAGTTTTAATATTATTGGCTCTAATCAATAGCAGGCCACATAGGGACTTTTCAATATTTCATCATGCTTGGTCATTCCAAAAGGTTCTACAGTGTCAGTCTTTTCTCATGTCATTCCTAGAATGACTCATCCTGTTACTTTGTAGATTCTTTATCCTTCTCTCACCATGCCCAGGCTCATGGTTTATTCATATCTATTCTTTATGTTTAAACTGTAGCGCACCAACAACCCTGTGTTTATTTTCAAGTTTGTCCAGCCCAGCCCCACTTTAATTTATCATATGTTAAGCTGTCACAGCTGATTAGGAAATTTGTCCCACCATTTTTCATTAAAAGAAGGACTTGGGGAGTGGAGTAATAATTTAAAAGGATTCAGCTGATCAGAGTGCACATCCAGGGTCCTCCTAGCCATGAAAAGTCACACAGTTTTAACTTGGATCAAGAAGAATCAGAGTAGTTTTGCTGGGCCATCATTTTCAAAAGAAATGAATGTACTTTCTCTCTTATAATGTGAGGCAGGGCATTTATCCATCTAAATGCGTCTTCTGTAGAGGCTTACTCTAAATATTCGGACATACTGAGCTGTTAAAATGAATATCTGTTGAATTAAATTAGAACCTGTATCTGTATTTTGGAATGTGTGAAATCCTCTATAGATAGACAGTGATCCAAGCATAATATACATGGCTCCAGTATAACATTTTCTGCAGTGTATCATTCATTCATTTATTCAACATGTGCCAGGCGCTGTTCTAGCTACAATGAGCAAAATAGAACCAAAAGAAAAAAAAATTCTGTGTTTTTGGAACTAACTTTTAAGTGTAATAGGCAACAAACAATACATAGATAAGCACGTATAGACTGCTATAAGGTGATTAGTGCTATTAGAAAATAGAGAAGGGTAAGATAAATTGGGATACCAAGGGTGGGGTGGGAACAACAGAATCGAATTCTTTGAATTACAGACTATCTAGGGCAGAACATTCTAGGCAGAGGGAACAGCCAGTGCAAAATCTTTGATGTACCAGTGTTCCTGTGTGGCTGGAGCGCAAAAACAGGAAGGAGAGTCCTAGATGCCTTTCAAAAGGTATCAGGACTAGAAGAAAGAGGGCCGTATTTTCTCTGCAATGACTTTTACTTTCGGAGACCTCAGGAGCTATCCGAGTTTTTAAACTGAGGAACAACATGATATAATCCTATTTATATTTTCAAAGGAGCTTTCTGGCTATTGTGTGAAAAGTAGGTGAGGGGAAGATGGTAAGTACACATAGAAGCAGGACAATCAGGCAGATTTTACAGTAATTGAAGAGGGAGATGTGGATGGCATGGCCCCAGTGGGACCAGTGGTGGCAATGGTATGTGGTCAAATTCTGGCTGTCATTTGAAGGCGGAGCCATCATACTTTGTTGATGGTTGAATGTGGTGTAAGAAAAGAGAGATGAATCAATGGTGACTCTAGATATTTGACCTGAGCAGCTGACAGGATAGAATTGGTATCAACTGAGATGAAACTTAGTTCTCATTTATTCGTATGTCAAGGCTGTGTTTTAGGTTAGATGCTGTGTTGCTTTCTCTCTAGCTCCTGATATAAAGCCCGGGTGTGATGTACATAAGTAAATCATTGATGAACTCTTGAACAGTCATTGCTCGTGTTGTCTTTACTGGGAACCAACAACATGCATAATGGGGGTTGATGGAGTTGCCATGGAAAGAGATATAAGATGCATATGCAGAATCATCCCTTTCTCAAAGACCATGAAGTCTTACTTGGACTCAGTTACTCAGTGGCTGTTAGCTTTTCCTTCCCTAATTATCCAAATGCGTGGTGACCTTATAAAATAACTCAAAAAGTTTTGGGAGACCTCTTCAAATTTTTTTTGGAGGGAGTCTCACTCTTCTCATTCCATCACTCTGCAAAATGAATGAAGCATTTTTCTTCATGCACAGTGTTATGAATTTGAGCATGTGACCTTGCTACTTCCTAATTAAATCCAGCAGCATTGCATACTACCTCTTCTAAAATTAATTTTCTGAGAGTCAAAAGCCATGTTGACTTTCTCCTTTCTTCTCCCCAAAAGGGAGGATTCTCCTCTATTCTTTTTGCTGAAAAAAATAATAATCTCCTTCCAAGTAGTGACCTCAGTTCAATTCAACATAATCAATATGTCAGGCACATGAACTCAGGAGGGCCTCCTGGTAACTTTTCAGTCCTCTCTGGAGATTTCTTAATCTCCTTGTAACAACTGAAAGCAGAGTGAGCAAAGATTTGTCATCTGGGACAGGCAGTCTTAGGCAGTCATGGCTTTTTCATGGAGTATTATGCTAAAGTCACCTGCTGGCAAAAGAATCTCTCTTTGGCAGCAAAAGAGAAGTGTGTGAGATGGTAAGTCACAGTTCACTGGGTGTGAAAGTCGAAACCTCAGAGCCTTTGAACCTTATAGTGTTGGTTTTTTAAAAACAAGTTTTGATGACTATGATGTCATCAGACCTGGTATGTGTCAATGTTTACTCTGAGCCAAGGGAAGGTGCGCAAAAGCTCTCAGGTTTTGAAAGTGGAGTCTTGCTGAAGTCTAGTTGTACCTGTTCCCGGCTAAGTCATCTTTATTCTTGCTATCGCTTATAATTTTTTAAAGATCAGTCAAGCCATGCTCTTTCTGCATGTTTTGAGAAGGGAGCAATTTCCAGGAGAGAAGGCGGCCTTTTTAGTAACCCAGCTCTGATGGGTGAAATCAGGGGGAAACCAACCCAGGAAATTAGCTCCCCTAATCACATTAGTGGGAGGCTGAGCAGTGGACTGTTTTTTTCAGGAAACTATTTGTTTCACAAGTACCAAAGCAGAAAGTCTCCTTGTCAAAGGTTGTCCTTTCATATAGACACCCCACCCCACCCCACTGCCATTGAGTTAAAGCCAAGTTACACCCAGTACCATGTTCATAATTATTTAGGAGAAAAAGGAGCCATTTCTGTGATACTTATTTGTCTCCAGTATACTTAGCCCTTGATTAATTGTGACAGTGAGAAGACAGGAATCGATTCAGTTTGAGATAAAGCAGGAACTTCCTTTCACCTGATGACCCCTACTTACCTCCTGCTGGGACAAGGAGCAGGCAGCGAAGGGTGAAATGCCCAGTCAGCATCAGCTTGAGCGGAAGGCTGGAGTCATCAGAAAGGAGCACAGAGTCAGCCTAGAATGGATGATCACTCTGACTACAAACAAAACTGAATTATCACTTAACTTACAGAACTGGCCCTGTGACACCTCATTTCACCCCTTTTAGTGAAACATCAGCTAGGTAGCTGCCATGTGACTTCACCTTAAGAACCGGGTAATTTTGTTGGTAGCACATGCTGCTATCACCATGTTAGTGACCCATATTAGGAGGCAGCCTCAGGATGCCTGAGGCGTCACGCAACAGTCGTGTCTCCAAGCAGTGACCCATTGAAGTGCCTGCATCCTGCATGATGGCTACAGGAGCTGCTGGGGGAGATGAGGTTGTCAGAGGCTTACACTGAGGGGAAAACAGTTACCTGGCTGGAAGGACCCTGTTCTCCTTGGCAGGGATGACAGGTTCATTCACTCTTTCAACATCATTGATTGAACACCTGCTATGGGCTGGGATCATATTTGGGTTTATGTAAGTGCATTTTTAAATGGTCACTTTACTGTAGGAGCATTTGTAGTCTAGCAAAAATAAAGCAAATTTTAAAAAATCTGTAAACATGCTTGTTTTCTATTAGCACATAAGAGAAAGAATGCATGAATTCATTTACTCATTTAATGTGTGTTTGTTGACTCTCTTAGTGGCTGACAGGCTCTGGAGACAGACTTTTGAAATTAAAAGTCACCTAGCCTTGGAAAGGTCTTTTAATAATATTTTAATTATGCTTTTATCATCCTTAAATTAGACATTTTAAAAGGTGTGTTAAGGAAGCAAAGCATGTGGATTTATTATGATCTACCAGGAACTGAAGCTTATATATACAGCTGTGTTTAATGTTCATAACAATTCTGTAAGAAACCCATTATGCAGAGAAGTAAGCTGAGACTTAGAGAGGTTAAGTAACTAACCCAAGCTCACACAAATAAAAAGTGGAAAGAAATAGAATCTTCTTTAGTCTACAGCCTTAACCACTTCACCTTACTGCTTTCGTGTAGGAAAATGTGTGGAGACCCAGAACAGTACATGACTGGAAACTGAGGTTTATTGGTTGGACTGAATGGTGAGGCTGAAATAACAAGTCAGAATAAGATTTGTGAAGATAAAGGAAGGTTATGCTAAGTGGTTTGAATTAAAGTCTATAAATTGCAGGACTATCAACGGATTTTAAACTTAGAAGTTGGAGGGTTTGTTTTTCAAACTTTTTTCTTGAGTCACCAAGTTCTTCCCAGTTTCCTTGGGGGGTCAGCCTTGGGTTTATATGAGTGGGAATTTTCATCATTGAAGTTCTGGATTAGGGACCAAATTCAATTGCAGTTAATTCTTGATCCTGGAAAGTGTGGTCTTGGCATTGCTGGTGTCCAACTGAATGAACTCTGTGTCGTTTTCATGTCCAAGAAAACAGGGTCCTGCTGCTACCGATCCACAAAGAATATTCAAAGCTTCAGCTCAGCTCTCATTAATCTCCACATTAGGTTTGATATCTACTTTCCCTAAATCCTTTCAATCTCTTCTACTTTACACACTGCTTCTGGCCTGCATGATGAATGACAGAGCATATCCCGCATCTGAAAGATAGGGCAGGATCTGGTGAATACCTGAGACATCTTGATCACTCCCCTTCCACGGCCTTGACAGATGTAGTTACGATGATGCTGAGACATGATATTAGTAATGACAGCTGTTCTCCATGTTTCTTGAGCAGCTAGTGCCACTTGGTTGACATTGGTGCCTGGGATGAAGCCTGTTGCCGTCCATGAGTTAAATTTTCATGTTTATTTTATTCACCTGAGTACATGGTCTGTGCTCTTCAAGAGTTCCCTTGCCACTGAGATTTGCTAATTGTGCACAACTTACAAAAAAGTAAGGGAAAGTTTTTCTAATATTTTGTTCAGGGCTCAAATATTTAATAACTCTGATTTAAAACTGGGTAAATTACCCCAGTTCTATTTCATGTCAAGCCCCAAACTCAGGAGAGTTAATTTTTCTAGGAACTTGGAAGAATAAAGTGATAATTAAAGTAAAACTAAAATTATGTAATAAATATTAGGGAGAAAAGGGGTGCTTAGGAGGGTTGTGGGGTTTTTTTGAGGAATTAATGAAAAAGAAAGCAAATTTATTTTTTCCTTCTGTTTAGCAAACTTATATTTTAATTTTTCTCATGTCCAGACTTTACTTATTTGTTTTCATGTATTTTCATTTATTTATTTTTATGCCCAGTTGTTTAAACTGGAGAATAAAGCAGTTGATAAATATTTTTGCCCGTGATTTACAGTCAAGTTATATAATAAGAGAGCAATTGAATAACCTTCTCTTTATTTGAATTTCGTAGTAAAATCATTTTTATAAAAGATTTCTGGAACTTCATTTTCCCCAGTTGTCTTTGATGAATTATTCCTTTTGAAACAGCTGTCATCTCACTTTCTCTTGTGAATTTTCTATCCCATTCTTAAGTTTCTAACTGTTCTAGTTCTATCAGGTCCTCAGTTAGCCAGTATTTTGGTGCCTGATTCAAGCAGTTCGCCAGCATTACTTTTCAGCTTCACCGATAGTTTCATCTTTTGAAAAATCTGCATTAGATTCATTCATTCTTCCAAGAATATCAAGTATCTACTGTGTGTGCTCTTCAAAAGCTACAGTAGTGAGTAAAAAGATCTAAACAACTTTGCCCTTATGGAACTTAAATTGTTTGGGAAGTGAGTGCATAAATGAAATGCCATGGAGAGAAAGAATAAGGTGGGAAAAGCAGTAGGAAGTATGGAATCTGTGTTGTCAATGGGAAAGGGTTGCAATTTTAAAGGGAATGATCCTGGAAGCTGTACTAACACCTTTTACTGTATAACAAATTATCTTAAGACATAGTGGCTTAGAACAGCAGATAGATACTGTCTTGCAGTTTTTGTGTGTCAGGAACTTGGAAGTAGCATAGTGGAGGATTTGTGGCTTAAAATCTTTCATGAAGTGGCAATCAAGATTTCAGTTAAGGCTGTGATCACCTCCAAAAGCTTGACTGGGGCTGGCAGATTTACTTCTTAGATGTCTCGCCGATGCTATTGGCAAAAGGCTTCGGTTCTTCTCTGCTATTTGCTGGAGACCTCCCAAGGGGTCTGCTTGGGTCACCTTATAGCATATCAGCCAATGTCTCCCAAAGTCTGAGATTCGAGGAAGAGTAAGGCTAAGTAAAAGCGTCCTTGACCTGGCCTAGGAAGTCACTTAGTCATTTCTGGGGGATCCTGGTGATTACAGTCAGTGCTAGGCAGTGTGTGGTGGAGGATGGGGCAGTGTGACATGTTGTGTGAATAACAGGAAGACAGTTTTTGTTGGGAGCATGTTCGAGTGACATTTGAGCAGCTGTCAGTCATAGATTTTCAGATAGGCTCAAATAATTCTAACATGAAGTACAGAGTGATATTTGCATGAGAAACCATTTTCTTAGGGTTCATTTCATTAGGACATATTTTTACGTAGAGTGCTTTTGCTTCCATCTCTACTCTTGCAATGACAGGGCTTTTGTAACAAACCCCAAGCTAAGTAGGAACCTTATATTTCACTTAATTTGCACAGATACCATGAGGGCCAGGTGTTTTTAATCTCTATTTTAGAGATAAAGAAATGGAGACTGAAAGAATGTAATGTCCCCAGACTACAAGCTGGCAAGTGGTCAAACTAGTATTTGAGCCCATGCCTTCTGGCTGAAAAGTCCATGTCTTTGGCTCTCTGACTCTCTGCCTGTCAAGGTGTTATTTCACCTTTCTGATTGCAAGTGGTTGGCAGCAGATCGGTGAATTCTTTTTTTCTTATCTACAGCTTTATCAAGCAGTAAAGGTGAATTCTTGCTAAATGGAGACTTCATTGTCACAATGTCCAAAAAAGAAATCCACATTGGGAATACTGTGTTAGAGTACACTGGCTCCGAAAGTGCAGTAGAAAGACTTAATTCCACAAATCGCATTGAACAAGAACTTCTGCTTCAGGTAAAAAATCCTGGTGATGAGCCCAGGACATTTTTCTTCCACTTGGCTTTCCCAGGCCCCCATTCATCCTCTCCATGTTGTCTGCCCCTCCTAGGTGTTATCAGTGGGGAAGTTGACCAACCCCAACGTGCGCTATTCTTTCAATGTTCCAATTGAAGACAAACCCCGGCAGTTTTACTGGAACAGCCATGGGCCCTGGCAAGCCTGCAGCAAACCCTGCCAAGGTATCTGCTTTTAGGCTGGGTTTTGTGGATTTGAGGTGTTCTTTTTGTATGTTTGTTTTTTTCCAGTTTTATTGAGCCGTAATGGACACATACATTGTCTTCAGTTTCAGGTGTCTAATATGATTGATAAATATGTAAATATTGTAATTTGATCACCACAATAAGTCTAGTGCTACTTAATTTTTTCTTGTGGTAAGAACTTTTAAGCTCTACTGTCATTAGTTTTCAAATATATAGTACAGTATAATTAACTCTAGGTACCATAATGGAGTGTTTCTGGCTTAAAATCTTTAATGAGGTGGCAGGCAAGATTTCAGTTAAGGCTGTGATCACCTCCCTAAGCTTGACCTCCAAAACTTTCTCCCTGCACACCTCAACCCCACCTCTGGTAGCCATCAATCTATTGTCTGTGTATGAATTTGGGCATTTTTTTAGATTCCATGTATAAATGAGATCATGCAAAAATTTTTTCCTCTAATTTCACTTTGAGATATTTTTAATTTAAAAAATGAGGTGATTATTTTAAATGATTTTCTTTTTAAGAAACAGCCAAATACATG
The DNA here is from genome assembly GCA_004363575.1 of Solenodon paradoxus. NCBI lineage: Eukaryota > Metazoa > Chordata > Mammalia > Eulipotyphla > Solenodontidae > Solenodon > Solenodon paradoxus. Next base: position 724,731 of record RJWH01000448.1, on the reverse strand, counting down.
TGCTATATAAGCATTCTAGCTTCATGCATTTTCTTATCTCCTTTCTCTGAACCTCTGCAGTCGTGTTTGGCTGGTAAGCTGAACTTTTTAAATGATTCAGGATATGTTAGGTTTCCTCATCCTGAGATCTGCACACATGTGAAGCCAAGCGAAATCAACTCTGCCATTTTGATTTTCCAGAGACATAGATTTAGTTGTCATATGTTACTTATTTTGTTTTCTTTGTCTAAATTAGGGGTTGGAAGACTATAGTCAGTGCCTTGCTTTTGTAAGTAAGGTTTTATTATAGCACTGCCATGTTAGTTATTTGCATATTGTCTGTGCTTTGCCCTGTAATGGCAGAGTTCAGTGATTGTGACAGAGGTCATATGGCCCACAAAACTGAAAATGTTGACAGTCTAACTCTCTACAGAAGGTAATTATCAATTTCTGTGTAAATAGTGTATGGAAAAGTTAGTTTCCCTGACTAATCTCTTTTTTTTCCTTCCCTGCTTAGGAGAGCGGAAACGAAAGCCTGTTTGCACCAGAGAATTTGATCAGCTTACAGTTTCTGATCAAAGATGTGAGCAACTGCCCCAGCCAGGACCCGTTACTGAACCCTGCGGCACAGATTGTGACCTGAGGTGAGGCCAGGCTTTCCTCTAGTTCCCCTATCACTGAATGCTGAGGGTTTCATCAGAGACCTCTACAAGCGAGGTGCAGAAGGAAGGGATGTCGGTCCCTTCCTGGTGTTTCTCTGAAATAAACTTTAGCCCACTTTGCATCCCACCAGAACCCATGATAGAAGACATAGTGCCTGCAGATTTCTTGTTCGCTTAAGAATTAATAATACATAATAGTGTGTGACACCAGCACAGAAAAGTTCTCCTTTAACCCCTACAATTTGCTACATATGTACTTTTATGATGTCACATGTCATACAAAAGTTTGGTTTGAAGTCAAAAGTGAAGGGGGAGCCTCACCCCTCAATGTCTCATAATGTTTTGTATCCATTCAGATTGCACATCCCCAGTAAAAAATGTGTGCACCTGAAAGTTGCAAAGCACTAAGGTAGAATCATGGAAGAAACTGGAAGAAAATCTACATAAAAATGTTTAGATAGGCCAGTGATACTACTGTATTTTAAAAAACTATGAAATCTGAGACCAGAAATGGTAAGTAGGGGGAGAATTCTGAAGCTTTCCATTTCCCCGCAAGACCAATTGTGTCATGCTTGAGTATTCGTTAGCCTGGGTGTTGCTCTGCATGGTCTGCTTGTCAGTTAATGCAGGTGGGATGAATTGCTATTTAATCCTTTTACAATGAGAAATTGTCAGCATAGAGTAGTATGGGAACTTGTTAAAGTCTCGTAAATAGCAAAGTGAATACTTAAGCATTTTGAGATTCCGCATCATCATGGTGAATCCTGTCAAGTAGTATTAATAACCTGTGGTGTTAGAGTTAACATTGCATGGTCCTCTAGAAGTTCTGAGAGAAAAGAGGAATGCTGTCATCAGTTACTCATGTCTGTCCCAGGAGTAAGAAAGAGAGAGATGCGACATGAGTGCTTACATCTTTTCCAGTCCAGACCGAAGACTCTGATTTCCAAGCCCCCACTTTTCCCCTAACTCCCACCAGCCATTCTTCTTACCTACCCTGAGTTACTGACCTGCTTGCTCATTATCTTGTTAAAAAGCGTCGACAAAAGCTGTTGTAGAAAGAAAAAAAAAAAAACATTAAATGAAGACATTTACTCTGCTCAGTATTCTTGAAGTGGGTAATATTAAATTATTAATATCATTGCTTCAACCAATAGAGTTAAAATAGTAAAATTAGAGTTTCAGTCTTTTCAGAAAAAATACTTAACTAAATTGCTGAACTTAATTTAACCTTAAAATTTAGGGGAAAAATGTAATTGGTAGATAGATTCCTTGAGGCACAAGCTTGCTAAGTTGGGAGAGGTAGCATTTAGATTAACCCTTACCAAATTGTCACTGAAATTGTTACATTATTAATAATTGCTAATGACAAATAATTAGTAAATATTAGTAATGTTAATGTTATTGCTAGTGGTACTTCTCTGAAAGTAATAATAAGAGCTCATTTACTAAAAGTTTTTTAATAGCCAGTGATAGCCTATTAATTGTCTTATATTAGACATGCCCTGGTGGCTCAGGTGTTAAGTCTTCACCTGTGGCACAGTCCACTTATAGCCCAAGGACCTAGGTTTGTGGCCTAGGGGTAGCAGGAACAACAACAAAAAAGATCACCAATTAAATAAATAAAATGCTTCTTCCTCCTCTCTAGTCATTCCTGCCCTGTGCCTTCCTGTTTTTAATCCTGCCTGCTTTCCTTCCACTTAAAAAAAAATTCTTATATTAATAAGATATCTTATTCTATTATATAATTAATACCCTGTTATTTAATATAGGATATATACTGCTATATATTCTATGTAATTATTATTGTATTAATTCCTCAAGCAACAGAATGACATGTAAATATTATTAGCTTATACCTATTTTACAAGTAAGAAAAGTGAAGCCTGGGAGAAGCTAAACAGCTTTCCCAAGGTCATGCAACTAGTTAGTGAAGCGGCAGGATTCACATGTGCTGTGAATCCTTGAGCCTGTACTCTTAAACCCTAGGAGGAAGCTGTCATTTTCTTATAAAGGAAAGGTGCAGGCAGGAAGAGAGAGGGGGATGAAGCATTTTATTTATTTTTATTTAGTTGTACATCCTGGTGGGTCTCCCTAGCCTAGAAACTGAGCCTAGGTCCTGGAGACGTAGGTGGACTGTGCTTAGACCAGAGGTAGCAGACCAAACCACTACTTCTCCAGAGCACACCAAAACTATCTGAGTTATACTCCTTGTTTTGGGTTCCTGAACCCAAAGCAATTCTTGGACACCAGCAGGGTTTTCTTTCTTCCTTTGTGAAGGGACATAACTTAATAGTTTTATGCTCCATCCCCATCACTACTTTACTTGGATCTCCTTAACTTATCAGTTCTCCACTGGCTGAATCAACCTGAGTTGATAGCATCTCAGATGAGAAATGCAGTTATTGTGGAGCTCCTGCCTGCAGAGCTAAGCATGCTGTTAAAATTGCAACGAAGTCAAGTTCATACAAAGCATTTTGAGTAATAGAACATGACCATTAAAAAAATATTAAGAAGCCTGTCTAAAGTTTACCTAAGGAATACCAGTTTGAAGGTGGGGATAGTGTTTGAACTGCTACTTGGAGAAACTAATATCTTCTCACTTCAAACAGATTTCAGAATAAGCCGCAATTTAGTTTGTGATGATGCTGGCTAATCAGATGTTCTCTGAAGTTTCTGCTGCATTGGAAACTTTCAGATGTAGAAGAAAAATTAAAGCAAATTTTGCAAAATGAATGTATTGATAGGTAACCTTGAATTTATGAGACCTTTATGTAGAATTATATGGAAGATTTCTATTAGGCTTCTCAGCTTTGTGTTACTGGTTTATGTGGAATTACATGACACTTAAAACTTGGTTGGATAATAAAACACCAAAACTGATGATGATGATGACGGTGATGACTGAAGCACCTACTTTTCTTGAGTGTCTCCCACATGTAGTAAATGATACCCATGACTTGCCTCATTTAATCTTCCTAGTAGCCCTGTGAAATGGGTCCTATTTCCACTGACTTCACAGATGAGGAAATTGAAGCTAGGTGAGCTTAAGTGACCCACAAAGTGTTTGCGTTTAAATTCCCACCCAGATCTTTTTGATTCCATAGCTCATCCTCTGAATTGTATTAGAAATCATTTCATGATATCTAGGTAAGCCATGTTTTAAAGCCTTTTTATATCATGTAGTATAGCCAAATTCCCAATTTGGAGTCACTTTTTTTTTTTTTTTTTAAATAAATACTTAAACTCTACTGAGACCAAAGCAGGACAGCAGTTTAGAGAACAGGTTTGAATGATGATAGCTCCTCTGGTAGATAAAGGAAATGAAGCTGAAGGGATTTCAGTCATGTCTTTGGTAGCACTGTCTGTGGTAGAAGTGACAGACTTTAGGGGTAAATTTTTTTAAATGAAAAGAAAGCAAGGGGGAGTTTAGGATTATCTTATGAAACCTTATAAATAGACAAGTGCATGCTCGTGTCTGACATTAAATAGAAGACCTTGCATACCAGATGAGTTTTTATAGGTCGTTGGAAAAATAAAGTGATTCACTGAAAAACATCCAAAGACACACAAATTGAGCCCAAAGAAAGTGTTCTTTCTTCTCTCTGTCAGCCAGACAGCCAGTATAATTGAATTTTTCTAATTTTGTTGAGTGGCTATGTGCAAAACTGACAGACTGGAGAAAGGATTATTACTGATTGGTCAAACTACAGTAGTTTTTCCAAAAACATATTTGTGGTACACCAGTTCCAGGAGATGATCCTTGATGAACCAGTTAGTTTGAGAAGGCTTACAGAGCTCTCTCCTTTGTGGAGTCCCATGACTCGTTAAGATTTTGAAAGCCCTGAGAAATTCTGAAATGTGGACTGCTGCTTAATTCACTAGTTGCCCAAATTATTTAATACCACAACCTTTCACATGCCCATATAGACACAAACATTTTTTTCTGTTTTCGCTTGGGAACAAACACTTTGCTATTCTGAAACATAGTAATAAAGTTGTTGCATGAGGTGAATGAATTCAAAGCATTGGAGTTGAGAATGACCTTCCAGGGAGACACTGTGACAGATTTTTGAGACCTTTTGTAAGCAATGCTGTGACGCTTTTCCTCAGCTTCTTCCATGTTCTCTGCCGAGATTTCAGGAAGTGTATGGCTCTCAGAAACTTTGTTTCCACCCAATGGCTGCTGTGTGTTCTTATGGATGGCGGCAGGACTTCTGCCTCCCTTGTACAGGATGGAAAATAACCTTTCCACAAGAAAACGGTAATGCAGGCAAAGAGAAGATAGCCAAGAATCAAAGGGTAGATGAAAGTTCCAGATGCCTTTGCTGACCTGGCCCACATTTTTGCCTCCCTTCCTATGGGAAGTGAGAGTCTGTCCAGATTCAACTTTGACAGGATGAGATAAAGCATTGCTTTAGAATCCCTCATTTAACATGTTCCGGTTAGAACAAAACCCCGAAAATACGATGTCGCTTTAATGGAAAATCTCAGTAGCCCACTTTACATGCCAAATGTAACTCTGACCTACTCAACTCTGACCTACTTTTGAGAATTTATGAGCGGTTCCAAAACAAGCTTACTTCCTCTCCTTTTTTTCTGGAATCCACCCTCTGGACAGGTGTGGATGGAAGAGTTCCTAGGGCATTGGTATTCAGCAAACTACTTCAGCTTCTGAGCAGTAGAGAATTAACAGTTAAGAGTACATTCACATGAAGATTGTAAAAGAATTGTCCTTTTGGGTTGCTAAATTTAATCATCAAAATGTGCTTTAAAGCTCATTTATTTAGACTGTCTTATTAAGTTTAAGCAATTTTTTAGAAAAATTTCTGTAGTGAGCATGTTCTTGGTGTATTGAAAGAATAGTTGGTTTATCAGCATGCATTGAGTATCTACTTTGTACCAAGAAAGGCTCATGAAATGTACCAAGGATATAAAACAGACAAAAATTGTAGATTCAAATCTAATTTTAAAAGTGTGTAATCATGGCACAGTGTGGGATGAATAGATGAAGCTCAGATTTCTAGGGCAGTGAAAATAACATTGTGTGATACTATAATGATGAATACTATCTCATTGTATACCTGTCCAAACCCACACATTATACAACACCAAGAGTGAACCCTAAAGTAAATTATAGACTTTGAATGATACTAGTGTGTCAGCCTAGGCTCACCACTTGTAATGAATGTGCCGCTCTGATAGGAGATGGTGATAATGGAGGAGTCTCAGTATGTGTGGAGGCAGAGGCTGTGTGGGAAATCTCTCTATCTTTCAATTTTGCTGTCTTTTAAATTGTTCTTTTTAATTATTCAGTCAATGTGCATAGACTGTGATTGATATCTTCAAGCCACTTAGAATTTTTATTCACAAATAATAGTGTACTCTTGAAATTCACAAGTACAGAGCAAACTTTCTATTGTTTGTGTAATTCACAGCATGTTAATTAAACACTTTCTGGCAAAGTCCCACCTGAAGTGCCACCAGCAGCCTACTGGATAAATGAAATGCTGAGTTGCATGAACCTTTTAAATATAAAATTGGTTTCTTTGCTCTGTTGAGTCTCAATGTTTTTTTTGTTTTGTTTTTTTTTTCCATTTTAGCTGCTTGAATTTCAGATTGACTGTATCAGGGAAGAATCTTCACACAAATAGAACCCCTGACTCTAACTCTGTGACTTCCCTGTGCATTGGCAACTATGAAAAAAATACATGGATATATGGGTTTAAAGTTGGATTTCAGTAACTGACTGTGTTTGGCTTGTATGGTATTTGGGTTGGGAAGAAAAAAGAATTCTCTTCTTCCCACTAGTTGAATACAGATCAGGCAAATATAATTGAAAGAAGTGTTGATTGCTCCCCATTGTTTATGCACAGGTGGCACATTGCCAGCAGGAGCGACTGTAGTGCCCAGTGCGGACTGGGTTACCGTACCCTAGACCTCTTCTGTGCCAAATACAGCAGGCTAGATGGGAAGATCGACAAGGTTGATGACAGTTTTTGTAGAAGTCACCCCAAACCAAGTAACCAGGAAAAATGTTCAGGAGAATGTAACACAGGAGGCTGGCACTATTCTGCTTGGACTGAAGTAAGTTGGTTCCTTCTCAAAGAAGGTCTTCTTCTTGCATGTTAAATGTGATTGATTGATTGATGAGGTTTCTCCCAGTACTGTGTTGAGGATCCCCATATTATTGGCTCTATGGAAAAAAAGGAGTACCATGATTGTTTTATAGTGCCTGACCCCATGCAAATTCTGTGGAAAATAGTATCATGATCAATTTGTAATGTCTGACATGGGCAGGGCATGTGGAAAATTAGAAGTGCTGGAACGGCTCAACCAATCACTTTTTCCATCTCCTGTGGGCCATTTCCTACTTTATTGTCCTATACGAATTTACTAATATTGACCTTCAATATAAACTTGATAAATAAATAAATCACATGAGCAGATACTCCAGATATAACAACCTGAAAGAATTAGCCAGGATTGGTTGGTTGGTTGTTTTTAAGAACTGGAAGAGACAAGTCAACATATCCAGGATCTTGCTTATGCTTGATCCGAAACTCAGCAACAGATTTATGTTATTTTTTGTCCTTTCAGTGTTCTAAAAGTTGTGATGGTGGAACCCAAAGGAGAAGGGCTGTTTGTGTCAACACCCACAATGCCGTCCTGGATGACAGCAAATGCACGCACCAAGAGAAGGTCACCATTCAGAGGTGCAATGAGTTCCTTTGTCCACAGTGGAAATCAGGAGACTGGTCAGAGGTGAGGTGGGAGAGTGGCTCTTTGCCCCGGGCCATCTCTGAATCTCTAATTCTGAGTCTCTCCTGGTCGTCATCGTCTCTTCTCTCTCACCTCCCTTGGAGGAAACAGCAATTCTACTTCTCCACCTGCCCGCTACTGTCATATGACACCTGACTAGTTACTGTCAGCCTCAGAGCACAGTGGATTTGACTGGATCGCCAACCGTTGTAGCTCTAGTTGGTGATTTTAAAGTTCCAGTGCCTGACCTTCCTTCCTCTTTGTCCTTTGCTAAGTCATTTTAAAGGAAATCAGCACTTTATGTAATTATAAAGTTGCATCTACCGAGATCTGAACTAGTTCTGTTTCTTCAACTTTGAGGTTAGAAAATTAGACCACAGGGAGTGACCTTTCTGACTTACCATCAGGTATTAGCAGAAAACTTAGAAGACAGAGGACCAGGCTGTGTATTCTAAATTTAGGCCTTCCTTATCCCTTCCCTCATGAAGCATAAGGCAGACCCTCCATTGCTAAGCACAGGTGGCCATGGGATAGAAAGAGAAAAAAGGTGGAGCTTCTTTCTTACTTTTATGGTACAGTGTCAGCCCTCACTATCAACATAGTCCAGGGCGATTCTCTCGAGCAGGTGACTGTCCCCAACTTCCTTCACAGGAAGCAAGTGAAAGGGGGATCAGAAGTCCCTTATTTCTGGGCCAAGTCAGGAATGCGGGGAAAGGCCAAGTGTTTTACTTCTTCCGCCTTCTAGTGCATGTCCTTAGCGCCACAGGCTAACTGTTTACTTTCAATATCGAATAGAATGTGGATCCTAAAAAGATACTATTAATGAAATGAATGTGAGTGAATTGAATGTTAGTGAATGTGATTAGCAGTGTCTAATTCCTGAACAAATTAACAAGCCTAGTGCTTCTGTGTTGACAAGCTGCTTTAGCTTGAACTCTGGTATTTACTTAAAAAAAAAAAAATGATGAAAAGAAGGGTATAAGTTTTACTTCAGTCACTAATACTAGCTAATGTATTATTTCAAATTAAGTAGCAAACTCTTGAAAGAATACTTAATAAAATGGAGGTGGGGAATATCATGTTATATATTCACTATGATCTTTACTTCCTTAGATTATCTTCATTTATCTTAGATTATTTTAGGTTATCTTAGTTCCCTAGATAAAAAGACTGGAGAGAAAATAGTAAAATGTCAAGAATGATTATCCCTGGGTTATGAATATTTGGATAATTACAATTTTCTGTACTTTCAAATGTTCTGCGATGAGCATAAATAATAGTGATTACATTTAACATTTGTTAAATGAACATGTGCTAAGCAATTTCCTTGGGTTTATCTCATTTAGTTTTCACAGTTTTTTGCAGTAGGCACTCTTGCTATCCCCATTATATAGTGGAGAAAATTGAGGCAGAGAGGTCATTTGATTTAGCATCCATTGCTGGTTATGTCGTGATTAAAACTTAGGTTTGTCTGACTCATAAATTCCCCCACATTTAACTCCTAGTAGAAAACTCTGAATACTGTTTTTCAATGCCTGAGTACTGTGCTGAGTTTATTCTGTGCTTAACACTGGCTCAGAGTCTGTACAAATACAGATTGAATGAATGAGTGAATGTATATATGACAACAAATGAGCCTTGGTATGTTTACAAATGGTAAAGAGAAAGAGGCATTTCTGTGGGAAAGAGCACACCTGTTCCTTCTTATCAATGATCAACCCCCAAGAACCACAAGAGATTGCTCAGAAATGACCCTGGTGGGCTCTGCTTTTTATTACAGTGCTTGGTCACCTGCGGAAAAGGACATAAACACCGCCAAGTCTGGTGTCAGTTTGGCGAAGATCGATTAAACGATAGAATCTGTGACCCTGAGACCAAGCCAGCCTCCATACAGACCTGTCAGCAGCCAGAATGTGCATCCTGGCAGGCGGGCCCCTGGGGACAGGTATTTTGAATGATAAAATTCTTAACTGCATTCTTTCCTTCTTATCTGAAGAGGGCTTACAGAGGAGCATTCCAGCTGGGGGAGTCACCACCAAGTCATTTATTCTACCTTCACGTGCACTGTACCTCCATGGCGCCGATTGAACACTAGAAACCTTACAACCATTTGCCCCACTTCCAGGTGTCACCCTTCCCCTCCTAGAGCTGATGATTCAGCCACATGCATGTCTTTACCGTTGGGTCAAAACTGCCGCTTAAGCACACCAGCATGTGAACAAACTCCCAACAGACCTCCAGGCTGTTGTCTTCTTCCTTGCTGCCCCCAACATCCCTGCACCTCCTGCCCACCGCCCAGTCTCTTACGCAGTGTGATCCAGTACCAGCATACCTTTTGTATCTGCCTTCTTTATATAACAGTCTATTTACAAGTTGCGTTCTTGTTGTAGCATGTACTTCAGTTGTTTTTATTCTTCATTGGTTGTTATGACTATATAATATTCCATTTTATGGATGGATCATGCTTTTCTTACCTAGTCACTCATTGATGGACATGTGGGTTGTTTGCATACTATGGGTAGTGTTACTATGAATACTCACATTCAAGTGTTTGTTTCACTACCTGATTTCAGTTCTTTTGGGTAGATGGCCATGCAGATGTTGAGTTAGTGAACAACTGCATGTGTGACAGTGGTCTCCATAGACTATACTGTCTTGGTTTGTCTAATTACACTCCTTGGTGAGATCACCTAACATTTCTCAGACCATGTCTCCATCATTAAGCAACACGTGACTGTGTACCCGAGTGGCATTGCTAAGTTATATCATCATTCTTTTTCACTGTCAAGCAATTTTCCACGGCACCTGTACCATTTTACATTCCTATCAGCAGTACACAAGGGATCCAATTCCTCTTATATCCTTACCTTGACCCATTAGTTATTTAAGACTGTTATTTAATTTACACATATGTGTGTATTTTCTTGTTTTCATTTTGTCCTTGCTTTGTAACTTCTCTTCATTGTAGTCAGGGAAGATACTTTGTAATATTTCAATCTTTAAAAAGTTATTGCTAGTGCAGCCTGGTGGAGTCACCATGGGTCAGTCACCTCTGAAAGAATGCAGGCCACATACCCCTGGGCTTGGGTCCTGGGTCTGGGGAGATCAACTGTTTCCAGTGTGAACAACTAAATAAAAATAAAATCCTTCTTCCTTCTCTTTTTTCCTGCTGCCTGCTCACCTTCATTCCTGCCTATATCTTTCTTTAAAAAAGAAAAGATGATAAAAAGTTACTGAGCTTGTGTTGTGGCTTCCCACATAGTCTATACTGGAGAACTCCCCATGTTCATCTGAGAGGAGTGTATAATATGTTACGGGGATAAGCAAAATGTCGTAACACTTTCTGACTGAAATTTGGCAGCTTTTGTCTTCATCAAGCACAAATGAGTGGTTTCTGTAAGTTGGGGTTTTTTTTATTATATACTAGAGTTCTTGAAAGGTTGTTTCTGCCAGCCTTGCCAGCATTATGGGTGCTTCAGTGGAGGGATCCATTTTTGGAGATTTTTGGTCTGCCACTTACTCCTCTTCTTAGACCACTTCTTTTCTGTGGACTCTAGATGCCATGGTACGTTTAACTTATGGTTGTGTCATAGCTAAGTCATTTCTAATTTTTTCCTTTTGTAAATAATATTGCAAAGGGCATTCTTGTATAAAAATATTTTTGCAAACTGATTATTTCCTTAGGAAAGTTTTCCGGAATTCAGTAAGGTCACAGAACTCTGTTAAGTAGCTATTTTTGCCATGGCTCTCTGCTAGGTATAGCATCAAAGATGTGTACATGATTGAAATGCAGTCCCCTCCTTCCAGGGGCTCACAGTCAAGGAGTCCAACTCCTACAAATAGAATTCCACTGGAAGGTGTCAGTTATTACAAGTATCTTCATGGTAATCGATCAATATAATTTGTACACAAAAGGGCTGCTCACTTTTACCTGATTTTTTGGGGTGCCAGGCCTCTGACTTACATTGATGGAATAATTTCTTGAGAATGTGATAGGGAAACTAAAGAGAAGAGAAAATATGCTGAATCGTGTGCACCCCTTTGTTTCACTTCTTTCCCTCAGTGCAGTGTGACTTGTGGACAAGGATACCAGCGAAGAGCAGTGAAATGCATCATTGGAACTTACATGTCAGTGGTAGACGATGCTTGCGATGCGGCAGCTAGACCAACGGATACCCAGGTGAGTCTCCTTGTCCACTTCAGTCAACACTGAAATCCTTTCACAGATAAGTATGGAGCTCAAGAAACCAGTTGACTAACAACGTTGTTGAGACTGACTTATATGTCACATTTTTAATCTAGTATTTGCATGTATTAATTTTGTTTTTTTCTAGGTTTTAGAGGTATATTTATGTTTGATTCTGATTCTTAGTTGATGGCAAGTGTTGATTGTTGAGTCTTATTTCTTAAACTCAGATTCTCAAAGTGATTTTAAAGTATAGTTCAGTAAATAGTATTATGTGTCCAGACAACAGTGTCCCACAGCTATCTTGTACCAGACTGCAAAAGCTGATGAACCCATTTTTAAGAATTTTACAAGCTGGTTATTAAATATAGCTATTATTAAAAATTGAAAACATAAGCCTGTTATTGCATATATAGTATTTAAAGTTAAGGTAATAAATATTCAAAGCTTTGTTTTCCAATGATTTTACTGCATCTGGCTATTATCTATGCTCTTGTGTTTATTTATATATACCAGTATCGTGGAAATACAACATAATGGTGAGCTACTGCACATTTCTCCCACCTTCGTGTTCATTTACATCAAGTTATTAGCTTGAAATAGGCCATGCACGGTGAGAGTATGTACGTCACAGAAATCAGCAAACGCTATGATTCAAGGTTTAATAGTTTTATCGTTTAGACTTTTGAAAATGATAGATAAAATGTTAGTAATGCAGATTATGCTAGAGTTATTTCTGCAGCTGTTACTGAATAACATAAACTTAAGGAAATTATCTTCTGGCATTTGAAAATTGTATAGCAAAGAAACAGTTCCTATTAATGGTTGAGTGAGTTTCTGACAGACCTCTTATTGTTATACTTTCACCTCACTTTTTAATGTAAACAAAGTATCAACTCACATTCATTTCTGCACTCTACTTGTTCAGCAGTTACACCTAGAGCTTAGTAACAAATTCAACAGTTAAGCCAAAATCAACACTCATTCTACAAAAATCAATTGCTTGAATAGAATTTAAAATAAAGAATCATGGATGTTATTTTGTGCCACACAGCCTTCATAGCAGAGAAATTTATGATAAACATGCATATGTGTATGATATAGATATATGTGCATGTAATATGTGTTTGTAAATGCTTATCTGCAAACACACGTAGCCTTCAGTCTCGAGAGCCAGTTGATAATTATTCGCCACCATATTTCTTTATGTACTTTGATGTTCACATCATTTATGTAAAGGAAATACATAAGAAGAACACTTGGGTTTGCATATCAGCTTCGTTAATAGCCAAAGACTGGATATGAACCCAGACTATGCCCAGAAAGGGGCTCTGAGACCCCATGCAGTCAATGTACAACCTCCATTTCAAGCACCCTCCATCTTCTGCATTTCAAAATGTATTGCTGATGGTTGAAGACGGTCACAGAAGTAAACAACTATGGCAGCGTTGCTTTTGGTGTCATTGCTGATCAACTAACCAAAACCATTTATATGATGTGTGTCATCTTTTTTTGTATTTACTTTGACTATTTAAAATCACCACATGATTCATGCTTGGGAAACGTTAGCCGTCACATCTAAAACAGTTGTGAAGTGAAGCCTTAGCAACTCAGACTCAGAACATACATTCCTCTCTAAATTATTCTGCAGCATCCACTGACTAGAGGGCAGCAGTTGCCTTTCTCCACTTGGTGAAAAGTTCCCCATGGCTTTCTTTGGACCATAGGTAGAAAGCTAGGCAAGGTGTCTGGGAGCCAAGTCCCAGAAGTCCCATTCAGTTTTAAGCTTCTGAAAGTCAAGGGTGCAATTGGCAAATCAGCGTTGATTTCTCAGCACTGTGAACCAGGCTGACTTATCATAGGCATTTAGTGGATTTATTAAATTGAAGAATATGTACTAACTGCTGAGGTTGGACAGAATTGCGATCAGTCGTGCACTTCTGTTTTTCTGTAAATCTGAGAATACTAATCTACCTGTGAATGACCTCAGTTTCCTCTGAGTGATGGAAGGATGTTTTATAAATTCTGTACACTGAAATGTTGAATACAACTATTCTATTTAGATATGTCCTTTAAATTCTTGGCAGTTATCTTTAGATCAACTCAGACAGCAAGTTCATAATGGTAGAATTTAATCAAAAGACTAGTTGAAATGTGAGAACAGAATTTGACCTTTGGAATTGAAAAAAAAATTTTATCTTTAATTATTGATGTCATGTCTTTTGTTCACAACGCTGCTTTCATTTTTGAATATTGAATATTGTATTTCAGTCTATATTTCACACCACACCTACCACCAGAGTTCCAGTGTCTCTTCCCACCATCTTTTCCCCTCTTTCCATCCCTCCCCATAACTAGCCCCTGGCAACCTTTATCTTAAGTCCTGAGAGTTTTTGTTGGTATTTATCTGTTTGTTTTTTTCATTTCATTATATTCCACATATGAGTGAAAGTATTCTGTATTTCTCTTTTTCTCTCTGACTTATTTCACTTAACATGATTTGGGGCGGGGCATATAAATGTTATACTTTCCCAACTTACATGTCATGCTTTTGTCTTTCCACATGACTAGATAAATAAATAAATATGGTTTCACAAATTCATCAAGTCGCCGTCTACCCGGTACCAAATGACAAGGATTATAGTTAAAAGAATAGTGCCTGAAAATGTCATAGGATTTGCGTAGAGTCACATGGGAATCTGAGTCTTAGAATTCTTAGCCCTTGAATTTCTTGCACATCACAGCCATTAAAATGTTCATTGACTTCAAGGTAACTTTGGCTTTCTACTCCTTCTCACCTCTAGGACTGTGAATTGCCATCTTGTCACCCTCCCCCGGCTGTCCCAGAAGCAAGGAGAAATGTACATAGTGTACCTCGAACCCAATGGCGATTTGGGTCTTGGACGCCAGTAAGAAATAAAATGGAAAAACTAGAGCGGGCAGAAGGGGAGGCTTATATTCTTTGATATGACTATAGAAAATGGACTTTTGTCCAGTGGGTGATCTTTTCAAATAATGTTTCTGCCTTATTTTACTCCAATACTAGTGCTCAGCCACCTGTGGAAAGGGTTCCCGAATGAGATATGTCAGCTGCCGAGAAGAGGATGGCTCTGTGGCTGACGAGAGTGCCTGTGTGACCCTGCCTAGACCCGTGGCGAAGGAGGAGTGTTCTGTAGCCCGCTGTGGGCAGTGGGAGGCTTTGGACTGGAGCCCTGTAAGTGCATTCTTTAGGGTTGAGAGAAGATTAGGAGTCCAGTAAGGGGAATAACTAGCAGATCACTCACATGTCAATGGGTGCTGTTTTAGAATTAGAGTTAACCCGTGATTTAAATAATTCTGTTCCATATATGTGCAGCTGTTTTTTTTTCTTAGCTAGATATGTAGGAAATGCATTTTTCTTTAAAAATGTGTGCATTAACTTGAAATCTACTAAAGCTATTGAGTTGATTGGAAAAGTTGCTCCTCATTGAGTCAGACCAGACTGTAGTAGGCTTGTAGAATACCAAAAATGATGGGGCATTTAAGGGGTTAAAAACAAGAGTGTCTCTTACCTTGAGTTTTGATGCCTCCTGCATCCTCTTGTCCCTTAAAGTCCAGTGAATGTTGGTTTCCCTTCCAAGAGTGAGAAGTGCTATGAAAGCAGCTTCCTATGCACACCAAGCTCCAGCTATGAGATTTTATAAAAGTAGGAAGACCTTTGTCTTCAGGCAACTCCTGCCTTCTGTCTTGCACAAATTCCTGAGTTCAGGATATACAAAGCTTGGACCAGGTAAGGAGAGGCCATAAGGGAAATGGAGATGAATTTCTCCCTTTCTCCTTGCTCACTCGTGCTCTCTGCCTCTCTCTCTCCGTGTGTGTGTGTGTGTGTGTGTGTGTGTGTGTGACTCGAGGGGTAGATTCTAGTCAATGAATAAATGAATTACTCTATACTGTAACAAAAGATACTGGTAAGTACTAGAACAAAGTTGAGGTGAGTAATGGTGTAGTGAAATACAGAGTGTGCCTTTAGATGGAAGACGGTAGTCAGGAAAGGTCTGACATTGCAAACAGCAGGACCAGAATGAGATGAGGCATCAAGCCACATAGATATCCATATTGTACAGCAAAGGTAGAGCAGGTGCAGAGATCTTGAGCCAAGGTTGTTTCCTGGCACACTCAAGAAACATCCACAAGGCAGTGTGGCCTGAGTGCAGTGAGCAGAGTGAGAGGTGGTGCATCAGAGAGGTAGCCAGTGGCCAGGTTATAAAGAGCTTACTACTTTGAGGTATGGGCTTTGATTGTTGTTTAAAGTGAGTTGGGAAGTCACTGAAAGGATCAAACTTTTATTTGCAAGGGTCCTGGTTTGTGGTATATTAACCAAGAAACTAAAACCTGGTCAAGCTGAAACAAACACGAAGACCTGTTTATTTGGGACTTTTTAAGAATCGTAATTTGGGAGGCATACTCAAGTGGCCTTTGAAACATATTCTGAGGGTCTGGGGACAGGACTAGGATTCATAAAGGCAAAAAATGCAAGGGATTTTCCAGTTACCTTAACTGTTTGTCAGAATTAAGATTGGCACAGGCACACAAAGTCAGTAACTGTCCGTGCTTGCTTACTGAGCTAGTTTCCAAATAGGAAAATCCATTACCACCCACTGGCTAGTGTTTTTCCAGGACATTTGTGGGTTTTCTCAGTAAGCATACTTCTGAAAGTTCCTGTTTCTTGGAGTGGGGACATGCAGGAACTGCACTTTTGGTCTCCTGGCTCCATTTTAAGTGATCTTGTCATTAGTGACTCCAGGTATTTCCTTCCACAATATGTCGACAACAGATTTAGGTTGGGGTGTGGGGTGTCAAGGTTATAAGCAGGGAAGACCACTCCTGCTGAAAGACTACTTCAGTAGACCTGGCAAGAGCAGGTGATGGCTTAGACTAGAGAGGTGATGGTGGAGGTGATGACAAGTGGCTGAATTGGGGATGTATTTTGAATACTGTACTGACAGAATGTCTCAATAAAATAGCTATGGGGTGGGTGGGAAGGAGAGTGAGGAGACAAGGTTTTTGTTCTCAGCAACTGAGTGGGGAGTCATTTAGAGGAAGTACACATTCACGAATCTCTGGCTGCCAAGTGACTGCCCTTTCTCTTTCTGAACCTTCCTTGTAGTGCTCTGTGACATGTGGGTACGGTAGGACAACCCGGCAAGTGGTTTGTGTCAGCTATAGTAATCAGGTGATCGATCAGAGCGAGTGTGATGCAGATTACATCCCAGAAACGAGCCAGGACTGTTCCATGTCACCATGCCCTCAGAGGACTCCAGACAGTGTCCTAGCCCAGCACCCTCTCCAAAATGAGGATTATCGTCCCAGGAGCGCGAACCCTAGCCGCACCCATGTGCTTGGGGGAAACCAGTGGAGGACTGGCCCCTGGGGAGCAGTGAGTATTCATTGATCCCTTTCCCTAATTTGCTTTCTTCTCTTTCACTTGAGATAGCATTTGGAGAGAAACAAACAAGAAACCCCTTTGGAGCATTCTTTTGTCAGGAGGAATTAACATAGTGTATTTTCATTTGCTTGGGTCAGTGGCAGTCCCTAAAAAGGTGTTACAGGATATTGTTTGCATGTACTTTAACTGGCTGGAGGAGGGGTGACAAACTGCTAGATAATGTGCTCTTGTGGCCTCCTGGAAGTTGCCATGAAGGTCATGATGACAGTCCTGGAGGTAGCAAGCAGCTCTTCTCTGTAGGGAAATTAAAGGGCAGAGGAACATGTTAAAAGAGAATTTTTTTTTTTTTTTTTAAGAAAAGGTTCAGTCATGAAGGCAAGAAGGCAGGCTGGCAGGAGTAGAGAGGCAGAAGAAGCATTTTATTTTATTTTATTTTTATTTAGTTGTTCACACTGGTTGTTTTCCCCTGGGCCCGGAACCAAACCCAGGAGTATGTGGCTTGCTCCTTCAGAGATGACTGAACTAACCATTACTCCACCAGGGCACACTTTAAAAACAAGTCTTAATGCACGCCCTTTTCCTTGCAGTTTTCCAGTGAATGTAGTCTCAAAGAGGCACATTGCTGTGGAATTCGAAGCATAGATCGTTGTCCTGGAATGGGAGGAAATACTAGTTTAGGTAAAAATCTGTGCTTGGAGAAGTATTGTAACTTAAAGGTTATCAGCCCGGACTCTGAGGAAGACACTTCAATTTGATCCAAGAACTTGCATTTTCTAATGTTGCCGTATGAGACAGATACCCTCTCCTCTTTGAGCCTCACTTTCCTCCTCTATAAAATGAAGTTAACCTCTGTCCTGGGTTGTTGTAAAATTAAATATGATAATTCAAATCAAGCGCTCTGCCTGTCACAGAGTGAGAACTTAATACATGCTGACAATTGTCTTTATTTTTATTGCTATTTTTGTCCTTCAAATTAGTAAGACCTTGAAAATGACTTCCAATTCAAAAGAAAATTATGCTTTTGAATTTTTTTTAACTAAATAATTTTCCAAAAGAATTGTCCTGTGGCATATTGGACTTGGCTAATGGAAATGCGAGGAGGGACCCTGGGCAGGCATGGGAGTTAGGTGTCTGCTAATCCCACAGGGGTCTCGCTTTTAATTGTTTACTATTAGTGTCCTTCTAGTACTGCTAATTGTGTTTAATTATTTCTGGACAAAAAAGCATTAGAAAGAAGTGGCCTGTTTCCCACGTGGTTATGTTGCGGTAAATTAGATTCACTTTCCCATGAGTACTGATTAGCTACTGAGCATTTTCACTTACCGCCGGTGTTGGTTGTAGGCAGAACACCAGCCAAGTAACCCAGGACCTTCTCCTTCTCCTTCCCTTTGCTTGCTTTTTACTTCAAGATTTTGCTTCTGAGATATTAAAGGGTGACCAAGGGAGGTAATCGCTGAGTGACCCAGACTTTTTCTGGTTGAAAACTTTAAAACTCACACGTGTATTCTAATGGTTGCAGCAGAACTTTTTTTTCTTTTCCTTTCAAGCTTCTTGAAAGTTATTCTCACTTAGGGATTATATGATGCATTCCTTTAAGATTGAATGAGTCTGCCCTTGGGGAGAATTCCCAATTAGGGCGGATTAGGTAACCTTTTTGCTGCAGTGGACAATACCATTCTTTGCCCCATTGTGCCTCCGTTTTTTGTTTAGTATTTTTTTTTTTAACTTAAGTGAGGCTGAACCAGGACAATGTGAGTTTTCTGTTCTATCTTGATGTGCCTGACCTACTCCCAGGCGTGTGTGATGTACGTGTGCCCTTTCATGGTGCGGTGCACACACCGTACAAGTCTTCCTGCCTCCCACGGCAGGAGAGGCAGCCCTGAGTCACAAACTGGGGATCTGCAGTGTGCCATGGATTCCAGAGTGACAACCTCTTTGGACAGCACATTTCTGCATAAACTTGAGTGCTGTGTTACCAGTGAGGGGACTCTCAAGAGAAAATAAAATGACCCGAGTATAAGCAAAACAAAACTCTTCATTCAGGCCCAGCGGAGACAGAGACCAGAGCATCTTCAGGGATGGTATTCACGAGTTGGCAAATCTTTTCTAGAAAGGGCCAGTTGAGCCATCAGAGCTGGGAACTCAAACATTGTTACAAATGTAGTTTGATGCTGCATAATGATAATTGTGGAATAAGGTTGCTTTGAAGACTCAATGGTTATTTTATAAGCAAACTGATTTTACAAGTTAAGGGTCACAGTGAAGGCTGCTAGCAAACACATGGAGTTTCAAAAGATAAAGAAATTACGGAGGAAAAAAAAAACGCTCAAGAGGTAGATAAATAAGAACTATGAAAAGTTTGTGTGGGAAACTAACTGAAACGCAAACATAATTCTAGGACAACGGTGTGAGAGAGCACTGAACTGAAAGTGTACCTGAAGAGATGTCTGTCAATGTGGAATTTAATTAAGGACATTGGGAAGCAAAAAACAAATCTCGCTTCCATTTGAAGGGAGATTTACCTGCTAGGAAATGATGTCTAAATGACCGTCCATGGTGCTGTTCTCAGGGAATTTAATGAGTTAATATGGAAACTTAATTTAATCTTTAGCAATTCCCTAATCATGTCATTTGACCCTTGTGTTGAAAGGGAAGTCACATGTTAGTTCTAAATAAGCACTTGGAGAAAAAGAATTTCTTAGCAGAAGGTGATGTCAGTCCACACCTTTCAGAGATTCACAGAGAATAACGGAGGACAATCAGTGGTCTGCCTTGGAAGTCACAGAATACTATCACTGACGTCCCTGCCCACCAGGTGTTTATAAGACATGGACATTAAACAACCCCACAGAAGGAAGTTCTCCTAATTGCTTTTTGTCCATTGTGGACCATTTGAGAAGGGTTTCTGTCACATTCGTCTCTGACTTTTCAACCGGCTGTTTTTTTGTGTGCCTAAAATGGAGATCGAGGTCGGGATTAACTTGTTTACTGATGTCTGCAGTGTTCCAGTACCTGTGCTGGTGGGTTCCAGAGGCGCGTTGTCGTGTGTCAGGATGAAAACGGATACCCGGCCAACGACTGTGTGGAGAGAATAAAACCCGATGAGCAAAGAGCCTGCGAGTCTGGCCCTTGTCCTCAATGGGCTTATGGCAGCTGGGGAGAGGTGAGAGTGACTGACCCTTCATGTGTCCTTTGGAAATGATTTCTTTTTGTAATTACAGAAAAATTTTGCTGGCCAAACCGTGTGACTGTTTTTAGTTTATTTTAAGGAAGAACTAGCACTAATTAAAGCTTCCTGGTTGGGAATCGTCTAGGAGAACTGTCTTAATTCTGGACTATTTTAAATGTGCATTTATTTCCAATTAAAGGCAGATTGAATACCTGGGAGAGGAAAGTTAGGGGAGAATGCAGGAAAATATGAGTTTAAATTGTTTGCTAACCTCTGCCGATTGAAAAATGGACACTTTTAAAGTGATCACAAATAAATCTTAAATCATCCAGTGGAAATTTGATCATCTAATTCAGTTGCAGGGCCTTTGCGATGCTACTTTTTTCTCATCACATTATGATAATCTCTTAATATTTCCAATCCCTCATGGAACCAGAACAGAAAAGTACTGTTATTTCTATCAAAGTAATGCCTTAAAATAAAAGTGAATAATTATATCTGTATTATATCTATATTCTGTATATCTAGATAGATTTCTAATAGGTAGTTATATTTTATTCAAATGAAATTCTTCAGCTGTTGCCCTTTAAGAGTTGCCTGCTATGACTAATGAAGCTGTATTTGGGCCAGAAAAAACTTCCTGTTCCCAGGCCTGGTTCTTATTATAAGGTTGGTGACATTGGCAAATAATATGACTTTGCCAAATATCTATATTCTCATCTGTAAATTGGAGTAATGATGGCACCAACTTTATAGTATTCTTAAGTATTACTTGAATTAGTGCACATCAAATTTCTACTTCATAGATGTCAATCACAGTTAACTGCTCTTATAATAATGATAATCATTATTGGACACACACTTGTGGACAAGGCAGGTATGGTGACTAAGGGCACAGACTGTGTAAAACCCAAAAATCTGGATTCAAGACCCATGGAGGGGAGGGAGAATTTTTAAAAATGCTAATCATTATTATTACTGCTACTTATTATTATTATTATTATTATTATTATTATTATTATTATTATTATTATTAAGTGGGCCATTGTGATTTTTGAATTGAGCCATTATTATGTGTAGGACTTAGAAGTGTATGGTATGTTTAATTAACCAAGAATTTATCTCTCTTCTTTTGAATCCACAGGGAGAGCATATATTTAAAGTTCGTTAAGTTCTATCTCATTTGTAAAATTTATCAAAGGAAACCTGAGGATTACTATCTTGGAGCCCCAAGTGCCAAAAGGAGCAAAAAAGGCAAATGAGAGAGATATGCCCATTAGTCCATACTCTAGACTAAATCACGTGTCCCTGTTTTACAGTTTCATACATGTCACCTAGTAGTCACAGGCAGTCATCATTGAGGGTTTTTTTGGTTGATAATACGTCATTCTACAGCACTTTTCTGAAAGACAGGAAGTGGGAGCGAGGTTTTGAGACTTGCATATTGTGAGTTTCCCAAAACTGCTTGAAATTTCTGTCCTCTGGGCCCTATGACTAAGCTTCTGTAATTGGACTGAAGCCAAGAGAGTACATGCATTCGCTGGGATGCTTGCTGTCCGCATGGGCCAGACTATTCCAAATTCTGTGGGAGATCTGGTCTGGACACAGCAGGGAAACTGAATGTTGGCGTTCCTGGATGTGAGCATGGCAGTAGTACTGTCCAAGAAATACAGCTTGTTCCTGCCTCAGACGTTTGGGCCTAGCCAGGAATCAGAACTTTAGCCGTGTTCCCATCACACTCATTCAATTTTAAGGGAAAGCCAGAGAGTTATGCTAAGATTTGGAGAATGTAACATATTTTGACGTCATAAAGGTCTAAGAAGGTTGAAGTTACAGAATTGGTGACAACTTAGATGTATTGAAGGACATGGCCAACATGTTTACATTTCTAAGCGTCACTGGTTTCATTGTCTGCAGGTAGAACACTAGCTTTAGAAACATTCTGCTTTGTATTGAACAGAAATCTGGAAGAATTTAGAAGAAAACTGGCCAGTCATTATTTCCTTTCTTGGTTTTGGGGTTTTTATTCATTCGACTTTGGGTTCTGTGTACCTCAAAGAAGAGACTGTAATCTTGTCCTTGTCTTTTACTATTAAATTGACCCTGATCAAGTTATTTACCTTCTTTTAAGTGCATTTGCCCCACATGTAAAATTGGGAAAATACTCTTGTTTTGATGAGAGAACACAAATAAAAGTCCTCAATACAGGTGATGAGGAATTTCTCTATAAATGATACCGATAACTACCATTAAGGTAGAGACCTCTGGTCCATTGCATAGATTATTTTTGATAATGTAGTTTGGTTCTGTCTAGCGACTTAACCTTGACCAATATTAGAGTTCAGCTGAGAGATTTTTCTTATTGGAAAAGAAAAGTCATCGCCCGTGAAGACAAAATAACTAAAACTTCCCTTTTCCTCCTTCCAGTGTACCAAGCTGTGTGGTGGAGGCTTGCGAACAAGACTGGTGGTCTGCCAGCGGCCCAGTGGTGAAAGATTTCCAGATTTGAGCTGTGAAATTGTCGATAAGCCTCCAGACCATAAGCAGTGTAACACACATGCTTGTCCTCAAGACGCTGCGTGGAGTACTGGTCCTTGGAGTTCGGTATGGCCCTGATATTCCTATTTGTTAACCAAACCATCTAAGTAACATACCCACTTCCAAGGTACTCTCAGGCATTCCTCTGCCAGAGATAATTGTCTTACTCATAAGGCATACTTGAAACTGTGCTATCAACGGTCTGCTATTTTCTGCATTTTTACATACAATAGAATTAATTTATGATCTTGCCTAAATGACTTTATAGATTTTGTCTACCTCATGCAGGTTTGGTGCCAATGCTAAGTGGCTTTTTTTCCTAGAATAATTAGATTCTCTCTCTCTTTCTCTCTCTCTCTCTCTCTCTCTCTCTCTCTCTCTCTCTCTCTCTCTCTCTCTCTCTGTATGTGTGTGTGTGTGTGTCTTTAAAGAAACTAACTTCTTTTAATTATTACCCTCCAAAGTAATTTAAGCAGACAACTCAATAGCAGACATGTTTTCCTTTTCTAAGCTTAGTTAGTTTGACGTTAGGTAGAAGATGTCTGTTTACTGAGGCAAAGCAATTTTCTCATTTTTTGTTTTTAGTGACCCTGAGCTGCCTCTGTGGATCTCAGGCACAACTCTGAACACAAGCAGCTCAAACCTGTGCTCACAAAATAGACTGAGATCATTTTGAAAATATAAAAGACCAGCAGTAGATTCAAGGACCTGGCATCTTTTTAGGTGTCTGAAATTTCTCTATCCTCCTCCAAGACAGGAGAGCTTTTTTCAGTTTAGTCTGAGGCTTCCTTTGCCCTCTGTTTAGCTAGCTTCTGACATTGTGAAACAGAGTTGTCACTGGAAATACTATGTGAACTTTTAGGACAGCTTTTGGCAAATCGATGGATTGGCTGTGTCAAAACAATGCTTTGACTAATTTGTGCTCTAAGTTATGGGGTCACTAGGGCTGGTTCAGGTCAGTAGAATTCCTTAAGTACATTAATTGCACTGAAACTGAATTTAGTATGATATTAAGTCATATCCCGAAATCTTTTTTATTCCATGTCATTTTGTGGATGAATCTGAACTATTCTCAAAACTAGCTAAAGAGCACATGAATTGAAGGACATGGCCAACATGTTTACATTTCTAAGCGTCACTGGTTTCATTGTCTGCAGGTAGAACACTAGCTTTAGAAACATTCTGCTTTGTATTGAACAGAAATCTGGAAGAATTTAGAATGTATCTGGACTGGTACTACTGAATTGGGTTGTGAGGTATTTATTCAAGAGCTTAAGAAATATCGCTCGGAGTCAGATATATAGGTTGCCCAGAGCACTTTGTCTGCAATACCAGCACCCTTCCAAAATGAATATTTTGAAAATGATTAGAAATAACCTTAGAATGTCTGTAACATTCTCTAACATTCCCAGCTTCCTTAAGTCACCTATTGTTTTTTCATGAACTTTTTCCTCTGGAGTCCATTGTATTTTTACCCTGTTCATTCAGCCAACACCAATACCATACCAGACTTACAATTCAGAAAATCTATTAGCTAGTGCTCTAAAACATTGTATTTTTTAAATTTTGACCAAAAAACCCTAGAGAATGTGTGTATGTATGTATATAAATATTTTTGTTATGGTCTATATATATGCATACATATTACTATATATACTTATTCCCTAGCAATCTTTTCCTTGAATACTTTCTAAATTCCACTCAATTTTTAACACCAATCACTTCTCTCCCCCACAGATATTTCAGGAGCATAAATGCTTAAATTTTAAAATATGATTTGCTAATCAGTCTAACTGAAGAGTTTCATTTTTTTTTTAAGGAAAGGTACAGGCAGGAATGAAAGTGAGTAGGCAGGCAGGCAGGAAGAGAGAGGAGGAGGAAGGAAGCTGTTTATTTACTTTTATTTAGTTGTATGTTCGTTGTTCCCTACAACCCTGGAACCTGGGACCTTGGGATGTATGTGGGATTGCTCCCAGGTGTACTAGACCAGTAGGCCACCAGGGTGCACCTGGTACTTTTTATGATAATTGTTCCTTTTATGCCTGCACACAGAAAAAGAGAAATTCTAATGCTTTGTTATGCACAGAAGCAAATATATGTGTTTAAAACATAATTTTGCTACTTGTATGATGTTACTGCTTCCTTTGTAAAGTGATCATTATTTAACTATTTAAAGGACTCGAGTCTAGGAGCAAGGACATTTCTGCAAGGCATTTAAAATCAAATACATTTTATTTACTTATATACATTTGTAGAATATAACTTAAATGTATGTGTGGAAGGCAGTGTTTCAGATTTTTATGTAGGGTTTTGATTTTAATTTTATGTTGCTTTCTGGGGATGCTTTGGTATAATTAGTAATTCTAAATTTAAGCATACCTCAGTAAGCTGTTAATAGCCATAAAGCCACTTCTATGGTACTTCATCATTGTAACTGGCAGTGAAATTAACAAACAACAAAAAGTATATTTGATGTGCTAACATGTTGCTTTCAGCAGAAAGCAAACTAGTTTATTAGAGAACAAGGGCAGAGTGGTAGCTCTGTCTTCCCCCTTGTCCTTCCACACTGAAATGGTGTCTGGAGTCAGCACTGTTGTAAGTTTTTTCCAAGGTCAAAATGGAGATAGCCTTGTTCAAAAATTGTTACTAAGCAACAGGATTTAGCGGGGGGCCGGAGGTGGGCGGGGTGGACTCCAAGTTGCTATTAGCATGGCTTTCTGAATCTCTAAAACGTAGCTTCTGTGAACCTAGGTGTCAAGTAACTGCTATAGACCCTTAACTCTCACTCAAGCCAGTGCAGATTTAGACTGATGACTGTGAAAGCATCCTCCAAAAATTCAGCTGTTTCTATCCTCTCTTTAACATGCCCTTGCACTTTTTTAGGTAATACTTTGTTTGTGCAATAAGGTTCTTACACTGGCAGGCCCTTCCTTCAGCTCCTGCAGTGGGTCCTGGCCCAGGAGCAGCCTGTGATGGCACACGCCCGCAGGACTCTAGAGTCAGCTGATTGATTGAGATAATTAAAGTAAAAACCGTTGCTAGGTGATGAACCTCTGTAAGCTGGTCCTATACATTCCTTTCCGCATTGCCTGTGTATCTGCTCACTGATCAACTTAGAGGCATTGGTTCTCCTTAGGAGAAATTGCTTGTTGGGTTTTTCATGACATACCTAAAAGTGTTCTCTGAGCCTTGTTTTAGCTGCTCTGGAATAATGCTTGTTGACCCAAGTAATGAGAATTTATGAACTTATGAAGGAACTGTGCTTTTGTTTCTGCCTGGCCAACTTATGAATGTGTGTCTACCTCATTTTCATATTAAAGTTTACAGCTTTTATAGGTAGGAAGAGAAAATATGTAACATCACTATTTTATCACCTTACCACATCTATCTCTAGCAAAAATAAAGATGATAAATACCATAAATCCTGAACACAGTTTTAAGCAGTCAAGCATAATATTATATGAATATTTTGAGCAGTACAGATATAAAAATTTTTATGTGTTTATATAATAAAGGATATTTATTTTTTCCATGTTATTTAATTTTATAGATAATGTTTAAAAATCATTGTTTATCAACAAACCGTAAAGGCAGATAGATGGTGAAATCAAGATGCTTGTATTTGATCCTTTTGTCTCTAAAAGGACCCATTTTAATTTTGTAATTCCCTTCCATCTCCTAAATTGAATAGCTCAAAAAGTATAACTTTATTAAAGGGGTACTCTAGAAAATATTTCTGAATTAGAAGCAATGCACACTGATATAAACAAAAAAATACAAGGCTTAAAATTTTGTTGGTTTCTTTTCTAATATTGTCCAATTTACTGAGTCTCAACTATGAAATATGAATGCTCCATTTATTGAATTTGTAGATAACAATAAAACATAGCTAGGAGACAAAACAAAGTGATTAGAAGAAATGGTTCTGAGCATGTCAAAGGAGCTAAGTACAGGAAAAAGCTAATCTAATGTACCTAAATTTGATCACACCTTATTTTGTCTTCAGCAAACTGTAAAAGGCTTACAACATTTGTCAAGTATGTTGTTTGTTCACTTACATTTCAGAAAGCATTTAACGAAAATACTATGACAATAAATCTTTAAGGTTTAAGAGAGTGTTCGTGGTAGTTTATTATGGTAATTGTGTGTGAAAGGACCAAAATAAGGGGGTCTGTATATGAGTTAGAACATTTTCTTTCTGGTGCTGAATGGGATAAATTTCCAAAGCTGATGATGAGAGCTAACTATTGAGTATTTACTGTGTACCGAGACAGGTGGCATAGAAACCCATCAAATTTAGCCACCATGTTACCCCGTGTTGGAGGTGTTTTATGAACCCTTTACCTATGTGATAATCTACTGCAGTGATAAGACCTCAATGTCTTTATATTGTTTTAAGTCTGATATTTTGGTCAAAAGCAACAGCCCATGCTCAAAATGAATTTTTTAAACTCCTGTTTAGATTCAATAAGGTTTGTCTGAGACTCAAATTTCATCTCACCCACACTATTAGCTAATATTAACATTGTCTATTTGACTCCAGCAACAGAAAATCCAGATTTATTACTGTTACTGGTAAATTTCCATAAAACACTTTAAACTACTGCTTATGTTTCATGAATGGGAAAACACTTTCATCTGACAAAAGTTGGATCACGAGGGTGATAGAAAGATTTCACTGCGAAGAACATCATATTCAGTGCATGTGCATTTGTTGGTTTTTTTTTAAATAAATATGCTGTGTTTTTATGACAAATACCTACCTTAAACATATTGCTAGTGCCATTTTAGAAAGAAATAAGAGCCACATTTTGGCTTTATCAGTATGTAGTATAGAAAGCAAAATTTTTAAAAATCAAAACGTTATGACATGAAATGACAAGAGTTTAGCTGAATTTGGTGTAGATTAAAACTATAAGCCACTCATCTTAAATGTGGTCCAAAACAAGCCAAACACTGGCTTGCATCTGTTTTATTGGTGATATGACTTAACTGGCTTTTTTTCAGTTTGTGTTCTTTTCGGTATTATAGTAATTGTGCTTCTACCTGTTAGTGACTCTGTTCCTGCTTTCTGACAGCTGGTATTTCATGATAGCTTGGTAGAGTTCTATTTTTACAGTTTTGCCAAGTCCAAAGGTGGGTGGGAGAAGGGGTAGGAGGGTTACTAGACCCTAAGGAGGAGCTTAGGTGTCTTCACTTACCCACATCACAGAGTTCCCTCTCTGGAATCGAAAGGAATGGAAACTTTGAAATGTGGGGTAGGAGGCAGAGGTTTAGTCCAAGCTTCATTGACTGGGAAGGAATCCTGATTAGCAAAGATAGTTGGGGAAGATTTATTTTATGGGGAGGGAATAAAAAACTTCATCTCTTTAAAGGAATGACCCTTTAAAATGAAAAAAAAAAGTCTTCTTTTTTCGGTAAGTACTTTTTACATGCCCGTCTTGGGCCAGATGCTAATACAGCAGTGATCTAGTTAGTTATCCATTCTAGTAGAGAATGAGATGATTTGGTATTCAACTACTCATATAATTAAAGAACTGACCTTTTTTCCTTTTTTTCCTGGTAGCCTCACTAGAACCATAAAAAAAAAAAAAAAAAAATTGCCATTAGGGTATGTATCTGCATGGTTGCTAATGATCTTTATTTAATACATATGAACAATCAATCCGATCTTTTTTTTAATGAGCAGTTCTCCAGTACTCCAATACAGTGCTTAGTCTCCCTAGCTGATGGCCTGGAACCTTAAAAATTTTTCTTATTAGAGAAATGCTTCTGTTCACCTTTACACTAGAACCCTGGTGTGATTTGGAGTTCTGAGAGGGGAGGGCCAGGCTTTCTGCCTCTTCCTGCTGGGATCCGCAGCGGCCACACAGATGTGGGACCCAGTTGGGACCCAGTATGCTTTTCCCTCTTTGTTATTGAGCAGGTACCAAGAAAAAGATCTGAAATGTGTGGATTTCCACAGCACCACCTCTTCTCATTGTTTCCTCTACCTGGGTTCATAGATGGTTTCAGTGTTTGCAACTTCCCTTTCCAGAAATGTGTGAAGTAGAACATTGGCAGCCAACACGAGTATGTGGAGGAAGTAGAATAGACGGTAATCAAAACAGACTGAATCTCCAAAGCCATGATTCTTGGCCAGATCTTCATCCCCTTTCTCTTATTAGGAAGAGGCAATGCCTTTGCCAATAGCTTTTTACAATGATGTAAGTGTTTTCTATCTTTGTTTCCCCCTATGGAAGCCACTCACCCCTGGTGGCTAATTCCAGCAGCTAATGCATTGTAAGTTGCATTTAAATGACTCTAAATTTAAATATCCACCGGTGGCTACTGGCTAGTATATTAGACAAGATAACCCCAGGCAGCAGACAACTTAAATTAATAACAAACTAGCCAAGTCATCAATAAACTGTAAAAAATAAATGGGAGAGAAAAACCACATGTCAGCAAGTAAAGGGTCCCTGGGGACGGATGGCTTTGCATCCAAAGAGTAACATTCTCTTACTCTTTTGTATTGTGCTTTGTTTTGCAACACTTTGGTGGGTGTTTCCTAACAGCTGAACATTAGGGGGAAAAAAAACAGGACAGTGGAAGGAGAGAGAGGCTATCAGAACCAGCTGTCTGAAGAGAAGTTAACTCGGGGCCTCCATGCAAAAGCAGCTGTTAAAACAAACGCTCCTCTCTGTGCACCTCAGAGTTCAAGTTCATCACGGCAATAAGTTCAGTTGAGGAGAAAGAATGTTTACGTGTGCATTGGGCTGAAAGGTCAGAGCTTGATGGATGTACTTCAGGAGAAGGCAGAAGTGGAAAACCCCAGCTTGCTACCTGATAGAAGCTTGAATTCTAAGAGAGCATTCCCTCTTTGAAGGAGAAGTTTAAGGCAGCTTTTCACCGAGTCCTGTAGGTGAAGGCTGAGCAGTTAGTTTCAAAGACACTTTAGAAGAATCTGAGTTAAGGCAAAGTCTCTTCCACTACTGTTATTGGTCATTTAGTGTCACAAAATTCAGTTTCCTTAATGTTAAGAAAACCCTTATGGATTCTTTCTCATTTATATCCCATACTGTTACTCCTCCCAAAATTAAAATTTATGCAACAGCATAATTGCATTGACTAATGAAGGCATCTTTTCCAGTGGCCAGCTAAAACGTGGACTTTTTTTTCTTCCTTTAGGACGATATCCTGAATTAAACTATAAGTCATTCAGGTGGTCTATTTTTTCAGTAATACCTTCCAGTATATTATGTTTACACTCAGGTAATCTGTGTACTAAAGTGGGAAATAATTCTCCCTAAGCCACTTACCTCTGAAATTCCTGAAAGTGAATATATTGACAGCTTTAAAAACAAGAGCTATTTTTCCTTCACTTAATTTTGCACAATGTGATTCCTCCCATAATTACAGAGAGGGGTTAGACATTTTTATTATTATTATAACAGCTACATTGTTGAAACATTTTCATGTTGCTAGGAATTATGCAAAGTAATTCACCTACATTATCTAATTTAATCCTCTCTGCTTGAAGTTAGTACCATCAGCAAATGAACAGTTGGTTCTAGGTCACCCTGCTGGCAAGGTGGAGCCAGGATTTGAATCTGGGATTTCCTGAATTTCAATCCCTTGGTGTTTTGATGGAGAAATCATTTCCTCAGATTACTGTTAGGCTGGAGCAGTGGCAAAATACAACCTCCGCAGAAAGAGAAAGTCTGCAATTTAAGATTTGCTGTTCTCCCAGATTGCAGCTACTTGAAACATTCTGAAATTAATGATCTCATTATATATTTTGCTCCAAGCTCTAAAGGGATGAATATGGGAAATTTGTTTCCCTTAAAATTAAACTAAGAGTAGGATTTGAAACTCCTAGAAGCTGTTTAAGGAAACAAGCAGAAAAAAAGAAAGAAAGAAAGGCACCTGGTATTTATTAAGCACACATTAGGTGATATTTCTGACATTTTAATATACAAAAAGAAGTGGGATAACTCGAGGCAATAAATATATTTTCTTTGTTCAGTAGATGTATAGATAAGTAAGATGACAAATCAGATTTTGTTAAAGTCAGGATTTGCAAATGTTTGTGGTGATAATATTTATTGGAGAATGCAATATGCTGTTCTACTACAAGTAAATTATGAAAAATAATAAAATTAAAATATTAAAAAGTGATTTCACACTCACAACTACTTGGTTGAAATTAAAAGCCATTTGATGCATTGAAATGTCTTCCAAACTCTTTCTTTTTTTTTTTCTTTAAGGAAAGCTGCATGCAAGAATGACATGATTAGGCAGGCAGAAAGGAAGAAAAAGAAGGGAAAAACCATTTATTTAGTTGTTCATCTTGGTCCCCCTAGTCCCAGGTCTTGAATCTGGGTCCTTGGGGATGTATGACTGTGTCTGGTGGCCTCATCCAATAGGCTACCAGGGTGCACCCCGATTTCTTGACTGAAACTGAAACTTTTTGGCAGTGGTTCTCAGTTAGGACAGTTAGTGACCTTTGAGTTCTGTCCTTCAGTTCTATTCCTTTCTTCACCTGTCATTCTCTCAACTACCACTCTGTACACACAAGCAGAGGGAGTGAGTGAGGAAGGGGCAACTGTCGTGAAATGCTGGCAGTTGGGGAATAAGGGGGATAAGGGATTGCTTTGTGATGCTCTCACAGTTTTCCTTTATGCTTGAAATTTTTCAAAGTAAGTTATTTTTTTAATTTCTTGAAGAACCGTAAATATGTTCCGAGTGTGTATTTTACTTGACAAAGAAGCAGACAAGTAGGTCTGGTTTTATTTCAGTACTTTACACATTCTGACACATTTTAGGAAGCTGTTTTTAATCTCAGATTTGCACTGTAACATCATAATAAAAGAAGTAGGCATTCTAGCCAGAGCTAGGCAGAAAAGACGCTTTCTTAGCTTTTCACTGATATTTTTTTCCCATGACTTTCTCTTGTTCTTGTCTCCTTCTCCCTTCTTCCCTCCATCTACTCCCACCCAGCCAAAAGGAAAGACCTCTGGGAATGTCATGCTTTTCTCCCCTTTCCCAGAGAAACCTAGACTTTCATTGCAGGTCTTGCCAGTATATTCCAGTGAATACTAGCCATATGCAGTTTTCTCTTTTTGTTATTTCCTGTTCTCTGGTCAATGACCAGATTGCTTTGAGAATGAAAGAGTTTTTCCAAAAATGTGTGCTCTTTGTTTTCTTTGTGCTTAATAAAAAGTCCTCACCCAACCAACTTACCGAATTGTGCACTGTGATATGTCATTTCTCAGTGAAGTCCATTGTTTCTTTCTCACTGGTTGTCTTTTAATCAGATGTGAATGCTCTGGCAACTTTACAGTGGCTGGTCTCAGAGACAGCATCAGACTGGAAGCACTGACTGGAAGAGCATGTTTGTTCGCTGGTCTGGTTGGGTTGATGTTACCACTGTAACCCACAGAGAGGTCAATTAAAATTGATTCTGTTCTAGACCATGGAAGAACTCTCTGAAAGCATTCAGATAATTCAGTGATTCTGAATCAGGGGTGATTTTTACACCATGGTGGACACTGGAGTAATATCCAGAGACATTGCTGATTGGCACAGATGGAATGTGGGTGCTACTGCATCTAATGACTAGAAACCAGGGGTGCTGCTGTGTAAGCTGCTTATAGTGCACAGAGTAGCCCCAGCAACACAATTCTCTCCCCCCATATGTCACAGTCATGCCAGGTTTGAGAAAATCTAGTGCATAGAAGAACTCATGATCAAAAGTCAAACCTCAAGTTAAAGCCGTCAGACCTGTGGAATGACACTGACCTAACTATCACAAAGCACATCTCTCTGGAGAATTGAATTTTCCATAAAATGTTTTGTAGATCCCAGGAACCCATCAAAATAAGGCAAAGATTTTCAAGGATGAGCTGAGAATAATGAGTTCTCAAAGTTGTCTCATTACACTGAATTTGCAAGGCAACAAGCAGTTACTCATTTGTTTTTTGGGTTTTTTTTCTGGGCGAGAATGGAGGATTTGGAGATAGAGGAATTGGAGGTTTAAATGTGTATAAATGTGCTTGGTGTGATTAGACATTCAGGAGGACAGTTTTGGCAGGAGCGATCACGTTAAGAAAAGGCATAAATGCGACTGCATTTCTAAGCCCACAAAAGTCACACCAACATGTTTGGATTATTCTGATAGCATGAATAGTTCGTGCGTGCGTGCGTGTGTGTGTGTTCCTTTTAATTTTATGTTTCAAACAAACATTTCCTTCCACCATGAGAAAATGTGTGCATGTGTAATGGTCCAGCTACGTGTAAGAACTGGTTTCAGAGTAAATATTTAGATACTTCTTCTGGGTACTTTTTAAAGGTAGAATTAATCCTAGTGAGCATTTTGTCTGGGAGTAGGAGACCATGTTTCTAATTAGAGACCAAGACCAGTACAAAAAGTAATCCGTGGGGTGTATGTAGATCGAAAGCAGCATTTCCCAAGCTCAGCACCACTGGCATTTAGGACCAGCTGTCTTGGTTCCAGGGGCAGTCCTGTGCAATGTAAGTATAAGGTACATCATAGCATTAACCTCTAGATGTCATTAATGTTATCCTCTGGGTTGTGATAACCAAAAGTGTCTTCAAACTATTGCCCAATGCCTCCTGGGGTGCAACGGCACCTCCCTAACCCCTAGTTCTATGAGTTTCTTAGAGAAAAAACTTTTTCTCTTCAAATTCTCGTGGGCATTAGATAGAGTATAATCTACAGCATTTCCCATTATGTTTGATACCAAATCCCTGTTTTTTCAAATCAGAGAAGTCTTTGAAGTTATAAAATTGTTCCCTTCCTCTTGTCAAGGAAGATAAAAAAATTATACTGTAGAGATTACCAGCTTTTTGCTGTCACTATTTCCTTACCTGCTGCTGCTGTTGTTCTAACCCATCAGGGAAAGCATATGTAGGTGATCTGCTTTTCCAGATGTGTGGCATTAACTAGGCTTTTTAGTCCTGGAACTTCTGAGGAAGAAAGTTTTGAAGCTGTCCCTCTCCCTTCCTCCCTTTTTCTACTCTGCAGATCTGTTTTGCTTTGGCAGATGGCAAATGCTATATATTTACGAACCCCATCCGCTTCACGCAGGCAGAGAACATTTTAGATGATGCATCTCTTGGTCTTAGATGTTAAATCAATCTGTTCTTCTCTTTCAAAAGGTCATAAACACTGGTAGGGATTCCAGAGCTTTGAGTCTGGAGAAGAAATCTATTGGTACAGGAAAGTTAAGCAAAATCAATCTAAGATACTGTCATCAAACTCAGAAGTTGTATGATAGGACTTAAGTTCTAAGGAGATTAGATTTCTCCCCCATTATTGTAA
Organism: Solenodon paradoxus; assembly: GCA_004363575.1. Lineage (NCBI taxonomy): Eukaryota > Metazoa > Chordata > Mammalia > Eulipotyphla > Solenodontidae > Solenodon > Solenodon paradoxus. The sequence continues at coordinate 690,687 of RJWH01000448.1, read as the reverse complement.
TCGTATTGATGGAAGAATGTAGAAATGGTTATAAAAAGAAAACATGTGTCCTGGTTCCCAGTGTAGTCCCGATTCTCCATAAAGCAACTGGGTGCCACTTTTCAGAATTCATTGGAACCTTAAATTACCATTGAACTAACTGTGTAAAAAAAGCTTTAAAATGAACACTTGAATTTCGTCTTTCACCTAATTGTAATCATTCTAGTGATTCTAGGCTGTAAATTGAATACATGTAGATCTTAGCTAAACAAATGAGAAAATGTAGCCATCATTGTAAAGCTCTCTTCTCTGAATGAATGAATTTCTCCACAACACAGTCACCAGCTGATGACCAAGTGTCTTATATGTCTTGGTGTGACACATAAAGGTATCCATCTGTAATTGGTTAGATGGATTGACTGGATGTGGAGAATTAATAACGAGGGTCCGCATTGACTGAGCATCTGCTATGAGCCAAATCCTAGATCTGATACTTTGTATGTATTGTTGTTAATCTTTATATAATCCTTGCTTGAAAAATGGACCTTAATGTGTCCTTCATGCAGGTAAGAAAACTGAACTCCAGGGAAGCCAAACAAGTTTCCCCAAATCATACAATCTGTCATTTTTGGATCCAACTCCTATGCCCACTGCTTTCCCACTTCCTCTCTGGTAAAGCTTTCAGAACTTCTAGAATGCTGTTTTGATTTATGACACATAAAAGAAACACTTTCTTGCATGAGTGGAGACCAGTTCAGCTCTGCTCTGATTTTAAAATCCATCGAAGCCCAGGTTAGAAGATTTTTATGTTTTTGCCAGTATTCTAGTTTTGTTTATTTTGCTTACCAAAATGGAAGGGAACTGAATGTATTTTTGCATAGGCTTTTTTTTTTTTTTTTTTTTATTCACTTCCTTTTGATGGTTTTCAAAGAAATTCAGAAAGTGGGGTTGGCATGCTCAGACCAAAGTTTTAAAATGGGCTAGTTTCCTCCTAGACATTTAGAACCACCAAGAATGATCTGAATTAGTACATCTGTAAGGAAAAGTCTGCATAACTAATAAGAAAACTAAGACTTTCTGGACATGGCCTGAGTCTTAATATTTGGGTAACAACTACCCCTCTTAATTGAGAGGCATGGTGGTAGTTAACTTGTAGAAACTATTCCAAAGGGTGGCAATTATTTAATTTTATTGAATTCACTTTGCAATGAAAAAAAAAATCTCAGGTTCATTGTTGATTTTGTAAATCTTGGCTATTCTATACTTTGAGAGACTTTTTTCTCAGCAAGGGACTAACAAAAATGATCAGAATCAAAGTTAGATGCACTGTTTCAGAATGGAAGTTCAGCTTTTTGCTTCTAAATGCTTCCAGCCAGAATGGAGATAGAAAATACCTGACTAGATAGAACCCATTGTCCATTACATTTCCCTGTACTCTGTTATCAGTCTGTGTGTCCGCACTTTACATCAGGCAGATGTGATTGTGAACTGACATGTTTGTCACATGTTATATGACACTCAGGGTACACAGTGGTCTCAATGGCTTAGAGCTGAACTTTCAGTGTTGTCTTACCTTTGCTGGACAGTGTTGTGCTCTGAGTTACGAGTTTGTACGCTCGTCTGTCATCTTACTGTCTTATGTTTTCAGATAACCTTCCTCTTAGATGTCCTCTGTGTAGTGTTTAGTTCTGTAAGTGAAGTGTTAAAGCACAAGAGCGCTTCATGCATTTTGGGTGGAACAGACATGGGAGACAGGAAAAGCAATCGTTATTTGTTTGGCCCTTGCAATGAACTGAGCATTGTGCAGAATCTTTGTTTAACCAGTAAGAAGTCTTGTGAGAGAAGTGACTTTGGATTCTTTTTGATACTATTTATTTACTTATTCATGCATTCATTTGTGGGTTCCATAAGTACTGGGATGTTTTCTATAAGCCAGGCACTGCTCCAGCCATGGGCTAGAGCCAGGAGCAAAACAGACAGAAATCCTAGAATCATCAAGGTTGCATTCTAGTAGAAGGAGAAGATAACCTATAAATAACAAACACAACAGAACAAGAAGGGTACACTATATTGTGAGAGAAAGTGCCATAGATAAAAATAAATTAGAGGAGAGGGATAGAAAATGGCATTGACGAGGAGGTAGAACTGTAATTTTAAAGCAGACTGACAAGTGTCCATTAAGAAATTGACATTTGAATAGAGACAGAGGTAAATACACAAGCAAGTCATGGAAATGTCCAGGGAAGAGTAATTCTGATTAAGGACTGCAAACAGGAAAATGTCAGGCATACTACCATACCATGGGGATAGCAAGAAGAGCTTCGTCCCTGAAATAACGGGCGTGGGTGTGAGCCTTCGGTCACAGTCCCCTTTCAGAGGGCCAGGAAACTTTGGTCACTATTCCCACCAGTCATAACTTTTCTGTCACTTACTTTCTCTTAACAGTTTTCCACTTCCTTTTGGAATAGCTAAGAATAAGAGTCCTTGAACAAATGTCTCACCCTTTCTTCCACATAAATTATCCCTTCGTTCATAAATAATCCCTCAGGGAGCATAGGGCGGGTGGAGTCCTTGTACCTTCTTGGCCTCTTTTCCTGAAGATTGCCAATATCGTTATTCCACTAAAGTCAGGTCACAAATAATCGTCATGTATAAAACCGTGAGAGAGAACAGAATCCTACAGAAATGAGCAATGTACTTGGAAATGGAAAATTAGAGGGCACGGCCTGTTAGGGGTAGCAGGGCCTGGTGATGTAGTAACCCCCAGATCCCTGAGGACACCACTAGATGTAGCCATGATAGAATTCACCCCTGATAGTTTTGCAAATATTCTGGATTTTTGTCTCTTCTCTCTTGATGGGGGAAAATATATATATATAATGGTTAACTCTACTCTGACAGCAGAAAAAAAAACAACAGTTTCTGCTTCTTAACTTTTGTATAGCTACATAGTTACATATAATGTTAAAATCGGTTTCCTCTGTCTAATATGAAGTTGTTATATTTTGAGGTCGGGGTGGACATCTGGAGAGCCCAGTGCCTTTCAGTCGTGGGGGTAATTGGCAGGGAGATCACAAGCCCCTCTGTCTCCCTTTCTTTGCCTGGACTGGCTCCCTCCCTTGTGAGGCATATGCAGGGCCACCTACTTGGCTACAGTATTGACAGCAGCCTTCAAGTAGGCTCCAAGAGTTGGCATGTGAATCTGAGCTCCTTTTTTCCCCACAGTCCTAGACCTTTGTGCCCTTGCAAATGTTGAGGGTGGAGGGGGCCATGGGTGGAAGGATGGCCTAAGGCCCCATCCAGCTGGGTTGACTGTGACACCTACATCCGCTTTCTTCCATGGTGTTCCCTGCCAATCTCTTGTTTCCTCAGCTCCTTTTCATGGTAATAAGTGCCAGGGGGGTTCCCAGACATAAACAGCCATCAGGCAGACCTGTCAACCCTGGCTTTACGCCCTGAAGTCACAGCCCTTGTTTCCTGTCAGAGCTTTCTCTCCTTCCTCCTCTGTCATTTCGGTTCCCTGATGTCCTGGTTCAGAGCCATTCTGGTGTTGTAAGAAGCCCTATAAAAACACCCCCAAACGTGTTCACCCCCATCAGTAAAAAGATAGGCTTTCTGATAAAGGACTGTGACCACTCCGACATCCCAGCCTAGTCAGGAAATGAGTAGGACTTCCCCCCTGATTGTTACTGTGGATGTTGACTTTTTGTTAGGACATTTAAAGAAATAAAGAAATAAAACGAGAGAGACAGCGAGACAGAGAGACATCTAAGTTCTTGATAATAAATGTAAGCAGGAAATGAAGGAGTAGAAAAGAGAGAAAAGAGATGTGGCATTCAAACTGGTGTCTTTCTTTTCTTGTCTTTCATCTGTGATTAGAAAAAAATGTGTTAAGAAGTAACAGCCTCCAAGGGTGGAAAGGGCACCACAGAAGGGAAGGAATCTTCTACATTTATGTCTGCTCTGTCTCCTTTGGAAAGGAAAACTCTTCTCTCACTCACCTGGGTGAGATTTTGCCAGACTAAGTCCTGCCTTCACCCAGCAAGTACCTGGGTTGGAATGTTACATACGTCCTTAGTTAACATATATATTTTAAAGCACTTACCTTTTTAGCTGTGTTAGAGTTATTTCAAAGACTCTGCTCATAGAAGTAGTAGGAGCAGTGATAGTGAAGACGTATTGTCATGTATGACTCTTACACAGTCAGTCCAAAACACCAAGAGCTCTGTCGGTCTGCATTGTTCAATTATAACCCTGCTGGTGACAGTGCTGTTGTCCCATTTTACGGAGAACAGATACGAGATGAGAGAAGTGGAGTAACTTGCCTCAAATGCACCACGTAAAGCGGCAGAGAGCATTCCAGGCTAGATCTGCCTGCCTCCCAAACCTGTGCCTCGCAGTGCTGCACTTTAGAGCCAGGTGAAGGGGAGCGCCCTCTTGGAGAGCAGTCGTCATCTGTGCTGGCACCATACATAGAACTTCTTGGAATTTCTCCTAATCTGTGCCTTGGAAGAAGAGCTCATTACACTTTCTCTTGTTCATGATAGTGCTGGTCATCCCTCCAAGCAGAGGTTCAGAGTCTGTGCTGCCTTGTCTAGTCGTATCATCCTAACTCTTTGTGAGCATGTCTGACTTGGACTGGAAGGTTCCAGGTCTCGTTAGCTGAGGTTCCTTTGCAACATGCCAAACTCCAGACATGGGCCACAAATTCCAGTGCTATTGGCACCAGCATTCTGTGCGAGATACAGAAACCCATAGTCAGAGGCCTATATCTTCTCTCCCTTGCTGTGTGACCTTGTGCATCCATGTCCTTTTTTCCCCTAGTGTTGAATGTGTAAAATAAGTAAATGGGCTGAGTAAGTCTTGGAGATACCCTACAGCTTAAACATTTGAGATGTTTGCCCTTTGTGGATCAGCAGACCCACACTGACAACATGCAACCTTCCATTCATGACTCCGCAGAGCTGTTGACCAGTGAATGGAAGCCATCATCACCATATGGCATCCAGCAGGGCAGAAAGGCTTAATAATGCTGAAAAATGACTAGGAGAAAACCAGGATGTAGTTTTGGCCAAGGGGAAGAGTGGTCCTTTATTTGCGATAAAAGATTTTCTTTTCATTGTGTCTTTCCTGCCATTAAGTGTTAAAGTCAGAAATACTCACATTGCATAGCCACTCTCCTCCTCCACTAAGGAATCAGAGGCCTCTAAAATAGTTTTAAGAGATGTTTCTTTGAGGTCCTTGCTTGCTTTTGTTGCCATGGGTAAGCAGAGGTGAGCAACCTGTTTTCTTACCCAGGGTTACTTTAGAGATGTCACCTTTTTAATCCTCAGTCTCCTTATCGGTGAAAAGGAATCCTAGTAGTACCTGAGCCACAAGGTTTTGGGGCTTAAATGAAAAAAGTCAGTGTCCTTTAGCCCAGAGTTGCATGCATAGGAAAAGCTCAATAAAGGTAGCTAGTATGATTTTCAGTAATTCTACTGAAACTGACAGAGTAGTCCTAGGGTGGCCTTTTTGAATCTTAAGTAACAAGGGCCAAATGAGTTCGGCATTGGCACTGTGGGCCAGATTCCAGGTGATTCTTTCTTTGTGATGTTTAAGAGAACATGGCATTAGTTTATGGTATCCTTCTTGTGTGATGGCCACAACGCTCATGTGTTCATTTTCACAAATATTTGCTGACTGCTACAATGTAGAAGGCTTTATAAATAAACATGTGTGAGTTATAGCTACAGTCTTTTCTGCTGTGACAAGCGCTCATGGTTCCTGGCCTGTACGGCAAACAGTATTTGGAATTCTGACCCCTAACTCTATATCCATTCACTCCCCTTCTTTGCTGTGGTAGAACAGTAGATATAGGCTGGTATCCCTCCACCTTCCTCAGTGGTGTGAAGCTCATGCAGGATTCATTTCATTCATCACCCTGGTTGGCCCTGGCAGTCCTGAACCTTGGATGCCAACATAGCATCCTTTCAGGTCATGTCTTTTCCAGATGAGGTTTGACTTCATGTTTTGCTAAATGCAGTCAAAATGAGAGTAGAATCAAGAAGAGTCTGTTGTTATGAAAATAAATAACTTAACCTTTTCCAGTGAAGTGATGTAGATGTTTTCATATTTTATAGACTCACCAGGGAAAGGCCTGGAATAATAACTGCAGTCTCTTGCCTCAAAACTGAACTCTGTTCACCAATCTCACCCTGATGGTTAGCTACCTGATTATCAAAAAGGTCAGGAGAATCTTAATGTAGTAGTAGTAACTTAGTCATTGACTTTTCTGGTGACCGTTCAGTTCTTTCTCATTTCTGACCTGCTGTCTGCCAAGCCCGTGGTTAGGAAATGTTGACTAGTTGATCAGCATCCTCCATGATATGTTTCATGTAAACAGGATCTCATGTAATTAGATCACTCGAAGATGGGAATTGCCTGTGTACACAGAACTGTGCCCAGATAGCTGGGACCGACTGACTTCCCCACTATCCATTGACCCATATGCAGCAAGAATCTGCTCCAACTGAGGCAGCCCAGGTCCTTATCTCATCCCCTCCTATGCCTCCTCTCAGTCCCAGCAACTTGTGACCCACCCGGAAGCTTCTTTCTGGTCAGAATCTGTGTGTATCCTTCCACTACCTCCTTTTCCTATTCCTCCTTGGTTTCTCATGGTGCCCTTACCAGTTTTGTTGTAGTCCCCCAACCTCATTGGATGTCTAAGTCCTCTGCATCCGCGAGATATCATTTTCTTTAGGTCTGCAGCCTTCTTGCCCAGGCAGATACATAGGGCTTATTTGCTGGCTTCTCTGTGGCCGAGAGACCAAGTTCCTAAATATATGTGAATGTAAGTGAAAAAAGCAATGTAGGGCACCCCCCCAAAGCCAGGTTCTAAATGTATACCTCATCGGAGCTACAACTAGGGAAAAAGCAAGCTCTTGATAGAGTTTGAGAACAGGTTGCCCATGCCTTCAGGTTCCTTTCCACCAGATGAGTTGAAATTCAAGGATTTTAAATTCTTATACCATAGTCAGTAGAAATTAAAGTAACATCTGAACACAACCTCACAGTAAACACCATCTTTTAGTAGCCTCATAGAGAAAACCTGAAAGTTCCAGCAGGTAGGATACTGACGTTGATGTCTCCAAGTAGCAAGCAAAGATTATGTTGTTTGGAAAACTTGCTCAGAGTTAGGGGTCAGGGTGGGGGCTTAAATAAGTTTGGTTGTTTCCCCAGAGGAAAAAAGACACAGTCCTATTGGCAAAATAGGAGGCTATTTCAGCTGCAAACGTAAGGAATTAAGTATTCCCAGAGCAATAAACTTCAGAGATGTTGCAGGTAACTATCATGAAGAACTGGGTGACACTGAATTTAGCTATTATCTCTCATTGATGTGCTGGGAAAGGACTGGAAATGATCAGACAGAAATTTCTCTCCTAATATAAGAGGTGAAACCTGTATTTACTTGATTATCCACATGACAACTTCTTTATGAAGTTATAATAAACCCATTAATAAACCTGCTAAATAGGAAACTTTCTACCAGCAGGCAAGTGAGAAAGCATGAAATAAAGTGTTTGCTCTCAGATTAGATAGCCTGAGAATTTTCTGATTACTTTTAGATCTTAACAATTTTAGGTAATTAATATGTGTAGTGAGTATATGTGAAATATATGAGAATATGTGAAGTGTTGCATTCTTTTTTCCAAGTCAGTTTCATTCAAGTTTCCAAATAAGAAAAACAAATAAAGGAATAGGTGGGATATCAGATATTTGGGAGATTTTTAAGGCTTCAGATGCCTTAATAACTACTTTGCCCATCTTCATTTCACGGGCAGTAGATGTTGGGTACACCTCAGATGAATTCGTATCAGTGATACTCTTGATAATTTACTGTTTTCATTGTATTATTATCATTTGAACAGGCATCTGTTCATCTATCCAATGGATATCTGATAAAGCCATGGGGGAAAAGTTACACATAAAACGTTGTGATGATGCCATTTTGAAAGCTCCAGTTGTCTTTGATGATAATGTCTATCTCCAAGAGATAATGCAGTCCTAGAGCAGTGCTTGGCACTAAGGAAGATATGCCTTTTCTATTTCTATTTTGGTAGATCATTGTGTACTTAGAGACTGTCTCTTCTGATGACGATGGAAGATTGCTAAATAAATATTCCTATATTCTCTTTTCTCCTCTCCAGAGTAAGATATAGCTTTAGACTTGATTATATGTTGAAACAACTATTCCTAAGGAAAGACTTTAAGTTAATTTTACTACTCTAAAGCAGCGATGCCTGTTTTTCACTCTAATTATGTAAATAAATCACCATGCATGAATCCATATCCTCTAAGTCCAGCCTTTTTCTTACAAATAAGTATATTCTTGACTCCCAGTACTATTTTTCCTATCTCAGTAAATGTCATCACCATCTATCCAGTTGCCCAGACGTGAAAATTGAGAGGCACCCCTATATCTGCCTTCTGCCCTCCACCTGACAACGGTACTCCACCTAACTCAGGTACTATCATTTCTACCTCAAAAGAAAAAATTGTCTTAAAACTACCAGTCTCCCCACCCCAATACTCTGCAGCCTGATACAAGCCACCATCACGTCTGCTTCCTGAGCAGTTTTCTTACTTCCATTCACACTGTATTCCCATCCGTTCTCTACTCAGAAATCAGAATACAGTTTTGAAACAAAAATCAGACTCTTTTATCCCACTTTAAAATTCCTCAGTGATTTCCTGTCTCATGCAGTATGCATTATTCTGACTTATGGGTTCTGCATAGACTATCCCCAGGGAATGACGTGGGGAGTCCTCTTCCAACCTTTCTAGCCTTTTTCCCACATGACTCTCATCTCAATAAGTGCACATTTATTTTTATGATCACTTACTTAATGCTGGTCTTTGTCACTGGCCTGTAAACTCCAAGAAGGCAAGGACTCCATTGGTTTTATTCATCATTGTCATCTCAGCACTTTGCACCATTTCTGTAATTAGTAGGTGCGCCGTGAAAGTTTATTACATTAAAAAAAGAATGCATTCCAAATTCTAATTGTTCTCTTGTATTTCTTTTTCTGGTCAAAGAAACATTAAAATTAGTAACTGTAATAGGAATGATCAGAGTAATTAGATCACTATTAGAGGTTTATGAGTCTATTTCTAGGAGCTTCATTCTATAAACCTCTAGAATTATATCCCAAAGTCTTTATATACACACAAAAACTGTACGTTGAATGATGGATATTTTTGTTTTGATATAGTCAAATTGGACTCCTCCCCTCCACACTGTATATGCTATTAAAAAATTTCCAGACTACTTCTGATCATAATCCTCATAAAATGAGAGCTTAAATGAAAACAGCAATATTTTCACCTTCTAAAGTAAAAAAGGTATAGCCCACCCTATTAATATATATGTATATATATATATTTAAATTTCTCTATCAGCTACTAGTGCAATTTTTATAATGGTTCGTATTTCCTAGAAAAACATGTCTGGCACATTTACGAATGGTTTAACTGAGCATGCTTGATAATAGTGGTTGAATTAACATTAGGCTGCATGTTTTATACTGCGTTATTTATCTATTAGGCATAAAAAGGTATTTTGGTAATTTAAATGAAAAAAAATCATAAAGTTAATGGGGGAAAGGAGAAATATTGGATAGAAGGAAATGACACTTGAAATCTATTCTCGTTGCATTTTCACATTTTTTTCCTCCATTCTTAAGCTCATTTCCCTCTAAAAAGCAGGAATGTTATATTGGCACGTAATGTGTCTTGCAAACTCGAGCCAGCAAACTTATGATCCAAAGTGGTCATGACTTCTGTAATCACTAATGAGGCAATGGACGTTGAATATCTCAGTGCACCCATGGGGGTCAGCCTCTTTCCTGTTTACAAAAAACTGTCATGTCAAATTTTTGTCCTGACTCCATGGGCACTTTGATTCTTAAAGCTTTCTGAGAAACCTAATCTGAAATCAAAGTCAAGTTTCTTATATGTGGTCAGACAAGGTCACATTTGAAACAGCTGAGTGAGCCTGCAGATCAAAGTTGAAAGGTAATGCCTCCCTCCCAAAATTGGCACAGACATACCTGTTCGCTTACCAATCAGTTTCCAACATGCCTTTTTCACCTCTTTCCCAATGGACTGGGAAAATGGCAGAAGAGTTTCCTTAAATCACTTCATTAGGAAATTGGACAGAACTGTATTTTAGAAATGCACCTTTAATCCAAATCCAAGGCATTTTGTTGAAGAAATATCTTGATCAAGATTACACGAAGTTTGCCAGAGGAATCCCTGCTAGATAATGGTGGGATTTCTTCAAGTCAATGCCATAGTCCTTTCAGGTTCATTGGTTTTTCTTTAGTTCTAAATGATCAGGATTTACCCACACTCTTGAGTGACACAAAGTACCACACCAAATTGCTACTGTGAGGCTGTGACATTTTGCACCCGCCCCAACACTACGTACCTTCTCTGTTGGGTTGTGAGATATTATCCAAAATGGCGCTGGAAATGGGGAGGATTGATGACTCTTGTTAGGCATACTCTTAGCATCTCACAACACAGGTTTTTATCAAACTCCATGTGATTTAAAAAAAAAACAAACCAAAACCAAAACAACAACCTTGCCGTTGCTTTATATTGCAGTGTTCTGTCTCTTGTGGTCGAGGGCATAAACAACGAAATGTTTACTGCATGGCAAAAGATGGAAGCCATTTAGAAAGTGATTACTGTAAACACCTTGCTAAGCCAAGTGGGCACAGAAAGTGCCGAGGAGGAAGATGTCCCAAATGGAAGGCTGGCGCCTGGAGTCAGGTGAGCACCACTTCTCTCCCACTGCCTCCTTACCTGCCAGCACGTGGCAGACCCCAGGGCGTTGACTTGTGTTGACTTGTGTTTCTCTGAATGGCTTTGGTTTTTCAGAGGGGCACTGGGGACAGGGAGGGAGCATCTTTAGGTCAGGATATTTATTTGTTTTGGGCACATGGTTCAGCCCTTGGTGCTTTGGATAATACCTACAACACAGTGGTGGTGAGGATTAATTCTGAGTGACTGTAGATGTACTGTCAGATGTCCAGCATGCAGTAGCCCCTCCACACATCACGGATGGCATTTTTATTATCATTCGCCACTTAGAAGTCACTAATTCAGATTATAGTAAGGGTGACTCTGATCACCTGGCAGGAATTGAGGTCTTTATGAGACTCTCCATATAAAGTATTAGGATTCTTTCTCTGCCCCTCTGCTATGTACAACAGAAGTGGAACAGAGGGAGAAATCTCCCTATCATTTTCAACCTTGGGTGGTTTGTTTAACCTTCCTGAGCCTCCATCATAGAGTTCTTATGAAGATTTAATGCAATAATGAATGCCAAATGCTAACTTAGCTCAGGCATCTTAAATCTAGTATAATTTACTCGTGAGAGTAATATTTTGTTTGGATGAGTGTGATGTGTATCAGATGGGGAGGGGGGAAGTACCTAAGAAACTGATGTCATTGAGACACCACTACTTCTAAACATTTGGCAATTAACCAAATTCAAGACGGAGCTTCAGAAGCTTCTGTTTACATCTAAACAATGGATGTGTGAACTAGAGTCACTCACATCTTCTTAAAGCAGTCTCATCATTCCACACTTGTACGTTTTCTCAGCTTGGGTGAAACTGTTCATTCAGAAGTTACAAGGCTCAATCTTTTTTCTGAAATTCTGTGTTTAATACTGCTCCTCCTCCATTGATTTGATAAAATGAGGTTCTACTGAACTTTTGTGTTCCTACGCAGTAGAGAGTCACAAAGATATTCTTGGGAATTAATAGAAAACCAGGTTCAAGTTTGGCCACCTCTATAATTGACTTTTCTGAAGCCTAGCTCTTGAGTTTTCAAAGAAGCTTTGGGCAGTTGTGTTAATATGGATAGGATTTGAGAATTCTCCTTGCACATAGTACAGGAAAAATTCTCTGGAAACATGACTTTTCTTCAGTGCTCTGAGCTGGCATCAGTGTCCTCCATATCTGTTAGCTCAATATCAGTTCACAGAAATGTGAGTCATGGCTACATCATTCCCTATATACCAGACCTTTATCGTGGTTTTGCTTTAACTTAACAATCAAAGCATCTGGCTTCCTTTAGATTTTGAGGTTTTGTTTCATACTGGTTGTCTTTAATCGTTTGTCTAAGTGACTGCTGTCATCTGTGACACCCTGCTCTTTTATTTTTGGAGCCACTCAGTTCATATGGAAGGCCACACCTGACATTATTTAAGATAACACACTACTTCACTTATCCTTTTGTTAGACAGTCATGCTCTGTTACACGTTCCTGGGTTTCTATCTATTTGCATCTTGCCCAGACTATTAAATTGAGGGTATGTAAGTCATGCTCGTGTTAAAGACCTTGTTTTGGTTTTTTAAAAGATTGTTAGAAGAATCTTTTCTTCTTTATTGGTAAACACAGAGTCAGTTTTTACTCTAGTATCCGCTGATTTCGATGAGATGTCTGAAATTGCTCACAAAGCTGGAATGGCTATTTTAAACCCTGGGTAGCGGTGCTTGTTTTAGTTTAAAAAAAAAAAAAAGTAGCATAATGGGATTATCAGAAAAGACCACACCTGTTCAAATCACTTGCTTAGAAAACTTAAGTCACCTTTGTAGAAAGTGCAGGTAAATACAGTTATGTAGTAGTCTGTGACTAGCTTTACAATGCATTAATTTGATTTGCAAAAATGAATTGTAAAAGCTGGCAAGACAAGGTGCTGTAGGGGTAAAATCCAATTTATGCAGTTTAGAAGTGTACCTGAAAATAATCAGACCTAGTGGTTGATGGAGGAAGAAGGTCTGCATGATTAAAGATTATTGGCTTACTAATGATCTGGTAGAAAACAGGAATATCCCTAAGGCAGTGATATCAAAGCAAGAATAATGAGTATCCATTTGCAACATTATTTAGAAGATTTTCTATCTGGGCCTCCTGTTTTCTGCTCATCACTATATTCTCGTCATCTTGTCTTCAGGGTAGGAAGACAATTATTAAAATTAGTGGAATTTCTCATCATGTCAAGATGTCTAAAGATAATAAGACATATAGAATATTGGGATAGGAGACAATATCATGCTAATCTTTATACTCTCAAAATTGGTGTTTTGGATTTAAAGTGGAATGTTTCATCTCTGTCTCTTTTAGCAATGCTGATTTTTATAAAGAAAAATTTTTTCAGTAAGAAGAAAGTTCTTACTGGAAAATATCCGCATTAAAGTTTTTAAGCATTTTGTTGCAGAAGTTCTTGTTCAGTTTGCTTAATTGATTCTGATCAAGAACTCAGGGGTGTCCATAAGATTTTAAGATTAAAAAAAGCAGGAAAAAATTCTTCATTCAGTTTGATAAATGTGAAGACTCTGTATTACCATGTCACAAAATCACTCTGGAATAAAATGTTAACTTATCCCACTCCTTTTAGAAAAGTTATTTTTAATTAATCAAAGGAATTAATAATCAGATTAGAATGAAAGTACCACTTCATCATCATTCATCAATCAAGGGTTCATTCAATTGATTCATCTACCAATCCAGAGTTACATGCTTTTTTCACAGTTTAACATCATTGCAGTCAGGGTGGACCTAACAATCAATACAATGCCATGATTTAATTAATAGCCCCCCCCCCCTTTTTTTCCTTCTCAGTGACACAAAATATAGTGATTTGTCTTGAAATAACTTTTTAAAAACGCTTCACTGCAAATGCCAAAATGGAAATTGGCAAATTGCATATGAATTTAGCAGTCATTTTTTGGTTGGAATTTTTTCTTGTGACTACAGTGAGAGAACAGCTTGGTTGTGGTGTCTGATTCTGAAGTCTGATTCTTCAAGTGTCTCATGGGGAAACAAGACAGATCTGTAGCTTTTAGATGCTTTGAGAAATTTAGGAAATCATATGCATATGTACAGTGATGAGAACTGGAATTGCTTTCATGATTAGTGCTATTTATTTTCTTTGTGTTTGAACCATAAGCATTGATTTTGAATTGTGTCTACACAGACTGTGTCATTCATACTCACTGGTGTAGTGCAAAAGCCTGCATTATGTTAGCACCACATTCTGAAACTGGAGTGAAGTTCTAACCCACAGTAGCTATGTTACATTGTTTGGGACACTATTTTGGTTTTGTTTGTGCTTGAGTTAGTGTGATTATTGCTTTATTTATTTGTGAAGGCTCTCCTTAAAGGTTTATTAGGAAGCATGAACATTACTTTATGTGAAATTATGAGCATAGAGCTATGTTCTCACCTGGTAATGATTTGTGCCTCTTGGGACATTTGGCAATGTCTGGAGACATTTTGGTTGTCACAACTTGGCAGAGGATGGGAAATAGAAGTCACATCTAGTTGGTAAAGGCCAGGGATACTGCTAAACTTCCTACAACGCATGGGACAGCTCCTGACAAAAAATGAAATATTAGGATGAGAAACCTTAGTATAGAGTCAGGCACATGGGTAAGGGATTAGTACAAATTTGCAATTATTATTTTTACTGTTAGCATTTATAACAGTTGGTTCATGTAGTTGTATTTCAACCTAGTCCCTTTTTAAAGTAATGTCACGACCATCATTTCAGCAGTAATACTGGAAAAAAAAGTAGGTAAATGCCTTTCCAGATTTTCAGGTATATTATTACAACTCCCCAACATCAGAAATTTCATAGAGGTTCTTTTTACCTGTGGGGGAAAAAAGACACTGAGCTTCCCCTATAAGCTGGTGAGTGTGCATACGAGCCTTGCACAGTCGGGCGTACAGAAAAATGAAGCAGAGCTCTCAGCTCAGTAGTTCAGAACTAGAAACACCTACTCTGAAATCTGCACAAATAGACTAACCAGGCTGGAATGATGGCTGCGGGGAGTACACAGTGATAGAATCCATTCAACCTTTTTTCTCTGCAAACTAACTAAAAGATAGAACAAGAAGGATTAAGCACGCACACGTGCACACATCACCACTGTCACCACCTCCAGGGTCACGGAGAGGTCTGAGAGGTCTTTCTGATGCTGTTTTATTCATGGAGTTTCTGCACAAATTTCTCAAAGTCACCAAGCAAGCCTGGATGGCTCTGTATGCAAATTTTCGCCTCCCTCGAGAGAGCACAGGAAGAAAAGTTGAACACACAAAACTCACTCTGCTGCGGTGCACTTGGCTTTGCACAAGATCACTTGGATGCTGTTATTCAGAAAGACAGAACTGCTACCTCCCTGCGCATTTAAAGTCAGGTCAGATTGTGAATGTGTTATTCAAAGCTGGCTTTTACATTGTGAATATCAGAAGCCACAGTGACATATTGTATAAATGAACCTCCCTGTGTTGCCTTTTGAAAAATTATCAAACATTGTAGGAAGTAAACTTTTTTAATGTTGGATGCTTTCGGCTCTTAAATCCTTGTAGTCATTGAACCGTAAGTAATTTACTCAATAACAATAGCATCAAAAAGGGGTTTCATTTACTTAGCAGCCTGAATAGTACACATACACGTTAAAGTCTTTAAGGATTTTCATGGGGTTTTGGGGGTAAATTATTAAAAAAGAAATTATGGAATTTTGACTATCAGCCCTGTTCCACACTAAAAATTGTTTAATCATTGTTATCGTTTCTTTATATGTCTATTTGCATACATTGTTCTAGAAATGTACTCCTTCATATTTAAGACCCTAAAATCCAATAACCTAAGGGTTTTGGTTTTTATTTGTTGTCAGTGAGGATGATGCCGCTTAACATTTCTGTCATTCATACGGCAGCTCTTCTGTATTTCAGTTCATTCATTTCCAGTGTAATCAGTGGGAAATATACATGCACTCCCCTCAACATGAAGTGGCTTTTTCTGTAGACAGGGCCATCACTAGTGTTCAGAAACCCTCGAATTCCACCCAGAACATAATGACTTTTAAAGTCTGGTCCTTGTGGGTCACAAACTCATTCAATGCAGTTAATACAATTAAACTCAAACAATAATAGCTATGCTACTCCGAAATATTTCCTTCTCTTCTGTTAGCTTTTATGTGAACATTTGAGCTCCCTGTGTGAAATGATACGATTTTTCAATCTGCCTTCTAAATGCTATCATCTATTTTCTTAAAATACAAAAGAGAAATGAAATATTCAGCAGAATCAATTTGGTTGTGCTTCTTGACAGTAAATTTCCATTAGTCTCAGAGTGTGATGAATCATGCTGCAGGTTAATTGGACAAGAATTCTTTTCTAATTAAAAAAAACAAAACAAAACGCGATTCTATTCTTTAAGAAGACTTCTTAGGAGTATAGCTTTAATGTATGTTAAACTTGTGTTCTCAACATGAGACAAATTAGTGGAGCCTGAGCTATCACAAAAACTTGATAATAATTTTAATAGCTAAGTAAATAGTGTGCTGTTCTTTCCAGTCAAATGTTATGTTCAGTTTCTGACTGTCAAAATCTTAATAAAGACAATAATTTTTGGTTTGCCCATAAGTGAGATTATGAAACCCAGCAATAAGGAAACCATTAAAAAATTAATTTAGAGGAGAGTTAATTGCAGATTTAATATGGCGTTTTGCAACTTGGTCAACAAAATGTTTCATCCTGATTAACAGTATTTTTCAAGGACTGAAAACATTACGCCTGAGGAAATGTTTTTTTGTGGTCAGCTTTTATCCCTCATATAATAACCTGAGGCTGTAAATAGTCACAAATACTTTAGTGAATTCCATAGTTTAAAAAAAAAACAAAAAAACAATTTCTCTGTCTCCAAAAATAGGAGCAAGAAAATAATTCTACTTATAAGGCCCTTAAAATCTTCAGTGATTTGCCTTTCTTGGATTATTTTTAATCTGCTAAGAAATTCTTCTTGTACAGTGCTGCTCCTTCAATTGTCAAGAACCTCAAACGCTAAGATAGAAATCATTTGGGATTTTCATTTCACATGGCAGCACTAGTTCTAGGCTGTACTAAATATTTCAAAATGATTTCTCCTCACCTCTTCAATCTTTCCATTTTGTTAACTTTTGAGATTCCCAAACTAGAGTACCTGCTTCATTCAGCATCGATAGGTAGTGAGTTCCCAGATTTAAGACCTTCTCTTGGGTCCCTTTCATTGGAAATTAGAAAGCTCTGTGATAGCTGTAAAAGTCATTTGAATTAGGCATGCATGCCCTATCTCTGTGACCCTTGCCACTCTTGCCACCCCAGATGACCCAGTGCTCTCACTTACGTACTCTGTCTTCTTAGTGTTCTGTGTCCTGCGGCCGAGGCGTTAAACGGAGGAATGTGGGCTGTCAGATGGGAACACACAAAATAGCCAGAGAGACCGAGTGCGACCCGTACACCAGACCAGGGTTGGAACGCGCCTGCCAAGCCCCACCATGTCCTCTCTATATTTGGAGGGCAGACAAATGGCAAGAAGTAAGTACAGCCATGAAGTGGGCACCTGGCAGGCATTTTGCTCAACCCCCTTGCTGCTATCACATCCATTCCCCTGTGAAGCCTTCAAGCATGGTGACAAGACTGGCTTTTTCCCAAAAGGTTTGCTGTCAGAAAGCAAGCAGTTCACTCTGACAGGGGTGGGAGAGATGCTCCTTTTTATGCAGTTCCTACATCTGTGTTCTTGAATGTTCCAAATCAGGCTGCCTCCAGTAAAACTTTAACAGGCCTTGGGCCAAATGCATACAAGATAACTTGCACAGAAGGAGGAGGAGTTGGAAGAACTCTTTTAAATATGTTCATCCAGACTTGGTCATTCTGTTAGTTTGAATGATAAGGCAAACTCTATGTAGGACCTACTCTATATTTTTCTTCCTTCCATGACTGGCTGTTAGATAGAAGATACACTTTTATGTAGAAATCCTGATTATTAGTGGAGAATTTTCAACATTAAAAAAAAAAAAAAGAATCTGTAGAACTCCTCAGTTGATGCAGAAATACACGTTTTTCTTCAACTCCAAGTTATTGTTTAATTAAGGAAAACATCAAGTTTCCTGCCAGAGAACAGTCCCCCTTGGAAGGTCAGACTTTAGTGGAAGGTAACTTCTGTTTCCAGAACTGAAGATTACATTGTAAAAAAAGGGAGAAAAGAACCAGAAAGCACGACCAGGTCCACCAGTGTTGGGATGAATAGAGTTTGTGCTATAAAAAATTTAGAAATATGAAAAATAAGACAGAAATTTCCCACTAAAAATGGCTTTCAAGATAGGGGCGAGCAGTAACTGGCACTGTGCAAAGTACTTTCTGTTCATCACCTCTCTTAATCTCTTTAACCACTAGATGAAGTGGGGATTATGACCATTGTCCCAGAAACACAAGTGTGGTGGAGTTTCGGCAATAGTGTTCTAAGTGCGTTACAGCCAGAGGGGTGTTAAAGAAGCTGTTGATTCGAGGCTTCCATCTGCAGCCAATAAGATCTGTGCCCAAGAAGTTGTGTGCCCTGCACTCGGTGGCAGGGAGCTGCTTATGTGCCCATAAAAGGGGTGGGGCTAGTTCACACCTAGGTCTGCTTTTGCAAATGAAAGTCCACCCGTGTCAAGCTGTGAATGGCTGTTTCCTCTTGGCTATGGATGGTGGGGTGGGACACAGTTCTGGGCATGCCAGGCAGCTGGACCTGACCCTCAGCTGCTTCCCTGGGGCTATTTGGCTATACCCAAAGGGTGACTGCTTTTTTGTTTGTTTGTTTTCTTTTCATGTTATTTGTCATTGTTCCATTTTACCAGCAAAGAAGAGTCGATGATACTTGGCATTTATTCAAGTGTCACATAGCAAGTTGAAGAGGCAAGAAATAATCCTAAATTTACTCTCTTAAACTAATGTGGGGTGCTACAGTTCCTTTTTTTTTTTTTTTTATGCAAGTGCTAGTGGCAATACCACTTTATTTTTTCCAAGTTTTTTTTAATATAATCGTCACATTGTATTGTTTTAGGGCTACAGCAGGAGGAGTTGAGATGTATTTTGCATGCTTTCTAAAATGATTACTATAGTGTTTAATATCTATCACCTCACAGAATTTAAATTCTTGCAATGAGAATTTATAAAATGTACTCTTAACAACTTCCAAATATGTGATACAGTATTCAGTACAGTCACTGTGCTTACATTAGAGCTCCAGGACTCATTCATCTGAAACTGAAAGTTTGCACCTTTTGGCCGCCTGAACCCAGTATATCTATGTGGCCCTCCCCCCCACTACTCGAACACCCCAGTTCTGGTAACCACTATCTATTCTCTATTTCTATGAGTTTGGATATTTTCGATTCCACATACAAGTAAGATCATATAATATTTGTCTTTCTATCCATGTTATTCATATGCAGGATTTCCTTCTTTTTATGGCTGACATGTACATGTACACATACACATGCACATATACTTCTCACGTTTTCCATTTCCATTCATTCATTGATGGACACTTAGGTTGCTTCTATCTCTTGACTATTATAAATAATACTGGAGTAACATAGTGGTACAGATATCTTTTCAAGACAACGATTTCATTTTCTTTGGATGCATACGCAGCAGTGGAATTGCTGAATCATATAATAGTCCGAGTTTTGATTTTTCGAGGAAACTCCATACTGTTTTCTTTAGTGACTGTACCAATTTACATTCCCACAAGTAGTGCACAGCAACCTCTTTACATACCTGCCAACACTTGTTACCTCTTTGGGTTTTGTTGACAGTCATCTGTCAAGTGTGAGGTAACAGCACATTATGAAATTGATTTGCATTTCCCCAATGATTAGTGATGTTGAGCTTCTCATATAAATGTTGGCCATCTATATGTCTTCTTTGGAGATATGTCTGTTGGTTTCCTCTGTTCATTTTTAATCAGATCGCCATTTATTCTTTTGGGTTGTCTGAGTTCTTTATATATTTTAGATATATTCTCTTATAGAGATACATAATATGCTATTATTTCTTTGCTATTTGGTATGTTGCCTTTTCATTTAGTTGATAATTTCATTTTGTTGATATACAGAAGCTTCTCTGTAGGTTGCTTTCAGTATTATGTATATATTTTTAACAATGTTGGTTTCTAACCCATGAGCATGGAATATATTTAATTTATCTCTTCTTTAACTTCTTTCATCAATATTGTAGTTTTCAGTGTACAGGAATCTCACCTCCCTCATTAAATTTATTCCTAGGTATTTCATTTTTTGGAAGCGATTGTGAATGTGATTGTTTCTTACAACAGCATTCACTCATGTAGGGAGTCAGCCTTCCAGTTCTGTCCTTCTCTTATCCTCACCTGATGGATTAGTCCCATTATTTGAAATCACCTCTTTTCTATAGGCGTCTCATCCTGTCTACTTAGTTTTTTAATTCTTTAATACAGTGACAGGTTAAAAAAGGCTAAAACGGTTCAATTTCAAGTGAATTACACTAGTACCACACAAGTGACTGGGAACCTAAGAGGCCACAGAATTCTACAGATCTGGCTCAGAGTCCAGCATGGCCAGTGGTAGCCACGTGACTTTGAATAATGTTCTTCCTTTCTCTTAATTTTGGGTTTGCCTTCTTCAAAATGGAAATGATACTAACTGTGCAGAATTGTTCTGATAAAATTAGAAATGATAGCATGATATTGGGGTTGATAATGTCAGATATAGGAAGAGAAGTCTCTTCATCTTTCTCTCTCCCCCAGTGTTACCTCCTGAATCTTTTTATAACTCTTGTTCAGACCCATGACAGCCTGCTCATTTCCTCTTCATCGCATGCCAAACTCAGCCTCTGGTACTGTTCCAAGGAGCAGAAGGTAAGCAAGTATTCAGAATTAAATCTAAGCTGACTGCTCTTGGAACTTTTGAAAATGATAAGACCAATCTAGAAAATGCAAGCTCCATATACAATTTCTTCTGAATTGCAAAGCATAGAAAAACTTTGTGACGTGTGCACTGAGGCTCTCTGATCCTATCAAATACGCCTAGAAATGTATGTTTTGGAATGTTTTACGCAGATGGGTCTTTTTAAATCCTTCCACAAATATTGTTGTCAAATTCAAGACTTAAGGAGATAGCCTGATCTGTGGTTATCTTTAAACACGTACAAGGGATTAACTAGTCTCACAAAGAGCAAAGTTGTGCAAGGAGAAAAGCAGATTCTAACAGTTGTCATCCTGTGAATGTGCTTTCTCTGAACCCAAAGTAGAGAACTGGAAAATGTAGACCTGCGTAGTGAGGGAGAAGAGAAGTACTGTGAGGCCCTTCCAGGACACTAAATTGGCAAAGTGAGACTCAGAGCCACTGGAAGAGGGAGAAGCCCATTAGAAATCTTTGTTCCCCATGTGCTGAGTGTGCTGGTGGCCAGCTCACAAGGTCCCCACAGGAACAAGCAGCTGAGCAACCACCTTGAAAGCCCACATCAGGAACAGGGTGGCCACTCATCCCATTTGCCTGGGGCGCCATGGTATAATTATCCGTCACTCCAGTGTTCATTTTCCAAAGTTTCTTTGAAGTAGTAAATTGGGGCATCACTTGATAGTACAGCACCCTTCAGGCCTCCCTCAGTCATCTTTGTCCTTGCTCTCATCTCTTCTTGTACCCACTCTCTCCTGTACATTTTACCTGACGCCTACTTAGGGCAGGCGTATGTCCTGACTTTCCTCCCCTCACCTGTGATACTTGGAGCAGATGTCAGTGTGCAGGCCCAACGCAGCCTCAGAGCCTTTGAAGAGGATGCACTGGGTCCCCCTGCTTCATGAAGTCCTTGGCAACCACCTCAGAATTCTTGTGTTCCTTTTCCTCTCTGTTCCTCTTTGTAGACTATTAAAACCCATTTGTTTGTTGGCAAGATGCATGTCATGCCAGGCCCATACATGTGGCAACCCCTCTTTTTAAGAAATGATTCAGCATTCACCTTGAGAAGCACAACTTCTTCATGTCCACAATAGCAAAGTCGTCGTTGGGGATGTCTGTACAGTCACTCAGGTTGCACACTGCACAACACCAGGGGGAACCATTTCTATTGGCTTCTCTGTGCTGGGCATCCCCTAGAGTTGTATGGATAGTGCATCGGCCCTAATGCTGTTGATAATAAAGGTAATAAATATATTGTTTATTAAGCTATGGATCAAATACTATGTTTAGTATTTTTATAGGGAAGACCTCATTTAACCTCTTTCATAACTGTGATGTAGTAATTAAGCTTTTATGCTCACTTAAAGATGAGCTTGAGGCTCACGTGGGTTAATTCATCTACACTGATGCATTTACTAAGTGATAAAGCTGAAATTCGAAGCCCACCATGCTCTGGAACACATGCTCTGAATCTCTTTATCCTACTGTCTCCATTGTCCACTTAGACCTAAGATGAATTATTTTATTAACCTCTCAATGGCTTGTCAATTTTCTTACTGAAAAATTGACATCAAAGTAGAATTTCTTTTACTGGTTTCCATCCCTACCTCCTTCTAAGAAGAAACTTCTTAGTCTAGTTGGTTGGCAATCAAACTAAAAACCATGTCACTGGAGGGGATGGGGACAGTGTTATCCGTGGGCCTCTATTGATCATGAGGCCTGGTGACTATGCAGAGGAAAGGATATCTGTATGTCTTCATGATACCATAAGGGTAGAACCTAGATTTTGAGCTGTAGGACAAATAATCGGAGAAGAGAAAAATGCCCCATCGAGCATTTATATCCATTTTGTTTATGTGCTAGAAACACAGTATTGTAAAGAAAATACCATGCAGTCAGGAGAAATGACTTCAGATCTCTGGGTTCCAGGTAGCTCATCTGCAAAATGGGTATAATAGAGTGGACTTTGCTGAAGGTTCATAGTGAGTATTAAATGAGATTGAGTGAGGGGCTTAGCACAGTGCCTAGCATATGTCTGGCCTTCTACACATGCTGCTTCCCTTTAGTACAGTGGCCTCTTGTTGGAGCGTTTAGATGATCATTGCTTCAGCTTAGCCTTTATAGCATAGTTTTGGGTTTTTCATGTCAGTCACTGACTTTAGGTGACTTTAGCTTCTCAGTATTTGACTTTAGGGGAAGACTTTAATTATTTTGAAAATTAACATTATAAAGGATTTACTTATTGATAGCATAATAATCTGACAAATACATGTACTTACAGCTACAGATGTCTTTCTATCCATTTTGAATTATATGTCAGTTCTGTTGGCCAGCATCTGTTGGCATTAAGGAATAATCTTCCAGGTGTTGCAGGTGTTCTTTCTCTCCTACCTTCACCTATTCTCTTCCCTCACTACTACTTCAAATCACAGTGGGGCTGCCCTTTTCCTTCCCTCACTTCAGTCGTCCTTGTACATTCTTCAAGCCTCACCCGAGATGTCTTCCTCTCAGAAGTCCTTGTTGATCATACCTCCCCACTAATGACTGTCAGATGACCCTCCTCTCAACTCTCATAGCACCCTGAAAGCATTCAGCTTTAGTAGTTAATATTCTGTTATTCCTGCTTATTTTCCTTGACCATGTTTTCAACTGTTTGAGGTCAGAGTTTGTTTACCAGAGTTTTTCCCAGCATTAACACAGTATGTAGAGCATTGAGGATACTTGTTGAATGAATGAATCTATGAATGAAAGGTGGAACAGAAACATAGTGGAAGGGAAGGGGAGGGGGAGGGGAAATGAAAAGAGAAGAAGGGAGACATAAAACAGTGCCTGCTAATTGGTGACCTTTCTTCTCTATCTCCTTAGAATCACAGGATTCCTAAGTGTCTTTTAGAACAGTCAAGCACACTCTGTTTTTTTCTGTGGAACAGCTGTTCTGTTATTGCATTGCCATGAACAAGCTGTGCTTGGCCAGATCTGGCCTTTGCAGAAGTGCCCAGCTGTTTGGCCTAGTACAGGACTTGGGCCATTCTAATACATATGTGCACACTAAGGACTTTTATGGAGCTCATCTTCTCAGAACAAGAAAACAGAAATGAGCAGCAGGTCCTTGGTCAACTGGTTACAAAGTTTGCATGAAGTTTTCCATAGGCGTGATTAGGATTTGACATGTGTACAAGGGTCAAATGTTAACTCTTTCCTACTTGTTCTTCGATTAACTTATTCAACACACCTTTATCAAGTGCCTGTGTCGTGCCAGGCACGAGGCATTAGAGAAGCAAAGAGAATGTGAAATTGCCGTGGTGGGACTGATTGTCTAGTAGGAAAGACAGCAAACATGTCTGAAATTGCCTCTTGTTGAAAGCGTTATGATGGAAAGAAAAACAGGTGTTGAGCTAGAGCCAGGGAGTGACAGACCAGCCCTACTTCCTCCAGGGTGGTTGGTGTGAAGGGTCAGAGAGGGTGATACCAGATGCGGGGAGGAGGGAGCATCGTGTGGCGGGAGCAGAGTGAAGGGACCTGGTACTGAAATGAAGCTGGACCTGCAGGAGCAGTCAGGTTATGAGGTGCCCTGTGGACCCCGGCAAGACTTTGGTGCTAAAGGTTCAGAAGCCCCTTCATGGCATGCTCTGAGGCCATGTGTTGGAATCCCCATATAAATTAAGTACTCAAGTCTGCCCCACCTCCCATGACATCCCTTTCAGCCTACATGCACACTCCACCTGGAATGCCTTCCTCTCCTTGCCTGGTGATGACTCTCGTTCTCCTCATCAGCCACTACCTGGCACCCTTTTCAAGATGACAGGGATTCCCACCCAGTGTCCTTCCTCTTCTCTTGCTGTTACAGTTGCAGAAGGCCCTGCCTGATGGCTGCTTCAGCCTCTGTCATGAACCAACATATACTTCACACAGTTCCACCAGGTGACCCTAAGTGTTAAATCCCATTGGTCATCAGTTAGCCACTTCTCATGACAGCTAGGTTAGAAGCCACTCTGCATGTCATACCAGGGAGACTGGGTGAGGAGGAAGATATCAGGACTGGATCCCAGGACTCACCGCAGTACTTGGCAAATTGCAAATATTGTTTGAAATAGAATGACCTAAAACTATGAAATGTCTCCACAGTGTTGTTTCTAATTATTTTTCCCTTACAAATATACTATTTGGGGGTAAACATAACAGAACATATTAGAATACATGCCTGTATTTAAAATAAGCTTTTGAGACTAGAACCTATCTGCAATTTGAAGCCTGCTTTTTCTTTTGTAATTGAAAGTAATGTGAGATAACTTGGTTTGTAATGACCATTCCTTATCAGAAAAACTCTAGGCAGCACCCGCCGAGCACCCTGCTAACAAGTTCTTCATTCATTCTGAGACTTGTCCATCCACACATAATTGTGCAGTGGTAGTGGCACTAGAAATGACACAGCAAAGTCCCCCATCCGTGGATAGAATCACCACCTTAAAAAGTATAGCATGTTAATATGAAGTGATTTTCTTCTCTTCTTGGTTAGGGAGTCTCTCACACACAAAATGTGTATGCAGCTGGATTACAATCTTTCAGGAAAAACAGTTCTTACTCATTGCCTCAAATGACTCTTACTTAGACCATCACCCTTTGGTCAACCTACCTGGCTATGTTATATACTGCCTTAAAAGTTTATTTTAGATCTTTCTCACCCTCAGATTCGGAAAGTTATTTTCACCTTTTAATTCCAGCACTGTTAAAAAGGCACATGGTAGCCTGTAGGATAGTGAGCCAGCTACCCAGTTTAACCCAGAACTGTGATTACTCACAGTGTGTGCTGAAATGCAGAGGCTAAGGGTGTGACTTACACACTTGATAGAGTTATTTCTAAAAGATGTAATGAAATTTAGTAAACACCTCTGGAAATTAAAATGAGGCTAACTGAAACTTCCAGTTGCTTTTCAGAGCGTTCTAGATCATATTCCAGGACAGAGGAAAGAGTCACAAATCCTAGGGGCCTGGGAGAAGTGATCCTACCCAAATCTGATAAAATCCTAGAGCAAGGGTAGGTTTGTTTTCTGATGACCCAGCCCACGTGCTAATTTAGGGTGTGGGACTCCCAGGAAGAAGTTGGAGGAAATTAACCAGGTGACTTTCAGAGCTGCAGGTGACTGATTCCGAAGCACACAGGCCCAGTCATTTATTTACTCAGTTTAACTTTTCTAAAAGTTGTTTTCAAGCTATGATTTCCCAGCCACCTTTTCCATTATTGGCAAATAGTTTTTATGGTAGTTAACCATTCTTGAAGGGAAGAAACACTTAATAAGCAGAGAAGTATTCAGGAACCTTTACATTTCTGCTTTAAAATGTTACTCATTGACACAGATTAAACCACAGAGATTAGTGAAAAGGCGAGAGGACACTCAAAGGTTTAGTCCAGGTTTGGCCACTTAATAATCATGATTTTTCTCAGAGTCAGCTAAGTCCTGATTTTCTAAGGAATTACTATTTCTGTGGGAAGTTAAATATTCCTTCTCCCCGTAGCTACCCATTATAGATGGGCCATTTTGTTTCAACATTCAGTGCCTCTAACTCAGTGTGGCATGTTTTAAATGAACAAACAACTCTTATTACTTCATAATAGTTGCCAGCTACTCCAAGGGAACAGAAAACCCTGAAACCATCGAGCTATGGTAGAGCGAGGGAACCAGGCTCAGCCAGCCTCCTGCGCTAAAGTTGAAAGTGATTTGTTCCTCGGTGCTCACCTCCCAGTACTTTCAATTCACATTTGTGCCCCAGAAAAATTACAAATGGCTTTACCTTCTAGATATGGAGGTTCGCTTCGAAGCAGCAGAAACTGAGCTAAGTTTACAAACGATATACCAGCCTATCCCTTCTACTTCCTAAAAGAACAGAACAACTCACAAAAATCAGGTCAGACCATATAACCCTGTATTTCCACTCTGTGGAATGTAGCCAAAAGACTGGAATCAGGTGTCCAGACGTGTACTGACTGTGCACCTCAGCATAGGCTAGAAAGGAATGAGAATGACAGCTTCATGGACACAGGGCTTCCTTATGGGACCGGGCGGGGGGGTATTCTGAACTAGATGCTGGTGGTGACTGCACAGCATGAGGAACGACTTAATGTCACTGAACTGTGTGCTGTAACATGGTTCCAATGATGACTTTTCTGGTATGTTCATTTTACTACCGAAAAAAGAAGACAGTAGGCTCTCAGGAAAGTCATTTCCGAGTCAAACTGGTACTGGGAGTTTGTGGGTGAGCCTATAATAAAAAGGAAGGAAGCCCATGGGGGTTGGGGAAAGAAAGAAAGATGAGGTCTGTGACCCTCCTTAAAGAGACTCAGGTGACACATGTGAAGACATTATGCTAACCACTCACAGTCTTGAGTTCAGACCCAGGGACAGCAGGGTTGACTCTGGTGAAGAAGGAGCAGGAGCTGTCCTGGGCTCAGGTCTCATTAGCGCGTGGTGGCTTTCCAGCGTAGTCCAGAGTCTTGAAATGGTGGATGATGCAGATGCCTTAGAGAGAGCATGCTTTGGAAAACTTTAGCAGAACAGACAACTAAAGTCAAATTTCTTAGTTGGGGTTTATTGTTGGTGAAAGAATAAAAGAAGATGAGGAATTTGTGAACAGCATAGTTTGTGCCCAGGTGTGAAATACACCACTTGTTCCATTTCCCTAATTTTTTCAGGGGAGTAAAAATATTTATCCTATTATCCTCATGAAGAGATGTCTAACCTGGGACAAGTTGCTTATGCTCTCTAAATTTCAGTCTCATCAGAAAAATGGAGATTTTAGTAATTGCTAAATCTTGTTACTTAGCTGTCTCCTTTATTGTCTGCCATTTTGCTACTAGAATATAAACTCTTCTCTGAAAGCAGGGTCTCTGCTGTTTGTGTCCCTTCTTGGTCATCCCAGACCTATGCACAGCACATAATACTCTTTAGAAACTTGGTGAGCATTTGCTGGAGGGACAGGATAAGAGCAGTTTCCTCTGGAGAAGAAAGGGCAGTGAGACTACAGGAAAACAAGTCCTGAAGGGAAGTATTTATGAGACATGGAACTTGTTCTTTGTGTCCCCGTGGAATCAGTAACTAGGACATGAGGCTGGAATCTACAAAGACAGATGTTTAGTCCCATGTTAGAGAATGAAATAGGCCACTTGGACAAGTCGTGACTTCTCTGACTGTAGAAGGAGTCACCGGAGTGATCACCATCCTGCCATAAATTTTTCAGATGTTTGGTGTTTGAAGTAAAAAAGCCCCGAAGGTCCTTTCCAGTCATGAAGTACATCCATTCATGCTTTCATTCCACCGTTCAGACAACCACTTACTGAATGATTATTGCTATACCAGGAACAGTTCTATTCCCTAGTATAATTGGGATAAAATAATCTCCGATCATCTTGACTCTCAGCCATCTCAGTCATAAAGAGAATATAGACCGGAAAGCAAATACTTATAATAACAGGATATAATATCATTCATTACTCATGCATACCAACACCTCTCTGATTTGTCCTTCACAGTGCACCAAGACATGTGGCGAGGGTTCCAGGTACCGGAAGGTGGTGTGTGTGGATGAGGACAAAGGGAATGAGGTTCACAGCATGCACTGTGACAGGAGCCAGCGGCCTGCAGACCTCGAGAGCTGTAGTTTGCAACCCTGCGAATATGTCTGGATCACCGGAGAGTGGTCAGAGGTACTATCTTGGGGGTTCCTTAACTACCTTCCATTCGGGGATGGTCTGAGGGCCACAGAGTGACAAGGACAGGAATGTGGGAGACTCATATCTGCCGGTTCTCTCTTTGAGAGTTGTGAGCTCTCAGATTCGTCCCTCGGTCTTCCTGGGCTGGAGCGCCACTGGTGCTAACTGCAGGAGGTCCATAGATGTCTCTCTGTCCCCTCCACCCTCCAGTCTGATTCACCTTGCTGTCCTGTTGGTATGACAGGGAAGCAGCTGTTACAGGGGCTTCACTCATATGATGCCTGGAGGTGCTCCAAGAAAGTGAAGTATAAGAAAATGCCTTAGTGTCAGGATGACACTCGGGAAAGGTGGGGACTCTTAACAGTCTAGCACATACGTGTAAAAGAATCAGGCTCTCTTCTGCTCCCACTGAGGCCCTGCAGAACTGCAGGTTCAGTATTTCCAGTGACTTTCAAGAGAGGACAAAATTCTGGACTTTCAGGTGAAAACCCCTAGTTTTGAAAAGGGACTCAAATACTGTGTATAGTATAACACACTGCGTGGGACAAGCCAAACACTTTCATGGGCCAGATGTAACATAACCTCTGATCCAAAGGAACAAAATGATTTTCCATAAGATTCCAGGAATCTTAAAATGTTCATCTTTTTTTCTTATCTCCTCGTCTATGCAATGCCTACCCAGATACACTTTTTTTTAATTTTTATATTTTTACTACTAATAAGCCACTAGTAATAATCACACAATTATATTATTTTCAAACCTCATCATTTTTTTTGAAATGCAGAAAGGCCTTTAACACCAAAACAAGTTTTCACTTGCCAAAAAAAAAAAAAAAAAAATGAGATGTGAAAGTGATGTGTCTGGACTCATAGAAAAGGTGCTTGCTATCACTGGGGTCTCTTAAAAACTTGACAGGGAAGCAATTTTGTGTTTTAATGGGATGAATATTTGCATTTAGATGATATGTGTATTGGGTAATGAATTGTTTCTGCACTAAAGCTAATCCTAAGTCTTTTCTAACCATGTCTCTCCATCCATCTCTCTCTACTCCGGTGGTTTTATCTCCTCCCTCCTCCCACCCAGGGGACATTGGCAATGTCTGGAGATATTTTTGGTTGTTAAAAGTAGAGGAAGCGAGGTGCTGCTGGCATCTAGTGGGTACAGGCCAGGGGTGCTGCTAAACTTGCGACAGTGCTCAGAGCAGGGCCCACAACAGAGAAATATCCTGTCTCAGTTCCAGTGGTGCTGATGTTGAGACTTTCCACTCTCTCTAGCGCTTCACATTCTCGGTATATGTCCTTAAAGAGTGGAGGGGAGACATGGTCTGAGTCATCAGGAAGTAGTTTACTACTGAGTAGCCAGGGCCATGGTTTAGATGACAGTTAAAAATAGCCTTTGACTTTGGGTTCGAGGCATAGATTCCAATCCATTCAGATCCTAGTGGGGGAGGGAGAGGAGGGTGTCTGGGGATGCCATCTCTCTCCTGTTCAGACACCTGCTGGTTACGTCAGGCCAGGTCCTATATTTCTGGTTCTCAGAGCTGCCTCATGAGATCACATCCTGGCTTTTATTAGGGCAAAAGCCTTCCTTTTTTCTCTCATCAGGTCTTTGTCTGTACGGCCATTGCCCTCTCTGCCTCCTGGGGCTTCTTCTTGTTGGTTTCTGGCTTAGTTCTTGACCATCATCTTACTGGAATTTCTACATCTTTCACATTACCAAGTTGACATCTTCATCTTAGCTTATCTTTTGAGTGTTATTATTCTGCTAAAAAGATTATTGGTGTCTTTCTAAGACTTTAGTCATATCACTCCTATAGCTCTGATCTTAACCTCCAGAAGGTAAGATAGGGAAAATATTTGTAAAAAAGAAGGAGCAAGAGAGAGGTGGGGGGAGGGGAGGGAAGGATTGAAGAGGAGAGGGTCCTTCCATCCTTCTGTAAACACTCAAGTGCATTATGGTCTGACAGCTCTGCAGATTTACAGGCAAAGTTCAGAGGGTTGGATATAGGACTTAGTGCTGGTACAAGGACCAGAGGGATGGAATCCTGCAAGGAAACTGAACCAGAATCCATTTTAGAAAAGCACCTCCTAAAATGCAAGACCTGCCATCTCTTGGACCTGTTGCCTAGAAAGTTCTGTGTGCTGGCCTCTGGGCTCTGAACTCTCCCACCTGAATTGGAGGAGAGCTGGGCCTAATCAGTAAAGAGGACTCCATCACTCCCAATGGATTCATGCATTTTCCTGCTTGGACCTGAAGTGCATCATGAATGTAAGGAGCTCCTATTCTTATTGTGTCATTCTTTACAGTTATTTTCAATTTAGAAAAGTAATTCCCACTCGCAATGAAACTAGATATGGCACCAAGTCACAGAGAGTCAACAACAGGAGCTGCCCCACCTCCCTTCTTCCTCCCCTTCCCAGAGATGAGTCTCTTACTCTTCAAAATTCTGGTCCAAAATGAATTAAGGAGTCAGAAGTAGTCACCATTTTCAGGGTGCGCTTCCCTGCTGGTTAGGAGTGTATGTTCTTCCAAACTGCTTTTCAGAGATGAGGAAGCCTCATGATAAAGTCTGACCATCTCGGGGGCTCTGTTCCATCAGCAAATGTCTGTCTCCCAGGTGTCCCCACAAAATGACCCCTGGGCTACTTTTGCTCCTGGTTGGTGGAGGAGAAGGATCTCGGTCATTGCCCTCTAAGGGTAAGACCTTGTTTACATTACTTCCGAATGAGATTCGTGCACGTAGGTGCTGAGTGGGCCACTCCAAATTGTCCACAGCTTGGGCAGAGAGAGCACCTGCTCACCCTGGTGCCATCTGGGTTTGGGCATTTGAACAGCAGCAGCCAAGGAAGGAAGAACCGTGTGCAGAGCATTTCCAAGTCTTCAAGCAGCTGGAAGAAAGGCATAGGGATGCTGTGGGTGCCCCTGCCTGCAGCTGGTCCCTCCACCCCCCACCCCAAGATGAGCCTTCTCCCTGGAAGAACTGCAAGAGAGAGAGAACCCTGGCTTCAAGCAACAGCTCAGGAAACATTAGGAAAGTGCGGTGCTGTGGCTCCTTCACCCCAGGAAAAGCGCAGCAGCCCGCCTGCTGCTCCTGGGCCTCGTCTGGCCCACCTCAGTGAACCTCATTCTCTGCTTTTATGTCGGACTTCCAGAAATATCATCAACACAAAATTCATTGTAGTTCAGTTTTATGTTTTTAATATTATAGAAACAACTTAGCTAAGGAGGCTGACCATATTATAAAGTCATATAGATAACCAGTGAGATGTCCCACCACAGAGGAGCTGGGACACTAGTAAGTTATTTGTTCTTTCTCCTTTTCTGTAGGGTTTGGGTATTTTAACTGCTGTACCATTATGGTAAAGGGCTGCCTGTGCACATGGTTTACAGAGAAAGAGGATCAAAAGGAAAGGAGAGAGCTGAAAGGTGACATTTCCATCAAGATAGCTAGATAGGTAGCTATGGAAAGAGAAGAAAGGGGAGATGAAATGGTCTACAAGAGAAAACACATGGAGTGGAAGGACTGTCCCAGAGTCTCCTTTTGGCTAAGTGCTTGGATTTCCCTCTCAGCTCTTCTCAGTCCACTTGGCCGCTTCCCTCACGTGGTCATTGTGGGTGTGGGAGACCACGACTTGTCAGCCAGTGCATTGAACTATGTGTGCTATGAAGTGATCCCATGACAGCAGGGGACCCCACCCCCTTCCCTGGAAATCCAGAGCAGGGGGTTCAGGGTGCCCTTTTCCAGAGTGGGGGCCGAAAGGATGCTGTGGAGGTACCCCCTCCCTGAAGGCGTCGCTCCTGCAAGGTTGCAGGGCTCTTGTGTGCTGTCTCCAGCACTGGGTCCACTGCTTTAAATGCATAAATAAGCAAATCGAGTAGGCACTCTCTGCAGCATTGTCCAGGGGTCAGCACTGGAGTTGGAGGTCAGGGGCCTCTTCTGGGCTGCCCCAGGCACTGCTCAACCTCTGCTCTCAACCCTTCCCTTCTCAGTGCTCAGTGACCTGTGGAAAGGGCTACAGACAAAGGCTCGTCTCCTGTAGCGAGATTTACACCGGGAAGGAGAATTACGAGTACAGCTACCAAACCACCATCAACTGCCCGGGCACACAGCCCCCCAGCATCCACCCCTGCTACCTGAGGGAGTGCCCTGTCTCAGCCACCTGGAGAGTTGGCAGCTGGGGCAGTGTAAGTAGATGAGTTCTCAATGGGAAAGCTTTGGGGTCTCAAACCTCGTTATAAACATGTCCTAGGCATATCCTAAGTAATTCTTCCAGGAAGACAGGAGTTAGCATCTTGAATTCAACTCCTGGGAAAGAAGGGTTCTCTGCCATTTGACCGTTTGGCCTTGTGCTTAGAGCATGACTCTGAGGCCACAGCCTCCATCTTAATCCTGGTTCCAGCATTTTCCCATTGAATAACCTTGGGCAGAGTTTAATACTTTTGTGCCTTTGTTTTCTCATCTATAAAATGGGTGGATGTGAGGATGAAATGAGTTCATATATAAAGGTTATACCGGCAAATTTTAAGTTCCATATGTATTTACCACAGTTCGGGGGAGGGCACCTAAATCTTTGTGGGCATTTAATAAGAGTTACAGGAAAGTTAGTTATTGTCCCTTCTGTTGTTTAAAAAAAAAAGTCTTTATGTTCTAATTCTTCTGTATCTGAAATGCTTCATTGCATTAGGGGTACAAGGAAAAATGTGTTAAATTGGGACTGCCCTGGAAAATGGTCCCAGCGCCCCCTGGCTCCTGACTCCTAGGTTCTCAGTTTAGCCAAGTGATTAGGCAAAACATAGAACCAGTTAAGGTAATCAGGCTTTGAATCCTGCTTCCTCCATGACTTTAGACAAGTATCTTAACAACTGAGACCCAGTCTCCCTTCTGTAGAATAATGGTAGTAGCATCTCATAGGATTATCATGAGGCTTAAATGAGAAAATTGTATTTATATATATATATATATAAAATTTGAATGTACCGAATCATATGTGTATTATAAAGCTTAGCACCAAGCCTACTCCGTAGAAAGTGCTGAGTAAATGCAACTATTGCTTTTCAGCAGCACAGGGTAGGAAACGGCCCCCTGTCCCTGCCATGCGGTCTGAGTATCACACCACCAGGAGTCCGTGCCTCCCCCCTAATTCTGGTCTGCCCACAGTGCTCCGTGTCCTGTGGCGTCGGGGTGACGCACAGATCTGTGCGATGTTTAACCAGTGAGGACCAGCCCAGCCACTTATGCCCCGCAGACCTGAAGCCAGAAGAAAGAAAAACCTGCCAAAATAGCTATAACTGTAAGTTGGCCAACTGAAGCCGTCTCTCTAGAGCATGAATAACCGGGTTGGTTGGTTCCCCGCCACCCCTTCTCTTTTAGGAATATAGAATTAATTTCTTTAATTGTCCCCTTTGCTGAAGTTGGTGTGAACGGTGTAATTCAGTCCCGAGGCAGTCACAGCACACTGTGGCACCTGACACACACCGTCTTTGCATCTCGTGTTTTCTAGGTGAGCTACCTCGGAGCTGCAAGGAGGTCAAAAGGCTGAAAGGTGCCACTGAAGATGGGGAGTACTTCCTGACCATCAAAGGCAAAGTTCTGAAGGTGAAGGATGGTTTTCTAGGCTGTTTCGAGTGAGTGACCCTGGCCCTCGTCATCCCTCTTCAAGCCACTCCTCACAAGTGATTTCTGCTGTGTCTTTCAGATATTCTGTGCCAGTATGCAGTCTGACCACCCCAAGGAGTACATGACCCTGGTCGGTGGTGACTCAGAGAATTTCTCCGAGGTCTACGGGTACAGGTGGGTGAGCTCAGGCACAGAAAAGCCCAGATGCCTGGAGATTCCTAGAAATACCTTCCTCATAGACCGCTCTCTCTGCGACGCAGGTTGCATGACCCAACAGAATGCCCCTACAACGGGAGCCGGCGGGATGACTGCCAGTGTCGGAAGGACTACACAGCAGCTGGCTTTTCCAGCTTCCAGAAAATCCGAATCGACCTGACCACCATGCAGATAATAAGTAAGTGGCAGAGCTTGTGGGAATGCGTTCGTTAATCTCCCAGGTCAGCAAACAGACCCTGCGCCCTGGCAGGGGTGAGGCATGATGGTGGGGTCCCAGATGGGACGTTTCAGTGCCGCGAGGACTGTCCCTGAGCTGCCTGCTCTCTTCTGTTCACTGCGGTCCTCTCAGTGCCTGGGAAGAGGCCAGCAAAGGGCAGGCTCCATCAAATCCGTGATGAGTGAACAAATGGTCTTGTAGGGCTGGAGAAGAAGCTCCCTACTCCTCTGGGTTTTTCTCTGGCTAGAAAAGCAATCAAGGTAACATCAGACAGATTAGTAGGAGAAAAGAGCAAATTTAATTACATATGGATGTTGGGGGGTTGGTCTAATGACTATATTCAAGAGTACATAGGGCAAATGGAGGACTTTATCCTGAGTAAAGGAACAGGATAGGAGCCTGGGGCTTGAAGGAGAGAGGAAGGGGACTCATATAATGAAGAGTAGATGTTCTATAATTAGATGTTGGCCCTGCCATTTATAGATTTCTCTGAAAGAAAAGGTATATCAGAAAATGACCCTAAACCTGCATCATGTCCTCTGCCTTCGTTCTAGATAGTTAAGATAATGATAATAGTTTCTGTTGAAGCCTGCAGGGCCTCCATTGACCTCAGCTGACAATAATCCACATGCCAAAGTAACGCATCTTAGAAGAACTTTTCTGGACATCTCAGGGACACCTCTCTGAGCTTCTTAGGGAGACCTTTGTAGTAGATGGAGGCACATCTAAGGAGCATTATTGCAGTGTGAGAAGTCAGGGCAACATCCCTCAAAATTGAAATTGAGACTTTTAGGTCATGTGGGAGTTGGCCAGGGTGGGAGCAGGGGTTTTGATAAGGAAAGAAATAGCAGACATAAAACCCCAAAGCTAAGACCCTCACATGGCAACATTCACCCCCTACCTGCCTCCCAGCAGCACAGGGTCCACACGTACATGGGCATCAAGCCCATTTTATCTGATTATCGGTTCGCAGAAGAAAAATGGAGCACAGAATTACCTTTTCTAAACTAGCCTGTGCGTGGGCTGATTTCATGCTCTGGCCAACACTGCATTTTTGTTAGGGACATTAATCATAGAAGTGGTTAAAAGACAGCTGAAATATCTAAACATATTCCCTTGGAGGAGGAAAAACAGAAATAATGAATAATTAATTTTTCCTCATTAACATTGTACCCATACTATTGCATTGGTTTCCTCCTGAGGTAGATTAAACTTGATTTGTATCAAGATATTTTTAATTGCCTTCAGCTAGACTGATTAGAGCTCAAGGCAGAGGGTCTGCAGTTTCTCTGTAGAGAAGCGGCCCAGCCGAGACCCGGGCTCCTGCCTCCGTGCCTCAGTGAACAAGGGCTGCTCCGTGCAGACAGGGACTCAGGCATCCCTCCAGCAGCTTGCAGTGAATGCAGAGAGATGACTGTTCTGGAAAGACAAGGCCAAAAGGAACCGGCCTACAGTTTCAGCAGGTACAGCTTTTGCAAGATTCTCAACTTGATACTCTCTTCATCTTTGCAGAGCGGGTCTCATCAGTGACAAGAGGGTTAAAAACATGAGGATTGTTTTTGTTGGCTTTAAAAAGAAAAAAAAAAACAAAACCTACGAGTTAGCCCCAAACTTGAGAAACTGCCATTAATATGTTCAAGATGTAGGTTCTAATTGTCCCACATTTTGGCAGTAGTAGTGCCAAGGCCACGGGAGGACAGAGGAAGCCTCCGGGAATCATTCCTAAGTAGCTGGGAAGGCTTTCTGGCCAGTTCTCCCTTATCCTGAAGCCTTGGAGGCAGGACAGGAGAGATCCAGCACCATCCAATTACACTCTATTTAAGCGAGGTGATTCACATGTTTATTTATATAGGAATTTATTCCAAAGTCATCTTAAACCCCTTTTTGGCTTCCATACTGTGAGGAGACAGTGGTGATAAAACCCAGGGAAGGAGGCTCTTAGAACCAAACAGATGAGGTCTAAGCAAGCACACATCTGGATCCATTTGCTTACTAATCAGACGTTTTTTTTTTCTCTCCCATTCCATCTTATTATTCCTCTTACTATTCTTCCCTTCTGTCTCCATGTTAATATCCTGTCTCTTCCTGCTTGCTTCTCCCCCTCACCTCTCTTTTCTCCAAAACCCCACAGCCACTGACTTACAGTTCGCAAGGACAAGTGAAGGGCACCCTGTGCCCTTTGCCACAGCTGGGGACTGCTACAGTGCTTCCAAGTGCCCACAGGTATGTGCTCGGAGCGTCCCCTCACCACCAGCCCATGGCCACCCTCTCCCTGCCCAGGACCCTGGGCTGCTTCTGTTCCTAGGACTGTATGTAGACCAGCTGTGTTGAAGGCCACCTGCATGGAGAGCCTCACAGATGCTGGCGGCTTCTCATCTAGAAATTCCACGCCTTCAAGTACTTCCCTAGGAAGCAATTGTGGTGACATGGCCAAGTTCTACATTCAGCAAAATGCTTGTTATATTGGTAAAAATGTAGACGCAAAGTAGATGTTGAATGTAAGGTCTTAGCTAAATTATGGCTTAGTCACACAAATTGTGATGGTTAATGAAATGAATATTATCCAGTCAGTAGAGAATAAGTAGGGCTTGGTCCATGCATGATGACCATTTTTCCTAGGGCAGGGTGGGGGGGTGGGGGATGCAAAATGATCCCTGCTTTGTAGTATTGCCCATTTCCATAGTATAGTCTACCAATGACTGATTTCAGCTGTCAACATTAGGTGACTAAGTGGAGAGCTTGGGAGACTCTCAATGCCCATTCTGCAATTCCACACTTCGTTAGAGGTGTGGCAAGTTCTCACTTGCCTTTTGAAACATGCTGTCATAATCAGCCTGAGCTAACTTGACAAAGCAGGTGTCGGTCTTTGCGAAACATTTCTGCAGTTAATAGGCAAGACAAACAATGAATTGGGTGATTGTGGACAGGAGACCCTGGCTCTGGTTTTCTCCATGGTTTGCACTAGATCCTCACAAAGCTTTGGTTAAACTCTGTGTCAGAAATGTCCTTCTGTGCCTGTGAGCCTTCAAAAGTCTGGGGATCTGTGCTAGGTGATGTGTCGGAATCCCAGGCCCTGTTTCCCTGGCATGGAGTTACTCCCAACTACAGAGACCAGCCAGACAAGCACGTCTGAATTTTCTTCTAACGAAATGTTTTCTCAGCCCCAAGCTTTAGAGAGCTTTGCTAAACATCTTAGAGAAGTGAAAAGGAAGCTCTCAGGGGAGAAAGAAAATAAACAAAGGACATAATGGGAAAGGGGGCCTTTCCTCCACTACCCAGGAATTGAAAACTTTTGAAGTGCAGTTTCTTTAGAGCAGTTGATGACTTCAAATATCCCACTGGTATGGGTTGTATTTAAGGCTAATAGATTGACCCTGTCCTGCCTTGTTTAGATGTCTCAGGATTTTCTTGCTTCTATATGCGAAGTGTAAGTAAATGAAAGGTAATTTGCATTCAATTATTTTAATAAATCAGAAACAAATGAACTAACTTGCTAAATTCTGACACATACAATTGCTAAGTGAGAAAACCCAAAGCTCATGAGAGGCTGGTTTATATTTTTCCCAGTCGGTCTTCAACCCATGTGGATACTTTAAGAATTCAGTTCCTTAGACATTTATTGGGCACCTATGATATTAAAGAAAGATGTGAGTTTTTCAAATACATTTCCAGGAAAAGGCCTGTAGAAAGCATGCTGCAAAAGCACCTCTTTTACGGATGGTTCATCCTGTGACCTAGCAATGGCACAGAAATGGAAGCAGAGGGCCCTCTGTTTGGAACCACCCTCTCCCTCCTCACACATTGCTGTTGTTTTTGAGATTTATGCATCAGTAAGGATGGTTCCCCAAGAGCCTTCCACTGAATATGTAGCCAGAATGAACTTTCCGTTCCTATCCCTGTGGATGCAGCCTGACAGTAAGGCCTCACTTCACATCCTCCATCGGTTCTTGGAGACGGTGACTTGAGCAAAAGGACTATGACAGCAGATCCTGGAATAGCGTCCTTTCTTCAGTGTCAGCAGAGATCATTTTATTCTCACAACATGACAATGACACAAGGTTGAAGGAAAGACATAATTGGAGGACCTGCTCTGTTGATGATTATTGACGCTGTATTACCGCAGTAGCATTTCTTGAATTTTACTGGACTTTAGGCACCGGGCTCAATATTTCTAAATCAGTGTTGCTTTTAATCCCTCCAGCATCCTATGAGGGTGCCCCCTTTTGACAGAGGAGGAAACTGAGGTGTAGAGAGCTTGGGTGATTTGCCCAAATCTGTGACAGCCAGGTTGCACACTAGAGGCCGCATTTGCCTAAGTGTGTCTGAGTCCAAACCCGTCCAAACCGATGAAGGCAGACATGTCTGGCCAACCCTCTTTCCAGGCACTATCTGCAGCTTTTATTCTTGTCCAGAGAATAAACACTTTCTTTCTAAGGCACATCTGTGGGAACTCCATCTGAATCGTTCAGTGTATACATGACTCTTGATTAACGTTTTAAAATCAGCAGCAGGCAGGAATAGCTAAACTCTTATGCTCTCTAGACCCAGAAGATAAGGCTTTCAGAGGCAAAGACAGCCCAGTCTAGAGCAGAAGGGCTATACCTGACCTTGACTCCTAGACCACACTCAGCTTTCAGAGTATTAATTATCAGTTAGCATGCCTGCTGAAAATGCAGATCCCTCGACTGAAAATGGCAGAAAGAATGAGGAGGGGGAAGATCTCCCGCCCTATCCAGTGGACCTTGCTCCTTTCGGACGCCCCATCTGCCAGGGACATTCTCAGGCTGGAAGCCAGCTCAACGCCTGGACCTTCTAAGAACTTGGAAGCGAAGTATGTGAAGCCTCCTTCCCTTCCAGTGCGGGTGGGACAGGCATCTGTGTGGGAAGCAGGATGGGGAGGGAGAAAAGAGAAGCGCTCTGGTCTGGCTATTAAGAATTGTGTGGAGGCTCTCCCTAGGTAGGAATGGTAGTAAGATGAGAAAATGGTAGGTAGGAAAAGGCAGTGTGCAGAAGCCAGTGTCTGAGAGACTGGGCAAGGAGGGCTTTGAGCCTGAGAGCAGCCTGTCAGGCACACTTGGAAGTTGAGGTGACTCACCATGACCATTATTACCATCTGTACAGCACTGCCCCAAATAATTTCCAAAAAATATTGTATCACCTGTGCTTTGGTAGGTAATGAGTTATGTGCCTATACCTTCTATCTAATCCCCTCCTCAGCACACGTTCCCTGACTAATTCATTTTACAGGAGGACTCAAGATGGACTTACTGGCTGAGGTTTCACGAAAAGGGAGGAATCAGACTCTAGGATAAACCCATCCTTTATACTAGGTCTTTCAGCCTCAGCACTGTAGATGTTTCAGGCTGGATAATTCTCTGTGGTGCAGGACTGTGCTGTGCATTGTAGGGTATTTAACAATATCTCTGGTCTCTACCTACCAGGTGTCTGTAGCACATCGGATGCTGATGTGCCAGTTGTGACAAGTAACGTGCCACATTTCCCCTTGGGCAAAATCACTGATTTAGAGCAGATTTAGTCTCCCAATTACCCTATGAGTAGAAATCTTTGTCCCCGTTTTATGGATGTGAAATCTAAGACTCCAAAAGGGTTTAGAAACTCTGGTTAGTAAATATTTATGGAACTGACATTTAGTGGAAACCAGCAAGTTGTACCTAGTCTGAAAGTCTCAGCAGAAAAGCTTGATTCTAAAGCTCTGATAGAAGATTAGAGAGGGAGAATAGAATATTCTATGTATTTCGATAAATAGAAGATTTATTTTAAAATCTATCAAGTGCCTACTCTTACACCACAAAGCATGGTTGATATAATTAAGCCAAGCAATACCAAATTCCTCCCCTCAATAAACTTACTGTTCTATTGGCAAGAGAAAAACTTAGAATATGCAAGACTGGTATCAGTATTTTTGTGGTCATATACCACCTGACTAATTCCATATTGTCCTCTGAGGGAGGTACTGTTAAAGACTTTCTACTTTATAGATGAACAAATGGAGGTTCTGGGAAGCTACCAAAAAAAAAAAAAATTGTCCCAGGACCTTGGCGATGAAATTGCTGAATTCAGCGTTCTCCTCCTTGCTTTATTTAAGATTCTTTTGACAAAATACTGAATTG
Organism: Solenodon paradoxus; assembly: GCA_004363575.1. Classification (NCBI taxonomy): domain Eukaryota; kingdom Metazoa; phylum Chordata; class Mammalia; order Eulipotyphla; family Solenodontidae; genus Solenodon; species Solenodon paradoxus. The sequence continues at coordinate 650,020 of RJWH01000448.1, read as the reverse complement.
TGGAGTTCAGAGAGGAAACATTGCTTGGAGCTTGATGGTGCAAAACAATTTTTTTAAGTCTGAAATCGCTCCTTGTGGCTAGGAAACCTCAAGAAACGATTTCAGATGCCTTTGCAGTTATTTTTCAGAGAGAAATAAAGACAAATGGAGAAAGCAAAAGATGATCTCTGCTGCAGGGCCTCCTTGGCTATAAATGCGGAAACAAACAGCCAAGCCACATTTTCAAAGGAATCCCGGAGGCCGCCGAAGTCTGAGTTCCTTGACCCGGAAGCAGCTGCGGGGTCCCCGGCGGTCTTGAATTGGCCGCCTGCGCCCTCTGCTGGCCGCTCTGGAGAACGTTGCCTCTGACGCCTCGGTCCGCGGAGAGCCTGCGCCACAGGGAAGCTGAGGCCCCAGCAGCTCTGGCTGCAAAACTTACCCTGTGGCACTTTGTTCCTGCAGTAATCTGATAATTGTGGGCCGCATATCAGGTGTACTGTGTTAGGAAGGCAGAATGGCGGTAGTTGAGTGCTGTGAGGCAGGAACATGTGAGTTGGTCTCTCCCTGCATTCTGGAGAAGCCGCCGATGCCCCGGGCCTCAGTTTCGCATCTGTGATGAAAAGCTCTTTCTAGAGCTCTGGTGAAGATGGTCATGTCAAGTGCCAGGCCTGGATCCCTCTCCCTGCCCCGCAACTTAATCGTTAGCGGTTATAGCCGTTAATATTCGTCTCCTCTCCGAAGTACCTGGCATTGTGTTGCCTTTGCTTGCGATTCACGTGGACAAAAATTCCCTTTCCTTGGCTATTTCCTGCAGGGTCGCTTCAGCGTCAACCTTTATGGAACCGGCTTGTCTTTAACGGAGTCTGCCCGGTGGATATCACAGGGGAATTACGCCGTCTCGGACATTAAGAAGTCACAGGTAAGGTTCCTGATGGATTGGGAGACGAATTTTGTTTTCTCTTCTTTCCTTCCTTCCTCCCGCTTCCCTCTGCCACCAGGAGGGCAAAGGAACCCGCAGAAGTGCTTTCCCACTTCCTCAAAACATTTTTCAAAGTGTGGGGAAGAAACTGTAGGAACTAAATCTCCAGTGACGTGGGTGTAGGTGTGCGGGCCTTGCTTCTTTCTGGTGAGTTCTCCCTGTGCATACGTGACCCAGCCAGGGCGTTAGAAGGTTGCCTAACCAGGAGCCCAAGACACTCATCTGGTGGGGGTGGGTGGGGGTGTCTGTCTCAGACACCTTGCAATTAGCCACCATGAGATTGACTAATGGGGTGTGTGTGTATGTGTGACACCTTGCAATTAGCCACCATGGGACTGACTTGTGAACTTAGGGAAAATGTTTTACAATGGGACAGGACGAAAGGGGTAAGTTGCCAGGTGGTTTTCTGGAGTTACAGAATCGCTCAGGAGCCCTACAATCGTCAGGTTTTCATGCTCTGAAAACTTGGCTACTAGATGTGGCCCATGCAGACCATTGGCATCACCTGAGATGAGTGGAAAGGACTGCTGAGGGGGGGACTGAGTCAGGAGCTGCATTGGAACAAGATGCCCCGGCATGGGGGAGGGGGGCTGCTCATAAGCACAGAAAAGCCTGAGGCTATGATCACCATGTTCCTCAGCCTGGGGCACACTAGACACACCCTGAGAAGTTTGAAATGCCTGTGCCAGGCCCCCCCACATTCACTGAGAGGGTATTTTTAGTTCAGGGTAGAATTTCAGTCTCCCCCAGTGATTCTAATGTAGAGCCAGGGTTGAAGCTGCCTCAGTTTCAGTGCCGTCCTTCCCTCAGAAGTTCTGAGAATGTGAGGCAGGAACGTGGACAGACTGCAGCCTGTGATCCCAAGCCCATCCTGGCCAAGATGCCTGCCTCTGAGTGTCTTCAGAGATGAAGGTAGGAGAGAAAAAGGAAGGAGAAAATTGGGAAAGTGAAATGTTATTCCAGTGGGGCTGCCGGACAGCACGCAGGACGCCCAGACAGCGCGCAGGATGCTCAGCTAAGCTTGAATCTCAGAGCAGCAAAGAGCATGTGTAACTATCAGTGTGTCTTGCACACTGCATGGGACGCACTTGCACTGTGAAGTATTTATTCATCTGAAGTGCACACCTAACTGGGCATGCTGTACTTACATTTGCAAAGTCTGGCAATCCTATCAAGATGAGAATATAAAGGAGAAGTTCAGCCTGCTGCTTCCAGGAAACATCCAAGAGTCATTTCCTAGGAAATTATCCTAGTTTTCTGATCTTTTTTAGCTGCTGCGCCAAATGTATCAGTGAAAAAACTCACTTCCTCTTTTCTCTAAGCTACCTCAAATCTGATTAAGTGGCCATATTGATTGCCTGTAAATTAATCCTTAATTTCCTTGCACTGAAAGGAATTCAGATAGATGAGACATAGCAGACACTTTAGCAGGTGTCCTCAAAGTATAATTTTCTCCCGACTCCTGTCCTCCATGGTCCATTGATTACGTTTCAATGACCCAGTGGAGTAAAAATGAAAAGAAAAATTAACTGCGCAAAATGCAGTCAGACATGATGCATAATTACGTAGGAAACCATCTATGTAAACAATATGACAGAAGTTTTTCATTCTGTTTTGTTAGCCAGAGTCAGTATCAGTTTTCAAGTCAGAAACTAGAAATAATTAGGGCAGGCGCGCCCCCTCGTGGAGAGAGTGATTACTCACCGCCAAGATGGGCTGGCTGCTTCCAGTCTTTGGGGGGAAGTTGGCTGGACTGCTTGTCGGAAATTTTTTTTTTTTTAATCTTCTTCCTTGACAGCTCAGAGAGCCTGAGCTCAAAATTATTCTCCAGGATCTGAGAGTTCTCCTGATGAATCCTGGACACTAGGACAGAGCAATCACCAGCCCCTGGCAGCCCCTTGCAATAACTCTCCACAAATCTGACCTGCCAGCAATCCCCAGAGTAGCATTCCCTGGGGTGCTCCGTGGAACTAGGCCTCCATAGCCAAAGGCGTTTGGGAGCAAATGTATGTTGTGCTGCTTCTTACAGTCACAGTTAGCATGAGTTTATTAGAGGGTAGAGTAAAGCAGGAAAGAAACCTTATGTGACTTTCGTCAAACCAGCATTCCCCTAAAGCTGTGGATCTCAAATTCAAGCACCTACCAGTGCCTCCTGCTGGGCTCGTTAAAACACAGCCGGCCTGGAATTATATTTGGGTAAAAACTGGCCTAACTAAACTACCTTCAGAAGCTTTGAATTTCCCTCGTAACCCGTACTCCATGGAACAGACTGAGGAAAACATGCAGTGTCCTGCCCCCAGCCCCGTCTTGTCCCTAAAAGGCTGAGGCCCGGCCTCCTCTGTGATGCTCAGATCCTAGACAGTCATAACTGTCCTCTCGCCACACATGCTCGCTTCGCTTCAGCCCTGTGACAATCATTCCTCATTTTCCTTCGCTCTTTTTGGGGAAACTGCAGAGGGGAGAGCACAATGAAAACCTTATTTTTCCAGACCTGCTTGACAATAAAGTGTTTTCCCCAAGGAAACCTCCAATCTTAGGGGTAAAATTGAATGAATAGCGCCACGTGGAGGCCAGGGACCAAATTGATAAAAAAGAATCTCACCATCAGGTTCATTGTAGGTGCTCTGTGTAGGATGGAGAGACGACCTCTCCTATTTTTAACTCAGAAAAATAATTGTAATTGAAATAAGTGCTGTTTATTGTGCAGTTCACATGCGTTTCATCTTTGTAGTCCTCCCAGCTCCTCAGCAAGTTCTTGGGAGAGCGTGTTGAGAAGGGAAGGGGGACGTTAATGTGTGATGCGGCTTGACTGGTGGAATCAGTCTTCCCAGCCTCTGACCCATAGGCTGTCCCGGCTGCTCAAGCGAAAGCCCACAGTGGCCTCAGGGTCCAGAGGTTAGGCTTATGGACTCCAGTCAGAGTGCCTGGGCATGAGCTTACTACCTCTGCCATCATGGGCACATTATTTAACCTCATTGGAGGCCTTGGTGTTTTCATTCATAAAATGGCGATTGCAGTGACCGTCATCTCATTGGGTTCTTATGGAATATGAATGAGTTCAAGATGTAAAGCTCTGTGCATGTGACTGGGCAAGATCAGGGGCACAATTAGTATTAGCTATTAAACTTAGAACATTTTGTCACCCTGAGGGTTTGCCAGGAGGTTTCAGAAGTTGGTGGCGGTGCCTGAGAAGTCAGCATGCTTGTGATAGCTAATGGAGAGATAGTGGCCTGTGGCCTGAGCCAAGGCGGAGCCTGGGCCTGGCTATACCCTCAGTTCCACGTGGATTTTGTCCATGTGGTCCCACCCAACATGAGAGTGAGGCATATGGGGCACCCCTGGGCGAGGGACAGACTTCTAGGCGAATGCTTTGGTTGCACCTGCTCCACTTAGGCCTAATGAGTTCCCACTCTGCTCGTGTGTGTGAGGCAGGGAGATAGACAGAAAGAGGAATGCGGCCTGGATGTGAGATCAGAGAGAAGATATTGAAGTCCTCAGCAACTCTGCCAGTGATACTCTGTGCACCCTCAGCTCACAGATGTGCCCGGGATGTGAAAGGGCCCTTCATTCCCATGTGGAAGTCCCTGTGACCCCTCGCACCTGTTCCCAGAGCTCTGTCTGGCCCTCTGTGCAGGAGGTGGCTCTGGAATGGGCTTCAGAGCTGGGCGGAATGAAGGCGGGTGCACTTCAGTGGGGGCGGGAGAGGCCTCCACAGGTCTTTTTGCTCCTTTGCATGCCTGGGGAGTTTGCAGGTCCCAAGAGCAGCTAAGGGTCTATGTGTCTAAGTCTGGCTGCCTGGACATGGGGCCCAATGGACATTTTCTCCTTCTTGGGGGAGAGCTATAAATCGAGGATCGTCTTTCAAATAAAAAATTAATTAAAATTGTACTGCCATTGAAGAGATGGATTCAGTCCCTATCTTTCTGTTCATTTACAGCCAGTGGAATTAAGGTACACAAGAGTGTGTGTGTGTGGGGGGGGTGTGTGTGTGTGTGTAAGGTATTCATGGAAAACTAATTCATTCATGAAAAGCCAACCGTCTACCAAGTATTGAAAATCTTGCTGTAGACCAGTAGAGTAAAATTCCATTTTATATGTTTAATTCTTTATTCTAGATAACTTTTATGCATATATGTGTGCGTGTGTGTGTGTGTGTGTGTGTATGTGTGTGTGTGTGTGTGTGTGTGTGTGACTATTCAGGAGAAAGAAAAACATAAATACTATATATTGAGGGGCATTTTCACTACCAACAGCCAATGAAGAAATAAGATTAAGTACACTTCAGTCAGAGATGTTCCAGCCTCCCTAAATGAACCAAACTCCCCTGGTCCTACAGACTGAGAAAAACAGAAATTAGTAAAAAAAAATTAACTATTTTTAATGAAACAGAGTTATCCCTTTTAATTATATGTAATGGCTCAAACAAGACTAACAAAATATTCATCAAGAAGCGATTTAGAGAGCCTGCTTTAATGAAGAAATAAAAATGATTTACAATTAATGTTTCATTGTATGTGCTGAGGTACTTCTAAAATACTGAGATAACATACCTAGATGCTGTTTCCCTGACAGTCATGTTTATGCTATTGGCTTTCGTAGTTTGTTTTTTTTAATGCTGTAGTAAAAATGATAAGTTTTTGTTCAGCCTTTATCTAAATCAAATTAGCAGAATCCTAATTATTGAGATAAAATGAACATCGCAAAGCCATTATCAGCAGCTTTTAAATTAGACCTCTCTTCATCTCTGAGAGAACAGGCTATGATGGCAATCTTGCATAGAAAATGCCATTAGGATAATAGCTCATATTTATGAGCTTTGTACATTAGGACAAGTACTATGCTAAGCACTTTTCCTGAGATCTTTCATTTTCAGCAAATACATTTGGAGGGACTAATACACCCACTTTACAGATGGGAAAGCGCTTCCTTAAAGCCATAACATAAGCAAGCACCAGGTGGTCGGACTCAGGGCATCTCCTCTGCTGGGTCAGGACAGAGTTTGGGTGAAGTATTAGCTTTGATGAGACAGAGAACTTTCCTAGCATGTGGCATCCTGAAACCACCAACGTTTGCTTCAGCTGAGGGAGAAAGTGCCTGGTTACAAGCCCAGAAGGTCTGGCATCACAGCCAGTTGATGGTGTCAGAGCAGCCCCAGAGCTAACATGAGCCGGGACACCAGGGCCAAGTATGGTCATGAAAATCTCCAACTCACCTAAATCAGAATCTCGGGCAAGCACATTTTTTAGAAAGAGATACTGTGTTGCTCTTTTTTGTTACATTGGCCATGTTCTTTCATATTTTGAAAAAAAGGAGATCAGCCATTGTTTACAAGAGTATCCTTGAACCAAATTTTCATGCCCTTTGACTCAGTTCCAGGAATGTAGCCCAAAAATATCCTGAAATGCGGACACAAATCTGGTTCACCACAGCGTGACTTCCAGTGGTAGAAAACATGAAACATCTAAGACTCCAAACATTGTGCAGGTGCAGAAGGTGAGGTAGCTAATAAGACATGGTAAATGTACCCAGTGGACAGGGTACTATGATTAGACAGGTTTTTCGTAGCCTGTAGAACTCGTTGCCAGAGGAGTCTGCATTGCAGTTTAAAAGAAGAGTGTCCTTCTGCTTCTGTTTCATTATTCATTCAATCAGCAAATATGCCCTTATACCTATGCCCTTATATGTGAGCCATACACCGCTCTGTTCTTGAGACTCTCCGATGTTAACAAGATACTGCCCTTCTACTTGTGTGGCTTACATTCTAGCAGGAAGACAGATGTTAAAGGATTACCCAATTTGTCAGGTACTTTGCAGCGGGTAACTGGGTCAGGGAGGTATCTCAGAGAAAATAACTTTGGAGTTGGGTTCTGAAGAATTTACCAGTCAAACATTGTACCATTGCACAGGGGGCCGGGGGACTGGTGGGGGGTGGAGAGTTACAGTGAAAAGGGGTGGGTGACTTGCTTAAAGGCCTTGTGGTTCAGGGCATGTCAGAAGAACAACCCAAAGGAATGTAGAGACGCAGCATAGAGGGATGATTGGTACAAGATGCATTAGAGAGACAGGCAAAGGCAGGGCCACAAAGCTCTAGGCCAAGGTCAGCAAATCTCTGTAAAGACCAAACAGCCAAGAGGCAAAAATCAATATCATATATTTATATGATGAGAGAAAAAAATTGCACTAGCCATTCCTTGATTCAAGGTGCTTGAGTCCAGTTTTTCTGTAATGCGGATCTATCAGTGAGAAGAATGGAATATTGGGTGAGGATAGCATTTTGGTTAATTTGTGCTGTGTATTATCAAAATTAATTGTAAATGTTGTCTGTAAATGCTGATCTGAAATGAGATTTTCTATACTTCATTTTTGCAAGTCTCTTTTTATACGTATCGGCATTGCCAAACACTGATATTGTCCATACCATGTAATTTTAACTGAGCATATTCATGTTTTGGCAAGGCATTTATAGACTTCTGTTCGATTTTTCTCTTGACATTTGCCTTTTAGCATGTCATTACATTGCACATTAATCACTTGCGATTGAAGGTGAGTTGGAAGCTCTCAATTGCCTCATTAAATGGTTTTGAAATATCTTTGCACTTACATCAAAGCCCTCAAATTGCTGCTGGAACTACAGTTTGAACTCAGAAAATATATCTGTCTTATGTTAGTGTGGAATGGGTCTGTAGCTGCTGCTTTTGACAGAATAGAAAATGTACACAGGACTTCACATCACTCATGATTCAGTGTCACTTGTCATTGAAATGACTTTACCACAGTCTTAGATTTTGCCAGTAAGTGTTTTGCCTTGTAATTTTAAGTTCAATTCATTAAGAAATATTACCAAGTCTGTAGCAAAGACTAATGTCCACAACCGTTAAATGCTCAGTTACAGTGATTGAGAGCAGTTCTTGTTTAGAACTTTTGTCCCGACCTTGAGCTCAGAAGTCACAATAACCTTTAGCTCTGCCGAGTCCTCAAACTTCTGTGTGATAGTATGAGTTGGAGAGTTCAGCTTCCAGTTCTGATAAACTTACAAAACTGGCGATGATTAAATTTAAGGTAGAAAAAGTTCGTCAGTGATATTACTGGTTCTGTAACATCTGGTCGATTAGAATATTTTCCATAAAGTGCCTTCTGATGAACAATATAATGAATAAATAATGAGACTTAAACATCTTCCATTTTCCTAAGCTTTGAACATTTGTTTAAAGCTTTTTCTGCTCCACACTTATTTTTAACAACTGTCAGTTGCAGATTCCACTTCAATTGTTCTGCACTGGTGTTTTCTCTACCTCTTCAAAATATTCTTGCCTGTGCTTGTTATGCACAAATGATTCTTAAATACCAATTCTACAGTTACTTCAGACAACATTGTTTCAAGTAAACCACTAAATAATATCTGTGTTCTGTCAACTTATCAAGAGACAAAGAAACCACTCAAAATTATCCTTATTTTTAATTGACTCGATGTTGCTCTCAGTGTCATTAACTTTTTGAACACCCGTTCTTGCCAAAAGGAGAGTAGTCTTAAATTTTTGTTCTTTACACACTTCTTCAGCTGTTACAGTTTTACAGCACTTCATCAATTCACCATTTATAAATGGTTTTCCTTGCTTGACTAACAATTGAGACACTTGGAAATTTACTTACTCATCTTCAGTGTGTGTGTGTTGTGTGTGTGTGTGTAACTCTACTATAGTGAGATATCTACAATTGTGAATTTTCTAAATTTCTGACCACTGTTTTCCCATAATTGGGACTATTGTGATGAATGCTGAGTTGGATAATGTTGGCGTATAGTATCTTCATTTCACACAGCTCTAGTGCCTTTGCATGATAAACACAATGTTTTGTCATCTGTATTTGGTAATGGAGTCATCCTCACTCTCCTATGCCTTGAAGAAGGTACAGCGTTCTACTTCTCTCTTCCAGTTTTGACATAATGGTAGACATTGGCAATTAAAACATAAAATACATAGCTTTCAAAACATCGTCAGGTTGAAACTGTCACTGTGGTTTGTAGTATGCTGAGTAGCATTGTGCGGCATTGAAAGGGTGTCACAGCTTCTCAGCTCAGCTGTTTGTGGCATGAAAGAAGCCATAGATGTTAGGTAAATGAATGTGTTCCAATAAAAAAACTGTATTTACAGATACTGATATTTGAATTTCATATATTTTTTACATGGTAAGAAATAATATTCTTCTCTGTCATTTAAATGCGTGAAAACTGTTCTTGACTTGTAAGCCATCCAAAAACACGTGACAGGCTGGAATTAGGCCGTGGGCCAGTGTTTGTCAACTGCTGCTATGGACCATGAGGAGAATGTTGGGTTCTGCCTCCTTTGAGAAGACCTTCCCACTGCATGTGCAGGATTGATTTCCCAGGCATGCCCTGGTGGAGTAGAGGTCAGGCCCAGTCCACATAGATCCCAAGGACCCGGGTTCTCGTCTGGGAGCCAAGGGCCACAACTAAAATTAACAACTAAATAAAAATAAAGCAGTGCTTCCTCCTCTCTCTTCCTGTCTGCCTGCCTGCCTCTACTCTCCTTCATTCCTTCCTGTACCTTTCCTTAAAAAACATGGATTGATTTCCCAAAAAATCAGTATCATCCCTGAAGAATTAGCCAAGCAGGTAGCCTGACATTATCCATCTCTTTGCAGGATGGTACCCGAGTCGTAGGGAAATGCGGTGGCTACTGTGGAAAATGTACTCCGTCCTCTGGCACTGGCCTGGAAGTTCGAGTTTTATAGTTAAGGTAAGTAAGTTGCCCTCTTCCTCTTCTTACTCCTCCTTGCTCGTGTTATTTCTATAGCCTAATAATTAGCAAATGCGGGCAGGCCAGTTGTTCCCAGACAGGTGACTGTTAAGCACCTTGAAGATGATGACCCAGTACTGTTCTGCGTTTTACTCTCCTGTCCATCTGTTCTCACATGAGAAAGGGCATCGTTCTCCACCCTTGGACCTGAAGTCCCTTGGCTTCCCTCTTCAGGTTCCTCTGCAGTGCTTGCTAAAGTGCTGCTCCTGGGCTCCGTCTCTAGTGGTCCTGCCTCATTAGGTCTGTGGGGCATCCAGGAGTCTGTAATTTCAATGACAGGCATTGTGATGCAGGTGATTCCCAGAGAAATATCAACCTTTGACAAATATTTCCTAGGAGACAAATAAGAATAAAAATAAATAGAAGAAGAGCATTCATTGAGCCTGTGTGTCAGGCACCATGTTAAGCACTTTACAGCTATTATTCCATTGAATTCTTACAGCAAAACCACAAGGTGGGGCTCTTATCCTCATTTTACTAATGGAAGCTAAGACCCACAACAGTTATGTGGCTTGTCTAAGGTCACAACAGATTCTCTTGGCAGAATTCAGGAATGTCCTGCCAGAGCCAGAGCTCTCAATCACTGTCCTGTTCCACAATCTGACGTAAGAACCAGCCTGATCAACATCACTGAAGCACTTATTGGAAATCTAAATCTTCATTTTAACAAATCACAGTCATGCATGTTGTCTGATGTTTGACAATCCCCGATGTAACTACAGTGTGCCAGCAAATGCTGCTTCTTTTTTTTTTGTCCCAGTGACTTCAGCCACAGAGATAATGAATTCAGCCAACTCATGTGACCCTCCTATAATGTCCCTCAAGCTTCCAGCAGGCCACTACCCTGTAAGACTCTTAAGCATCCTGACACAGGAAAACCTAGTTGATAGTTCTGCATCAACATTTCAGTATTTCATTAAGCATCCATATTAAAAATTACGGTCTTATATTAGGATTATTTCCATTGCAAGAGGCAACATTTAAAAAAAAAAAGGAAATTTAGTGTCTTAAATAATGTCCAACAGTGGGCTAGCTTCAGACCTGGCTGGATCCATAGCTCACCCAGAGTCCTAGGAGCTCTCTCCATCAGTCAGCAATGTTGGCCTCTTAGGTGGCTCCATTCTCAGGCAGATCATCTCCCCCAAGCATCATCCCTGGCAGCTCTTAAATTAACATCACCCTTACAACTCAAGGTCCCCAGTAAGTGTTCTCCTCCAGCATCCAGTCTGCACAGGAACTCTGACTCTGATTGGGTCACTTGGTCCTTTCTGAACCAGTCACACTGTCCAAGAGACTGAGATCGTGTACCTAGCTAGAGTCAGGTGATGGAGAGCTTCATTTGGAAGAGGAACCTTTCCCAAATGACAAGAAGGGGCTTGTTCTCACAAAAGGGAAGATGGGATGGAAGCAGGTGAAGCAAGGTCCTCAAGAGATCTCAACTGAATATATATATACTTTGTGTCAAATAAACTAAATTTTGTATGTATTTCACATGCATCAAAATTTGAATAAGTACCTATATTTTACAAATATCAATAGAACAAAACCAAGAATTTACACCAATATTTGAAGAGTATTATCTCAGGATTGAAGGGTATTACTGCAGGTGAGGAATTTTAGGCTAGTATTTTTTTATCCTGTTCTTTATATTCCATGAAATGTTCATATTCTTTGTAACAAACATACATGGCTTTCAAAAGAAAATACTGTGTTGTTTTAAAATTCTGTGTGTAAAAATGTATGGCTTATCCCCACTTGGTTTATGAAATTTGAGACAGAAGATTGACTTATCTTGGTTAATTTGTTTGTTTTCAGGTGCTCTGAAGAGGATGCCATTATGGGATGGATGAAGGATAGTAATGCAATACCTCCACCTGAAATTTGGGTGCCTGTGTGTGTGTGAGTGTGTGTGTGTGTGTGTGTGTGGACTTGTACGTGTGTGTGTGTACATATGCACATATACACACATATATACATGCATATATGTATCGATATATATATGTGTGTGTATATATGTGGAATATCCTAATGATGTAAAGTTTAATATTTATGTTTGAAATTATTTATTGTGATGTAATATTTTTGTACGTAAAATGATTCTATTATGACTGCCTTTTGCATTATTTTGTCCCTTGCAGTCAGACCACTGCATTTTACGTACTCTACATTATATGTAGTACTCTGACAAAAGTGATCCTTCATTATCACGGTACACTATTGTTTACTTTTTATCTGTAAATGTTTCATTGTTACTTTTTAAAACTTGTAATTTGTTTTTTTTAAACAACCTAGCCGTCATCAAGGTGCTACACAAGTCAAGTAAGGGTATTTCGGCATTTCTAGGAAAGTATCATTAGCCAATAAGTAATTTAGCAATGTCACACAAGCCAGCTATGAATTATGTTAAGTATTCAGTTTCATGTGATCTCTGGGAAAAATTGCTGCCTTGGTGCTAATATTGTCTGTATTTAAGTGATCTTCAGACTCAGAAATGTAAACGCCTCTAATCAAAGGGTGGGACGGAAGGACAATTTCCATGGACAGAATCACTTGGATAAAAGACCAGCTGTTTGCCCTTACTTGTGGACATGCCTTTTTATGGGAATTGAACTCTGTTCTTCTTGTTGCTACTGTTACTAATAAGCTTTGCTTCAGTTCATGGTGCCTTGGTCTCTCTACCCTTCAATGGAGGACCCCCTAAGAAGCTTGACTACAGAGTGACATCAAGAAGTGAGGTGCTCTCAGCATTTTGCCAAGACACCCTGAAGTGGTGTCCAAGTTTACTACGTGCCAGTCAGGATGCACAGAATGGGGTGACCTTCAGTCCCCAGCATACCTGGAAATGTTGGAACCAAGTTCTTCATCGTCAGGATTGCCTCTTGCATGAAAACATCGGCTGGTGACATGACTTCTCTTTAGGCCACCATTTGGAGCCCCTGCCAGTTTTCCTGGCACCTGCAGTCATTGGCACTTGTGAGAAGAAATGAACTATGGAGTACAGGATCTTTTAGATCTTCCATTAAGTCACTCTTTGATACTTCTTTCCAAAGTGGAAGTTTCGGAATCCCAAAGCCAGGGTCTTCCTGCCCTTCCAGCTGATGGGAGGGAAATCATCACCAGTAACCCATGGCAGAGACTCTGTCTGAGAAATTCTGCTCCTTCCAAAAACCAAAGAGGTTAGCAAAAACCTGGCAGCATTCTCCAACACCAAACTCCAGAGTGCTCCAGGAGAAGTTATACTCAGTGTATGAATAAGTGTTATTCTCCATTACTAATGCATTGTGAAAATATACTATGAATAAATTCCATGACCACATCCAAACATTTGTGGTTTACAAAATTTCTGGACTCGTAATTCAAGTTGGAATGAAAATGTCTCTAGCTTTCAAGATGGCCAGATTGAGAAGAAATATAGATTTTTTTTAAATCCTATTACGGTTGCCAATCTAGAGACAGATAAGAGAAAAGGACTGATCCCAAGGTCTTCTTTTCATCACTAAAATCAGTTGAAGTGGTTCTTAGGAAAATCAGAGACATAAGCCTCTTGTCTGTGATGGGAAACAAATAAGCAAAGAAAACAGGAGATGGAAGTGAGTTTGGGACTTAATTGTTAATTTTAAGTAGCAGTGTTTTCTACTCTATCTGATGATAATCTAGGAAACAGAAAGCTTTCCAAAGAAGGCTAATAAGCAGCCATTATATACCAGGTTCTATATGTAGATTGGTTTCATTCTTCTTCAGAACCACCAAGTAGAGCAGGTAATAAATTAACATCATTTTGTGGATAAGGAGACACAGAGACTTAGAGGTGCAATTAGGCCCAAGTACATAGACTATGAATAAGTCACCAGAAGAACTCTGATTCTTGATTCAATTCCATGACCACTTCTGATGCGTCAATCACATTGGAAGGGAGGGTCTAGGCCCAAGTACATAGACTATGAATAAGTCACCAGAAGAACTCTGATTCTTGATTCAATTCCATGACCACTTCTGATGCGTCAATCACATTGGAAGGGAGGGTCTGGTAGAATGAACTCATCTAGTGGTGGGTGATTGACAGCTTCGTTTGGAAGAGAGGCAGTTCCCTGAAAAGAATGATTTTGTTATCAGAAAAGGGTAGATAGTATGGAAGCAGACAGAAGGAGCAGGAAGGATCAGGTATCTGCTCTAGATTCCACGTGTTGGCATGGGGGGTGTGTGTGTGTGTGTGTGCGTGTGTGTGTGCACATCTGTGCATGTGTAAAATCTCCAAACCCATAGGTCACCACAGTCCCGCCCCAGTTATACTTCAGTGTCATCTGAGACCTTGATACTAGTTGTTTCTCTGACATGTACTAAGTGTATGGTCGCAAATCCTACTTTATCTATAAAATGAGGCTATTTGATAGTTCTCCCACCTACCTTATGGGGTTGAGTATTTTCTGAGGACTCTCTAAACCCTGTACTGGTGGTGACAAAATGGCTCCTCTCAAAATCGCCTTAGCAAGTTGAAGCTGATAGCAGTGAGGGTGTGGGTTTTGCAGTAGTTAGAAATTGTGCTCAGTTGCTAATTACAGAGAATGGACTGCAAAGATTTACACATTAAAGGTATATTCTGTCATTGTGTCCAGTGAAGCCTGGAGAGGCCATTCAGGCCTGGTGTGGCAATTCCGCAAAATCATTGAGGGCAGAGGTTCTCCTTTTCTGCTCAATCCTCCATAGATCAATGTGGCTCCTGCAGCTCCAGCAATTATCCCCAAACTCCAGGCACCAAGAAGAAATGGAAGAAGGGTAAACATCATGGTCCCAGCTCTCTATCCTTTTTTCAAAGTGGATAGATTTGCTTAGATCTGCTTAGATCTAATATTGTCTGTATTTAAGTGATCTTCAGACTCAGAAATGTAAACGCCTCTAATCAAAGGGTGGAATGGAAGGATAGATTCTGCTTAGATCTCCTCAGCCAGAATGTAGTCCTAAGACTGACAGGGTGGCAGAACAGTGGGGAAATGGGGCTCTGCACATAGTACGTTGCCAAGCTGAGCAAAGTAAGGAATCTCTTCCTCGGAGCAGAAAAGACAAGATGGATTTGAGAGCGGCAACTAGATGTTTCTGCAGCTGGTTCAATTACAGATACTGGAGAGGGAATCATTTGGGAGCAATTATCACGAAGTAAGAGGTAATAGGATCTGGGCTAGGGATATGACCACTGCAATGGTAGAAAATTGAGGACCTGAGAATAAATGGATTGAGGATAAACTGAGAGAGAAGACACTGGTGAGAGTTCAAAGGTAAGATTTCATTTTACTTGTTAATACAACCAGGATGATAAGATGAATGGGATGAAAGGACAGATGTAATCTATTAGAATCCATTCATTTTACAGTCTACACATTAAATATTGATTTTGTATTCTATGTATCTATTGATGCAGATACTTTTTGCACATCTCCTAATTCCCAGGCACTGTTGTAGGCAGGAGTCTATTCATCAGGGTAGAGTACAAGAGGTGGTGTTGGTCCTCCATGGCCCACATAACAAAATGCCACAGACTGGTTGGCTCAAACAACTGAAATTTATCATCTGGTCCTGGAGGCTAGAGGTCTAAGGTCAAAGTACTTCCAGGATTGAACTTGGTGGAGGACTCTCCTGACTTGCAGATGAACCAATTCTGGCCATGTCCTCATGTGACCTTTCCTCTATGTGAGCTCTGAATGAGAGAGAGCTCTCTGTTGTCTTTCTTTTCTTATAATAGTACTTAGTACTAGTCCTGTTGGATGAGTGCCCTACTCTTATGACCATATTTAACCTTGATTACCCCCTAATAACCATATCTCCAAATGCATTTCACATTGGGTTAGAGCAGTGAATTCTAGGAAGACAATTCTCTTTAACAAAGAGATCTCCAAATAAAGTGGACGTTTATTTCTCTCTGGTTCAATGTGCAAAGGTCAGCAGCAGTGCAGACACCTGTATGTCATCAGAGGACTGTGGTTCCTTTTGGTTTATGGGTTGGCCATTCTCAAAGGTGTCATTCAGTGGTTCACCATGACGGTGTCTATCCTGAAGGAAGGGGACAATGATTTTAATGTAAGACCTGGAAGTTAGGGAATAGCTTTTATTTATAACATTGGTAAATGCATAGATGAATAACTTCATCTAGCTGCAAGAAAGGCTGGGTGATGTATTCATCAGGTAACAATCACAGTGAAGCTACCACTAAGAGAAAGTGGGACTTCTTTTACTAAAAGGAGGAGGAGGGAATGAGTTCAAGGCAAGTGAGCTCCTTCTGCCAGAGCTGTAAACTCCCCAGATCTCTGCCCTCTGGGGCCTACATCTTAGTGGTCAGAGATGAGAGAGCAAATAAGCAAATAAACAAGCAAACCTCTCTGCAGTTTTTTTTTTCCAGTGATATATCTGACCATATTTTCCACAATGGCCCTCCTGACACTCTTGAGACACATCATGTCACTCCCTGAGCATGTCCTTCCCTTTGTATGTCAGCTTTCTTTTCTGATTGATACAAAGGTAATAAGCATCAAGCAAAGTCTAGTGTGTGGGATAGCGAGCAGGCCCAGAGGGAGAAAGAACGCCGGGAGAAGGAATGGGCAGGATCCAGGGCCCTGGGTGAGCGTGTAAATGGGGCAGTCAGAAATTCCTTCTTTATAAACATCCATAGCTACGAACAGAGCTATATAGGTCACCAGAAAAACTGCCACCAACCACTGTGAGCATGAGAAACTCTCCCTGTCACCAACAGATGGCAGGAGAGGGCCTACTCTGTCATTTTAGACCCCTGTGGAGGCCACTGCACAGTTCAGCCTATTTCTGCCTATTTTAGAGGTGATTTTGCAAGATGTGCATAAGACCTTTTGAAACCCTAAGCCCTAAAAAGTTAATGCTACTCCTCTCAAATACAGACTTCAGAAGGACTGCAGACCGTGAATTTATTATTTATCCATGAAGACCGCTTAAAAAATAGCAATACTAATTTTTCCTAGAAAACCTAAAGGCCATCGTTGCTGTAGCACTAGTCACGTGTGTTGGTTCAGTCGGTTATCCAACTAGTTTTGCAACTTTATTCATCGCAATAATATCCAGTAAGTACAAAAAGGGCAAATATTCAAAGTGCTAATAATATAAGGGGGATATTCAGTTACCATGGAAAGAAGATAAAATGCAACTTTGTGTGGAAATGCACGCATTTCTCTGTAGCTTGTGTCCTGTGAATTTGTGAGAACTTAGGCTAACGGCATGCATGCCACAGTGTGGTCCAAGGTGGCGTTTGTATGTTGAAAAGACAATACTTAATATATTTTGAAGTTCAAAAACCTTCCTAAGCTTTGGAGTTTAGTTTACATAGCCTATTTTTACTTATCAGCCTAGTTTTTAGTAATTTATTTTTTTAAACATTTGTGTAATATTTGATCTACTAGTCGCTTAATTTAAAGCCCTCAGATGTTACACATTTCATGAAATTTGTATCTTAAGTCTTTCAGTTACCTGACTTAACCCTTTCTGAGTACTTACATCATTTCTCTAAATGCAAAAAAATATAAATTTTTCACAGATCAGTGGCCTTAAAGTTCTTTTAAATATTCCAGGGTGGAAAATTAATTTAACATAGTTCTTAACTTAAAATGACAAACATACATCAGTCACTCATGATACATTTCAAATCAACATTATAAGCTACAACTGATAATTCAAATGTTTAAAACCATGACAATTATAAAAATTATCACATTTTCACATTTGTAACAAAAGAATTTAGTACATAGATTCTGAGTCCCATAAACATGTGTCAGTCTTCAGTCGTACTCTTAGCAAGAGTGAAAGCCGTGTGCTCAGTCAGCTGCTGTGGACACTCAGGCTCCCACTGGGCATGCGACCTGGAGTGGCAGACACCAGGCTGGGGTTCTCGTTCCTCCTAGGGAAGACTTCCACATCCACTCATGTCCCGTTGCTGCAGTAACACATTACCTCAGCCTGGGTTCAGCACAACACATTAGTTCTGGAGGTGAGAAGTCTAAAAGGAAATCATTTAGGCTGCATGCCTTCCAGAAGCTTCAGGAAAACCTGTCTCCAGCTTCTAGAAGCACCTGTGTTCTTAGCTGGTGACTCTGCCTTTGAAGCCACAGTGGAACAGCTACAAATATCCCTTTCTCCTCTGACCTCTGCTTTCATCATCACATCATCTTTTTCTGATTCACTTGCATCCTTATAGGGACCCTCGTGATGACATTGGCCCACTGGATTACCCAGGACAGCCTCGCTATGTTGAGATCTTTTACTGAATCATATTTGCAAAGTCTCCTGTGAAATGTAAGGTAACTCACCACAGTTTTTAGAGTTTGGGATGTGAGTTTGGGAACATCATTTTTCTTCTTCATCTTTTCCACATGTTTAAGGGCCGAGGAGTCTGGCCACATGCGGACATAACTGTCCAAATCCCTGCTGGGCCATACTCCTCTTTATGAAGGTGATGCTTGCCTTTAGGAGAGGGGTGTTCCCAGAGCCCATGTGCTTGGATTCAGATTGCACGCGTTCCCTTCTTTTTCTGTGCATTCCAAGTCTGCAATGGTTTGACTGCTTCATTGGATTTTACATATGACTCATATATAAATCATGGTCCAAAACATTTGAACTTGACAGGAATTCTGTGATGTTATGTATACTTCCTGGGCTGTAGAATTCTTAAAGTACTGAAATGATGGTGCACTGAATTCTGGATACTTCTCATGCCCGGATACCTCTGACCTGCTCTCAAGGCTTATATGCATTTTCTATGACAGCCTTTTAGGACACCAGCCATTATTATTAAGTACCAACACCTTCATAGGTATGCTTGGTAGCAGTGTCTTCTTCATCTTCCAGTTAAACCAGGCTATGTCTTCAGTGCTTAATGCTCAACTCCATCAAACCACAGAATGGGTGCACATCTGGGAGCCTTCTAAGCCCAGCATACACAGGGCAAAAGCAAGAGACTTTAAGGGGATCCTGTGTGGCTCTTAGGTATACTTTCAACTTCATCAGTATCCCAAGGAGTCCTGAGAATTTTAACAGACTTTCCAAGCGATGCTTATGCTCACAAGGCAGACCTACCTTTCAGTGTTTTGACCTCTTACACAACAGTGAGACTCTCCAGGCAGTGCCAGCTTCCTTCATTCCAGCACTCCAGCACTTAACCTTTGTCCTGATGTTATTCAGTCAGTACTCATAAGCTCTAGGACAAGAAAGGATGGCTTGTCTTGGTCTCTATCTCAGTATGTGTCATCTTGGACAAGACTCATCTTCTTCCTCAGTGGAATGGAGGATAATAATGGCAGCCGTGCCATGTGGCTGCTGTGAGAAGTTAATGTGCTGGGATGTTTGCTAATCTAGAACACTGCCGAGCACGCAACAAGACCTCAATGTCTCTAAGCTCTTTGACAAATGAATAAATGCTGTATGTAATCTATGCTTTTGTGTGGGAAAGGCCACTGTGGGGAGGGTAGAGGCCCCGATTTTTACCTCACCTTCATGTCCTAGAATTGAGAAAACTGGGTTTTCATGTGTGTGCCCTCAGTTTGCATTTGCTGTCAAAAAACAGCAGTTCTGTTTTCTTTCCAAAATATGAAAATTGTGAATCAGAAAATATCAGGACTAGAAGGCGCCTAAAGGACAGACCATCAATAACTGTAATAGCTACCTCATGAGAAGAATAAAACTGTATTTATTGACTTTACTATGAATGATGGTTATTTTATAAAAGGCAGTTTGCTTAGGGCGTGGAACCCAGTGTGTAGTCAGATACCAAATACCAGTCTAGATGCGGCTGTGAAGGTGTTATTTAGATGTGATTAACATTTAAGTTAGTAGACTTTGAGTAAAGCAGATGACACTCCACAGTGTGGGTGGACGCATCCAGTCACTAGAAGGCCTTAGGAGAACCAAACAAAAGTCCTCTGAGGAAGAAGGAATTCTGCCTGCAGATGTCCTCAGACAGCAACATCAGCTCTTTCCTGGGACTCCAGCCTGCTCACTTGCAGGTCAGGGCACAATCACGTGAGCCATTTCCTGGAATCAATCTCTAGGTAGAGGGAGCAAGGGAGAGAGGGAGGTGGATGGATGGATGGGTGGGTGGGTGGATGGATGGACAGACAGACAGGTGGGTGGATGGACAGACGGATGTAGGAAGGAAGGAAGAGATGGAGGGAGAAAGAGTGCTACAGGTGGATAGGAAGGAAGGAACATACGTAGAGAGGGAGGAAGGGAGGGAAGATACCCTGTTCTGTTTCTCTGGAGAATCCTGACTAACACACAGAAGTACTAAAGCCACTCCTTTGCTCAACTCCACAGGATACCAGTCACATTGAGCCCGTATGGGGCTGTGCTGAAGGCCTTGCATGTGTCTGCTCATGACAGCTGTCTGGGGGAGCTACTGTTTTTATTCCCATTCTAGAGGTAAGGAAAGCCAGGATTAAGTCTGACACCTTGACTGCCAAACCCAGTGTCTCAACCACGCAGCATAAGTGAGGCCCAAAACCTATGTGTTCAGAATATTAAATTAAATCGGGGCATTGCTGAGACTAGAGCCAACATCTGCTCTCTCCCACCACACTGACTCGCCACACAGTCAGCTTCTTCACAGAAAGAGGACAAAATGAACACTTTGCTGCCCATGAGCAAGAAGGGGAGAAATAAAACACCCACCTGGAACATTTCCCACGACAGTGCTGCTCTAGTCGGTACTAGATACCAAGGGTTGAGAGCAGCAGGCCCCTGAGAGGTGAAGGTGGAATCGTTTTCCAGTTAATTAGTTCAATTTTCCTCTTGTTGCGACTCAACTTTTAACATGACAGAGAAGTACTCAGAAATGCCTGCCTTAGTGTCCATTCGAGCTTCCTATGATCCAGTAAAGAAAGGTCAGGCAGTAGGTACAGCGCTTCCTTTGTATCCCCTTGACCTTGGACCTGAAATAAAAACTCTTTGTCCAAGGAAAGCCTCACTCTTCACTCAACAGCTGTCTGATGCAGAGCCTGCGGCTTTTAAGGAGCTGTGTTGTCTGAAGTGAGGTTTATTTTCCTCTTACCCCCGGTATTAGTCCATTTAGGAAGTAAAGTGTTAAAAGCAATTGCATGACCAGTTTGGGCTAACCCAGGGGTTGGCCAATCCATGCTTCTTGCACAATTTACAAAATATTTTCTTCATAGTTGTCCTTGAAGCCCAAGGGGGACTAATAGCTTTAACTACCAGCCTGCATGTTTCAAAGTGATTTCCACAGCAGGAAGCCATTGCTGGCTTCCCCAAACACTTAATTGGTAGAGGATGTGAGCACTTCTGGAAGGCCAGCTTCTGCTCCCATCCCAATGCATCCCTCAGGTCGGAGCAGCTTTTCAGCAGCCATTTCCATTTCTGTCTCCTTGTGTGAGCTCAATCATGTATGGCTCCATTTTTTTTTTCTTCTTTTTTTAGGGCATAAAAGATTTCCTTAGTAACGAAAACGCATTATAATCATCCCCAGCACCCACGGACTGGGGTTGGCTTTGCAGTCTCGGACCACAGCAGCCTTGGCATTGCTCGCAAGTGGCTTTTAAACTGTGGACGTGGTGCCGACTTC
Source organism: Solenodon paradoxus (assembly GCA_004363575.1). Lineage (NCBI taxonomy): Eukaryota > Metazoa > Chordata > Mammalia > Eulipotyphla > Solenodontidae > Solenodon > Solenodon paradoxus. The sequence continues at coordinate 628,665 of RJWH01000448.1, read as the reverse complement.
TCTAGAATTCAGTTTTCTCATGTGTCAGTCAGCAACATCAGCATCTGCCTTGTAGAGTTGGATGAAATAGTGTACAGTGACTTCTAGGACAGTGACTGTTACAAAAGAAATGAAGGAGTTTATTAGTCCCCATTTTTACCATCCTCTTCCTCCTCAACATCTTTCCATCAGATTGCCTTTTTCTTAGAACCCAGCAGTTATAAAGAAGAAAACTTACCAATTTCACCAGAGAAAAATTTAAAAATCACACATGAAAAATGAAACAAGCAAACCTATAAACAAACACCTAAAGATCAATTACAAGCTGAGAGAAAAATATCTGTGTGATTAAGGCATTCTTTCCACTTAGATAAGCAACCTGTCTAAAAAGATATGTTTATGGAAGAAAAAGAACAAGAAATGAGAAAGCATGAGAATGAGAGGGATATGAAGAAAAATGGTGTTTTCAGATAATTTACTATCAATGACAAGCAAATGAAAGATGTCAAATTTGTCTCATAATCAATGTAATACAAATTAAAACATCAATGAGAATATGTTCATCTACCAAATGAAGGAAAATTGGTAATGCTCAATATTTGCCCTCGCGTTCTCTGCCTCATCAATATTATGAGGTAGTGGCGATGGGAGTATAAATTCAATAATTGGAGGACAATTCAATACTCAAAAGTAGCAGTGCACCTTAAGAATTCTTTCTTAAAAGTATGACAGGAGTGATAGATGTGCATGGTCACAGTGTTTTTAGTAGCTAAAGTCTTGAAAATAACCTGAGTGCCCCTTAATATGGATTAGTTTAATGAATTATGGTAAATAAATAAAATAGTGTATTATAGTCATATATATCTGTCATTATCACCTATTATCTATCTATCTATCTATCTATCTATCTATCTATCTATCTATCTATCTATTGTTAGTATTGCTGCATTGTAAACTACCCCAAAAATGTCACAGCTTCAAACAACACATGCTTCAGTTCACCTTCATTCCGCCAGGAAGAGTTAGGAGAAAGGAGTATTTTATTTAATTTTTAATCTTGGCTCTTTCCACTGGACCTGGGGCATGAACGCAGGACCTTGGGATGTATATGGATTGCGCCCAACTGCCATCCCACCAGGGCACACTGATTGTGATATCTTTTAACTCTAAAGCACTCCTTCCTTTTTTCGTGCCACTGATTTGTTGAAAAGAAAGGAGACCGGTGGTCCCACCTTCTGGATTTGTCTGAGAACTTCCTCATGATGAATTTGAACCTGTTCCTCTATCTCCTGTAGTTCCGACTGAGTATTGGATCTAAAGAGTGACCCTTAGTAAGACTTTTCATAGGTGGTGTTGGTCTTCCACATTCTCTTTCATTAAGAGACATACAGGTACTGCGTGTGCCACTGATGGCAATGGAAAAACTGATCAGGGGCCTAGATACTCATTCCTTCTTTTGCTTAAAACCCTTTGAGGGCTGTCCCTCACTCTTAGAATAAATTTCCAGCTCTTTACTATTATCTGACTCTGGGCTGATCTTTTTCATTGGTCACTATCCTTCAGACTTTCTGAACTTAGGACCAACCCCTTTTTCAACTTAGAACCTTTGCTTATTGCTTGGGACACGCTTCCCCCTAAAACTTTGTTTGACTGGTTCGCTTTTCACCCTTTCCCAAAAGCCTTCCTTCCAAAACCAGTTTCTAACTCATTACTGTTTTGTTTTATTTCACCATGTATCACGCCAAAACAATTTCATCTTTTTTGCTTGTATGCTTCTTTATGTGTTTATAAGTTTGTCGGATATTCCATAGTGGAATGTAAACTAAAGTCAGGGACCTATCATGCTTGCTCACCACGGTACTCCAAAAACTTGGAATGGAGTCTGGCACTTACTAGATGCTCAATAAATATTTATTGAACAAATAAATAAATCTTAGCAGGTGGTTTATATTATAGCCTTGAAGGAGCCTACCTGATGAGACTAAAAATAGCACTGGCTCTCATTTGTACTTCTGGGTTTGTGAGATTTGTTTTGTTGTACTAAGGTTTCTAGAGGGGTGTGTGACACTTTCAGACCACAGATGGTTGCTATTCAATGTGTGTCCCAAAGAGACTAGCTATTTTGGCATCACCTGGGAGCATGTTAGAATTGCAGAATCTTAAGCTCTGCCCAGAACTACTGGATCAGAAGGTGCATTAAGTAAGACACCGAGGTGACTCATGAGCATTTTGAAATTTAAGAAGCTCTGGTCTAAAATCTTGCTCTGTTCCATTTTCCTCCCCACCCCCATTATCCTGCTAGGCCCAACCCAAGGACCCCATTGTTACGCTTTAATGGCCGGTCTCTGGAAGCTCTTTCTGATACTTCCTAAACTATTTTCCTAAAGGCTTATCTTCTCAGGCTCCTTCCCTCTGGATTTCCTTCTGTTTATAAATTTGAAAGCCAGAATGTAAACCACATTGAAACCCTTTCCCCAAATGCCTTCATGTCCTGGTAAGACTTTACATCTGTACATATCTATTGACGTATCTTAAGCAAACAATTTCAAATGTTCCCACTGGTGTCCTGAGCTGGGCTTTTCCTTTCATCTTGCCTGGTGAGTAGATTGAGGTTAGTGTTTCTTTTTAAATCATGAAGTACTTGCACTGTTTCTTGGACAGGGTTTGAAGTCACAGACCCCCTCGCCATGGCATGGGGACCTCAAACCCTGCTGCTCTGTCAGCCTCTCTGATAGCAGTAGGCACTAGAAAGCACCTTACAAAGGTGACATGTGTTCACTCATTCATTTTAAAGGCACATGAAGATGTTGGTGTGATGTAGAAATGGAGAGTTTTCAGCCCATCAAAAGAAGAGTTGAAATAAAAACAAAGGTAACCTCACAAATTTGGAGTTGTGTTCATGGTGTATGTAAAACACTGAGTGTAGTAGGGAGAATTCCTGGAGGAGACACTGCTTTATGAATACAGGTAAGGACCTTGAATTCTATTCTGAATGAGCCAGGAAACCATTTGACCTGATTTAGACTTTAAAACGCTTTCTCTGACTGCCACTTTAGAGACCAGAAAATAGTGAGACTGGAGTACAAGCAGAGAAAGCAGTTAGGAAGAAGCTTTTAACGCAGTCCTGTCTAGAAAGGAAAGCATGGTGGTCTGTGGGCCCAGTGGTGGTGGTGCATAGTGGCAGGAATCTAGGCGTATTTTCACGGTAGTGCCAGCTTGAGTGTGAGGGATGTGAGACCAAGACAAGAATGGAGGAGAACCGGGTAACTGGAGGAGAAAGGGGAGGGTTTCTGAGATGCAGAAGACCAGAGAGGTGTCAGATGGAAGTAGGGGAGTCAAGGGGAGACATCTACTGGAGGCGTCAAGAAACAGTTGGACTCCTCCACGTGGATGGAGCCTAGGGTGAACACTGGAGCTGCTCTGAGTGCCCACGCTGCTCCCCGCAGAAGTTCCAAATTCAGTGCTGAATGGCTCTGATGTCTCAGAAGCATCTCTGACTCAACAGAAAAAGAGTTATTACCTAGTACATCCCCTGCCATGGGTGTCTGGTGGGGGCAGGGAAGAGGAAATACCTGGTTTATTATCTTCTAGGAAATATAAGCTTAAAAAAGAAGTCACTCCTCTGAGTGACTTCAGGATTTCTTTGTTCCTTTTGCAAGGGTTCTTCAAAGCTTAATAATGGATCCGTACCACAACTTCTAGTTCATAGTTGACCTGACTTAAGTAACTATTTTGAATATATAATTGAATATATAATTTAATATTTGATATTAAAACTTTAATCCAAGTTCCTTCACTTCACTTCTTCCAGTGTTTCCTGAGTGCCCCCCACCAGCTGCTGTGCTCACTTCCTGTCGCTGCTGTACCCAGAGACCCCACACTGGGGGGCTTCAAACAGCAGAAATGTATTCCCCCCCAATTCTGGAGACTTGAGGACTCAAGGTGTCTGCAAGGCCACACTCTCCTGGCTTCTGGTAGCTGCTGCCATTCCTTATAGCCACATGCTCCGATCTGGTTCCACCCTCACAGGATCTCTGCTTTGGTGTCCTCTGTCTCTCAGAAGGACACTTGTTACTGGACACTTAGCTCTGCTGTCAACTGCATGTCTGTGTCTCCCCTGGAATTCACATTGAGATCTCATCCCCACTGTGACAGTGTTTGGTGGTGGGGCCTTTGGGGGGACGCTTAGCTCCTGAGAGCAAAGCCCTCCTGGTGGTTTCATGTCCTTCTAAAAGAGACCCCAGGGAGACCTCCTGCCCTTCTGCCGTGGGAGCACACAGTGAGAAGACGGCCGTCTCTGATCCAGGACACGGGTCCTACCCAGATACCAAATCAGCTGGCGCCTTGATCTCGGACTTCCCCGCCTCCAGAACTGTGAGAAACCAATGTTCTTTGTTTATCAGTCACCTCATCTGTGGCGCTTTTGTTTCAGCAGGCTGATCAGACTAAAACATGGTCCCACCCACATAATTCAGGAAGATCTCATTTGGTTTAATTTGATCTAATTTTAATTTGATTTTTAAATTAATTGTCTCTTCTAAGACCCTAATATCCAAACAGGGTCACATTCACAGGTTCTGGGGCTTAGGACACGGACATAGTGTTTCTTGGTGGGGGGACACCAGTGAACCCACTGCACTTGGCTAGTGTGGCAAACAGAAAACGTTAATACCCAGCCCCACACTCACACTTCTTTTAATTAATTCAACAAATTCACATTGAGCACAGGCCTGGTGCCTGTCATGCCAGCCCCCTCCACAAGCATGGAGGCAGCTCAACACCTGACAAGGACGTCACAGCCCTGTTGGTGACCAGGATGAAAAGGCCTTGACTTTCCTGAGTGTGCAGATGCTGTTCTCATGTGCTTGATGGTGCCGAGTCCTCACAATTCCCGGAGGCAGATATTAGTGTTTGCATTTATAGTTGTGGAAATAGTGACTCCAAGAAGTAAAGTGACTTGCACAGGGTGACGATTGGTAGGTGGTAGTCGGATTCAAACCCAGACCAGCCCCAGGGTGCACTGTGACACCAACTCCACAGAAGCCCCCTCGGGTGCCACACCTGCACCCAACTAAACTCTGGCTTCTGTGGCACAGAGCGCCAAATGGGGGTCAAAGGATTTGTAAAATGGACTCCATTTAAATATAAAAAGAGTGAATATTCTTGGAAGCTTAGAGTCAACCCTTTTGGGGAAACACTCACTTTTTTGTGCTCTGCACATCAAAATGTGCCACACGGGGGTGCACGCGGTGGTCGCCAGACCTCAGTTTTGGGCAGTAACACAAGAACGATCAATGCATCTGTCTCTGGGCCCCTGTGTCATAAGAGTGGTAGCCTGAAAGGGTTGCCTCCAGAAAACAACAGCGACCACTTGCAATCGATTGTGGTTCAAGTCAACACAGAGCTGTCTGCAGACCATGGAGTTAGAAATGTGACTTTCAGTTGTCTTACTACCTGGTCAGAGAGTGGGGCTTCTCGCTGTTGCTGGGGCGTGTGTGTGTGTGTGTGTGTGTGTGTGTGTGTGTGTGTGTGTGTGTGTGTGTGTTGAGCCCCAGGGCCCGCAGCATTAAGGTGAATACACTAGATTATCTTTGAGGTCCCTCGTGGCTCTAAAATATTTAATCTGCAAGGCTAAATATTTAGTTCTAATTATATGAGCTAGGTGGTGGGCTCTGGATGGCTAGTTTTAGTTGACACTTTTTGTGAAACAGATGAAGCAGGTTAATAAGAATAGTTAATTTTCAAGAAGATACTGAATTCCCGGAAGACCCTTGACTATGAATTTAATTATGGAAAGTACTAATTGCATCACTTCAAGACTTGAAAGTTGTCCAGTTGCTCAAGGCACAAAGTCGGAGACAGTTTTTCTCCAGCTGACCTCAGTGCTGAGCTAGTCCCAGGGATGTGGAAGAGTTCACTTTCCAGCTATGGAAGGAACAAGACGCAGGAGAGCCAGGCAGTTAGCATAATCAGTCTCTCCCTTTGTTTTTGGCAACTTGCTATCTCTACAATAGACTAGAAATGTACATTTTTAAATGTAGCTCCACTATTATCCACCTACTGTGTGCCCTGACTACAGAGCTGCAATCAGCCTTATGCATCTTCATTGTAAAGTGGCAAAACTTCCCCCTTTCCAAGAACGGAGTCCACAGCAGCCTGGTGAGCAGATACTCTGTACTAAGTGGAGTACGGATGTGGCTTGGCGAGGGGAGTGTCTGTGACTTGCCCCTTTGACTGTTTGTACAGTGGACAAGGCACCCTTCCTAGCTCAGTCCCTTACATTCCTCCTGTGCCTCCCAGGAAGTGGTCTGTCTTTATGTGAAAAGGTCTACCATCACTTCTCTGAAAATTGCTTTATTTGGGATTACAGGTAGAAAGTCAGGAACACTTGAGGAACTTTGGGGTGCAGGGTGGTGGCAGTTTTGAAGAATGGAGAGAAAAAACAATACAGTTAAAATTGGCAAACAAGGAAAATGAAGTTAAGAGACAGGGTTCGAGAGATGGGTAACAGTCCTTTTATACTCTCCAGGTCATTGGTGCAGTGATAAGCATGATAGGTTTCTCTAACTAGTTTCAAACATTCAAGGGTTTAAACAGATCAAAGTGGTTCTTCTATAAAGAGTGAATTTTAGGAGCCTGAATTAGCAGTGAGAGATGCTCGTGGCATAAGTGATGTTAGAGAAAAGTGAATGGCCTTTATAGATATTTATAAAGTTAAATTATCCAGAAATGGTGATGGACTAGGTTGTGGATTGAGGAGTAATTGCAAAAGTATGAATAATGGTTAATACAAGACGTCCGCATGCCAGTGACCATTCTAAGTGTGTTACATATATTGATTCATTTAGTCTGTGAAGGGGAGACTGTTTTCCTTACTTTATAGAAAAGGAACTTGAGGCACAGTGATACCCCATGGCCCATAATAGAGTATGGGCCACATAGTCTGAAGCTTAAGTCCTTACTCTAAACCGGTGGTTCTCAACTAGGGACACTTTTGCCCTAGGAGACACTTGGGAGTAATTTGGTTGTAAGCATTCAAAGGAGAGTGTGCTTGTCATCTAATGGATGGAGGCCAGACATGCTGCTAACCTCAGACAATCACAGGGCAGCCCCCAAAACACAGAATTGTGGGTCCCAGTTGTCCAGCAGTGCCGAGCTAGAGAAATCCTGCTTTTACCACTGTTACACCCCGTCTTGAAGCTGGTGCCGAGGTTTCTGATTTTTAGGCAACTGATTTGCCGACGCAAGGAAAGGACTGATTTGTAGGACTGTGAATTGCTTTCTAGACACGTCTGGTTGAAGTCCTTGAAGACACCCAAGGGGATGACACGTGGACCCCACGTGCTGCTGGGCTCCGCTGTTCAGCCGAGTCTGGCCCAGCTGACAGCAGGTTCCTCTTCCTGGCAGCTGGGCGCACCCACATACCTCAGATGTTTCATCTCCATTTGTTTATATCCTGCCCTCTTCCACAAAGGATGTGAAACTGCTACACAGATGAGGAATAAACAAGCTAAAAGTGGGACAAAAGAAGAGGTTATCGCAAGGGTGGAGGCATCAAATGGAGCCACAAAGAATGCTGAGGACCCTAATCATCTTCCTGATGCTGCAGGGTTGTGATTAGGAAATTTCTGGACCTTGGCTCGCTGTCTCAGCTGACCTCCCTGCCCAAATGTGGGCCTCTCTCCAGCAGATGACCCCAGGTCTCCTCTCTTGACCTCTCTTTAGTGGAGAAGGACACTGTCTGCTATCACAGAGCATGAGAGCAGTAAGTCTCGGTTCGGAGACTCTCTGGGGATACAGTTGTGAGCATACACAAACCCTCCCCTCCTGGTTTCTGATGGGAGAGGGTATCCAAAACAGGCTGATCTTGCGTTTTGTTTTTAATCTGATAGTCTAATATAATAGTTGTCATTCATGGTATAGTGAAAGAAAAATAGTAAAGAATAATGAGAACCATTCTAGATGGCATGTTCAGAAGGCCTCCCTGCGGAGGGCAAGGGCCAGAGCATAGTATGGAGAGAGGGGTCCCAGGCTCATGGGTGAACACCCTTTGGGAAAGAGCCTTGGCCATTGAGAGACCCACAGGAGACCAAGTCCTGAGGTCCTATCAAGGAAATGAGACTGGGAGGAAAGCGGGTCAGAAAATGGAACAGGCCCTGTGGGGCCCTGCTCCAAGTGCATCAGTGAATTTTGAAAGGATTGTGTGGTAGAGATCAATTGTTTTCAACACCCATCCTTCATCCTCACTAACAAAATCCACATGTTGAGCTGGCCACAGGGCTACATAGCAAAGGAACTGTTTTCCCAGCTGCCTTCGAGGGTAGCCATGTGACTTAATATCTGGTCACTAGGATGTAAGCTGAGGTGGCATATACAGCTTCTGAGACGTGTCTGTGAAGGAGTGAGTGCCCAGCTCCCTGCTGCACCTGGGATAGAGGTTAAATGACTGGAGCCCAGCACCATCTTGGATTCAGAAGTGACCTCGGAAATGGAAGCCAGGGATGGAGGCATCACGAACAACCTGCTGGAAGGCCTGGGTTCTGCAGTTCTGGTCTTAGACAGCATAGAGCCAGCTGTTCTGTGAGAAATAGATGTCTATCCTATGTAAGACATTGTTAGTACAACTTTTCTGTCACAGGTGAGCCTAATTCCAGCTGATGGAGGTTTCAGGGGTAAGGACACCATTCCCCTTAGCATATACTAAGTTCCCTTAGGCTGCTGTGCAGAGAAAGGATTAAAAGGGAACCAGTGTGGATGTTGCTGTGAGTGTCCAGGAAAATGAATGGATGGACGGATAAGCAAACAAATGAACAGATGGATCAGTGCATGGATGGATGAATGGATGGGTGAATGGATGGATGGATGAACAGATGAATGAATGGATGGATGGATGAATGAACAAATGAATGGACAGTTGTATGAAGGATGGACAGATGGAAGAATATATGAACAGAAGTACAAATGGATGGACAGATGGAAGGATGGCTAGGTGAATGAACAAATGATTGGACAGATGGATGAATGAATGATTAGACAGACCAATTTTCCATGTATGATTGGCCCCGTGATGCCTGTTTTCTCACCTTAGCTCCTCTTTGCCATTCTGCTGTCTTAGTCAGTGAACCTCCCTCACAGGCCATCTCAGTATGCTCAGGCTGCTCTAACAGAATATTATAGATGGGAGGGTTTGAACAACAGACATTTGCTCCTCACAGTTTTGGAGGCTGGGAGTTTGAGATCAAGGTGACAGAAGATCCAGTTCTTGAGGATAACCCTCTGCCTGAATTGCAGATGGCCACCTTCTCCTGTGTCCCCACATGGCTGAGAGCAGAGACTCTGCTGACTCTTCCTCTTCCCATCATGAGGCCTCCACCCTCATGACCCATCTAACCCTAAATACATCTCAAGGCTCAATTTTCAGCTGCCCTTACTTTGGGGCTCAGAGATTCAACATGTGGATGTTGGGGAAGTGAACTGGAAAAACTTCAGTCCTCCTCCAGTGTCTTTCTCCTTTGCTTTCACACAGGACACTTTACTCTGACATTTTTAGTCATCAAATGTGTGGAGGGTTTCCCCCACCAAGCAGTTCTCTGGGACATCAGCTGGGTGTCCAATAGTTTAACTCAATTCTGACATTCTCATCCTGGACATGGCATCAGATCCCACAGATTAAGTAAAGGCTCAGTCCCACAGGACTGTTCCCAACCCACTTCAGATGCCAATCCCAGGTAGTAGGTCCCCAGGTTACCAACAGTTCCCGTTCGACTTTAATACAAATTAGATTCTCATGACCTCCTCCCCCTTGAACTTGATTTATTTGCTGGCGTGGCTCACAGGACCCCGGGGAACACTTATGAAAGGATAGACAAAAGACAGAGATAAACAGGCAAATCAAGGGCTGCATAGGGCAAGATCTGGAGGATTCTGCGCACAGGCGCTCTTGTCCCAGTGGAGTTAGGGCATATCGGCCTTCTGGTGTGCCTGTGTTCACCCACCTGGCTGCTCTGTGGACCCCATTCTTTAATGGAGGCTTCCTCATGGAGGCACAATCAGTCATTAACTCTATTTTCACCTTTTTTTTCCCTTCTCAACAGAACGGAGGAATGGACTGAAAATTCCAAAATATAGTATTACTTGGTCTCTCTGGTGACCAGCTTTATCCAGGAGTCACTAAAGAGTCACCTCATTAGGACAAAAGGCATTTTCAGAGCCATGTGTCAGGAATGGGGGTCAAAGACCAAACATTGGGACAGGAGATTTCCTGAGTGCTCTTATCACTTAGAAATTGACAAGGTTTCAGAAAATGTGTCAGGAACCAGGGTGAAAGATCAGTATTTATTTTGCATTATGTCATAGGAGGACACAAACTTTCAATCCTTAATGCAGGTGGTTTGTACTTCACTGTCCAATGCACCCCCCTTGACCCAGAGACAGAGGGAAGAGACCAGGAATGTCCCAGCCAAACCCCCAACCAGCATCTGTTTGATGAATGCACACCCCCTTCCAGGAGGAAAGGGTCCCTCACGTAAGGCAGGAAAGGAGGAGGTTAATGCTTCAGAGCAGTAACCCTGGACATTGATATCCACAGAGAAGGGGTTTTCCTAGAGCCACACAGAGGTGTGTCAGTGGGACATGTCACAAAACACAGAAGATGGAAGAGGTCTGGAAGCCATGTGAGCCTGTCCCTTCATTATAAAAGGAGAAACCGAGGCCCAGCACTGGGGAGTAGTGACAGCCAGGGTACAAAGTCATCCTCATGGGATGTGACCAGTACAGTCACACAGGACCCTGCACTTGGGATGTAATGCTCTGCTGTTGTCTGGAATTCTTAATCATTTATCTCTGCATCTGTGTTTTGTATGTAAAGTTCATTGGGACAATGGAGCACGCACCCAGGGGTGGGACCCTCCCCCAGTGGACTGTCCACTTCTGGCTTCCCATCTGTCTCTGACCCTACTCCACTGGGACCTGGGCACGGGGAGGATGGGCACATACATCCCACAACTTCTCGGGGCCGGCCTGACTGTAGCCATACATGCCCTAGGCTGGCAGCTTCAGCAGCCACTCGAATGGGATGAGCTCTCCCCAAGCCCAGTTCAGGTACCTAGTGCATCTTGTGGAGGCTGCAATACTGGAGTCCCCTGTTCTCTGTGAGTTGCAGTGAATGGCCTGTGGGAAAGAGAATGCCAGCTCTACTGTGCTGTACCCCCACTCTTTAGTTGGGGCATATGGGCAGTGTACCCACACATCAAATTCCAGGGGAAGGTCAGCACTCTCCCCATGCCCCGGGGAGCATGCATTCACAGCAAATAGATGCACTGTGGCGAGTCTTCAAGAGAGAGCCTGCTAAGGGAAACAAATTAATCAAAAGTTTTGTCATTTAGTGCGTCTTTCAGTACCTTTTACCTGCTGCTTAGACAAGAGGGTCCTGCATTTTCATTTTGCACTGGGACCCCAAATTAGGTAGCCTGTCCTGACTTGGGACTTCTGATAGCCCTACAGCTTCCTGCTTGGCTGGGCAGCTTTGGCTGCTGTGGTCAGCTGACTGCTCCAGCCTGCTCAGCCCTTTTCCTTGTAGGATCTGCTTGGCAGCCTTGCGGAACCTGGGGAGGCATGTACTATTATTAGACTCACTTGAAAGGTGAGCACAGGGAGGAATGCTAGGCCAAGGTGACGGGCCCAGACCCTGCAGCTGGGTAGTGGGTAAGGCAGGCCTCCCCATCCAGGCAGCTTGTCCATGCGTCCACCTGTCCTCTTGTCCTGGCCAGTGTGCAGTGGGGGTGAGGGGGATCAGAAAAGGAGTCTAGGGGCTGCCACTCCTCCCCCTAGGCAGGGATGCACCTCCCTCCCCTTCCCTGTGCTCTCACCCTGGGCTGCTCCAGAGGAGACCACGTGGCTGCCAGACCTCCTGTAACCAGGCAACCGTTCTAAGACACTGCTCTCTAGCTGGCTCCTTCTGCCTGATTCAAATACCTGCCATGCTGGCAGGGCTCCTGGGAGCGTCCCCAACGTCATAAGAGATGAGGTTTGCTGGGGAGGCCTGCGGGGACATCTATTATTCATCTCTGAACCCAGTGCCTCCAAGCCCTGAACTTGCCTGCTGAGGAGCCAGAGAGAATGCTGGGGATTCTGGGGAGTGGGGTGGGGCAGGGGGAGAGGCCCTGTGCAATGTGATGCTTGGTCCTGAGCTGCAATCAGAGGTCCCTGGGTCCCCAGGAAAAGCAGCTCTATGCTTAGGGGAGCTACCGTCTGCTCACACAAGTCCTGCCATCTGCCATCAGGTTGCAGGTGAAAGAGCGACCAGGGTTTATTGAGCTCTCATTATATACCTGTGCCAGACACTAGAGAGAGACATTAGCAAATGGGACCCAATTCCAGGTCCACAGATGGGGAGACAAAGGCTCAGGGAAGCAGAAAGCGCCTATATGTGGCTAAGGACAGCATCTGCCCTTCCCCTAGCCTTGCTGCTTGGAGAGCAACAGAATCTAGGGGTCATCTGGACCAGCTTCCTCGTGTGACAGGGGACACAGGAGAGAAATCGTCTCCTCCAGGTTCACACAGCTGGCTTGGCCATGAGGTCATGTTGAAACCACCAGGGCTGAGCTTCAACTTGGTCTTGGAGTCAGAAGAACTCAAAAGCTCCTTCTGTTTTCTGACCAGCAGAGTCAGGCCTGTGCTTAAGTCAGTGTGCACCACGGGAGGGCTGTGACTGAACAGGTTCCGGCTCAGGAAGCTGAGACCCCTTCTTGCCTCTTCAGCAAGGGGTTCTGGGAAATTACTCCATCTCTTCAGGTCTGTTTCCTCTGTAAAGTGGGGATAAAAATAGTGCTTCCCTCATAGTGTTGTGGTGAAGACTAAGTGAGCTGTCTTCTGTCATGAAACCTTGAGTACTGTTTGTGTTTGTGGCAAACTTTTTCACAGACATTTTCAAATCTCAACCAGGTGAAGAATAGGATTTATACATCCTAGTTTTTATTTTCTTAATGGCATCCCAAAGTCCTAGCACTTTGGAAAACAGATAACAAGCGTGTGTTTAGTGAAAGTTTGAGATTTCTCTCTCTGAGATCATGGTAGACTTTGTAAATCACATTAAAAGGTAGGCAAACCACCTTCCTCTCTTAGCCAAGGCTGGACTTGAGCAAATGGTGCAGCCAGCCTTCTTTCCTTGTCCTTCCCAAATCTTCCCGCCCTTCCTGGGGACCCTGGAGACCTGTCCTGTCTTGTTGAACTCATCTGTGGCAGGAATTTAAGGTATTGGGTTGGCTGCATCCACAGTTTTCTGGAACATGGAAATTCTGTTCTCAGAGAGGGGGTGTGCCAGGGCGGGGAGCTGCTCACAGAACTTGCAGAGGAGGCAGAGACTGGCTCCTCACTGACCTTGGCCACAGCTATGTGCAGCCGTGTGGCTGAGTTCTGGCCAGTGAGGGTGGGTGCAAATGATCAGAACCTCTCTGAGTTGGGCCTCAAACCTTCCCGCCTCTTTCCCCTTTCCCTGACCCTATGCGGGGAACCACTTCCTCCCACCCACATCAGGAGCTCTGCTTCTGGACCTTACTGGAAAGAGAAACTTTTATGATGTGAGATCACTGAGTGTGGGGAAGGAGGTGCTTATCTGTTGGAGCATCTGCTGCCCCTTCCATTGACTGGCCACCACAGGGCATTAAGTGAGCTGATCCCAGGTCCTCTGGTGGGAGGGTAGGCAGGCTGCAGCTCCTGTCTCTGCTGCTCCCTCCCCAGCTTTCCTTTAAAGGCTATGGGCCAGCTGCTAAAAACCTCTGAAAGCTGAGACACCCATCACTGCTTGATGATATTCTCATCTGAAGCGCTTCTGGGAGAATCAGAGAGTTGGAAAGTAGGGCAAGTCTTCTTTGATTTCTGTTTAGGGTTTTGGTTTTGATTTTTTTTTTTTTTTTTGGTCTAAGAGTTGAGTTATAAATTCCCTGAGAGGAGAGTTCTTCAAACTATGCCTTTCTGCTCTACCTTCTTTCCTCCCTACTCCCTCCCCAACTCCCTTCTCCCTCCCCTTCTCCCACCTCTTCATCTTCTCCCTCTCCCATCCCTCCCTCTGCCCTTCTCCTCTCCTCCCTCCCCTACTTCCCTCCCTTCCTACTCTTTATCTCCCCCTTATTCCCTCTCCACTCCTTCCTCACTCCTTCCTCCATGCCCTCTTTCCTCCTCCTTCCCTCTGTCCTCCCTGTCCCTGTTCCTCCTCTCCCCTCTCTCTCCCCTCTCCCCTTCCTCCTTCCCTTCTCCCTCCCATCCTTATCTAAAGGTGAAAGTAAACGCTGGCTGTCTGGATTCTCTGCCACTTTTAGCTGTATGACCTTGGCCAAGTTTCTCTACCTTCTAGGTCTTTGTTTCTGCATCTGGAAATTGAAGATAATGCTGTCTGCCCTGCCAGGTCCTTGTGTGGGCTAGAGATTGAATGTTACACAATACTGAGCAAGTGCAGGATGGCCCTTCTATTATTAATCCTCCGCTTAAACTTTACATCCTGTGCTTCTGTTCTTCACTCGGCAACCACTTATTGAGCACCCACTGGGTCAGGCAGTGAACAGGGGCAAAATCCCTGCCCTCATAAGGTGTGCCTTCTGGCGGGGTGGATGTGCCATAAGTGAGAGACTGCAGACTCCAGTAGCCGCTAGAAAGCATGGAAACCGGCAGCTGAGCTAGACAGCAAGGGGAGGAGATGCATGTTGAATGGGGTTCCTGGGAAGTCTTCTCTGAGCAGGTAACACTTCCATGGGCAGATGACAGAGAGGCTACTAGATGGAAAATGAGTTCAAGGAGGTGTCATCTGGGCAGAAGGAGCAGCTGGTGCAGAGACCTGGTACAGAGGTCTCAGTGGTGGAGGGGCAAACAGGAGGTCGGCCTGGCAAGGTGCCACCAGATGGCAAGGGTCGGGCCGCCGTATCAGAGGGGATTGTTTTAAAACATATTTAAGTGCAGTAGGAATAATTTAGAAAGGGTGTTTTGTGGTCCAAGTTAAAAGGTCTACAGCAGTTGTCCTCATTGCGTAGCCCCCACTGATCACAGGATCCCCAGAACGTGGGAGAAATGGAAATCCTCAGAAACTGCAGGGCGGGGCCCAGCAATCTGTGTTCTAACAAGCCCTCCAGCTGATGCCTAAGTGGGACTGGAATCTCGGTGGTTCTCAATGCCGGGGCACAAAATGATCTCCTGCAGCTTTGACCAACTGTGACTGCAGCGCGATGTCTCCTTGCTGATCTTACGGGTGTCTGGGTTGACATCTGGGCATCCGTGTGTCCTGTGTTTCCTGTAACTCCAGCAGTTCACTAGGCTCATGGCTGGAGCTGCTGTGGACAAGAGGTAAAAGGGAGACCACACAAGAAAATCAGTCAGGAGGCTCATGCAGTGGTCCAGGTGAGCGATGGTGGCAGCTGAAATAGGGCTGCTGACAGAGGGCAGAGGGACACAAACCGGTGTTAAATAAAAAAAGAAACCAGCAGGACTCTTGGATGCATGGGATATGGGAACAGGGCAGGACTTAGGTGCAGCATCAGCTGGAAGGTAACTCTGGCATGATGGTAAAGGTCCTGAACTTGTAGGTGTTCTGCAGCTGGAGGGGCCTGGGAACAGGGACTGGACGTTGAGAATGGGAGCTTGATGTCTACTCTATCTGTCCAGCAGGTAAGACAGCAACGAAGAGCCAGACAAGTAGGAAGTTTCTAGTTTATCTTAAGTTCTAAAAGTTGCTGTAAGGTGAATGAAACTCTTTTTTTTTTAAGTCCTAATGCTGGGGTTGGGGTGTCTTGTTTTAGAGTCAAGTTGCCCAAGAACGTTCTGGGGAATGGACTCTTCCTGTTGTGTCCAGGAGATACCAGAAGGGGGCGCGCCAGTCTCAGAAATGGGTATTGCAGAGCTTGAGGAGAATCTTGCTTTCAACTCAACCAGGGCCAAGGGATTTGCTCTGAAAATAATAATTCTATCTCCATATACTGCTGTGAATGCCAGGGATGGTACCAAATACTTTTTATGTATTGTCTAATTTAATCTTCGTAGCTGGGGATTCTTTCATCCCTACTTTATGTATAATCAGACTAAACGACTTGGCCAATGTCACCCAACTAGTTGTTGGTCTGAAGATGTGAGGCCACTTCTCTCTCAGAAGGGGCAAGATGGCCAGCAGCAATTTATCATCCTCACTAATGTTCACTCACACTTTGGGAAGGTGCCCTTGAGAGGTGGCATTGCCAAATAAGCAAAGCTTTTTAAATCAAACTCTGTGATGGTCACTCACCTGCTGTATGATAATGAGAAAGTTACTGTAGCCTCTCTGTATTGAAGCTTCTTCATTTCTAAAGTTCAGTGAGATGTGGGGGTGGGGCTGTGATAAGATGATCTATCACTGACCCAGACTTTGACTAGCCAGGAGGAGGGACTGGGTTCATGGCAAAGCTGCCTAAAATGATTTCATAGGCATTGAAGCAGCCCTGAGATGTCTAGAGCTGGGCTGTGATGATAGAAATGTTCCATATCAGCCTTGTGCCTGATGGCAGTCTCCAGCAACGTGTGGCTACTGAGCACCTGGCACATGACCCATTTAGAATTTAGGAACGGAATCTGAAAGTTTATTTAATGATAATACCCTTAAATACCCTCATATGAAATGAACACTGCAGGTTTAAAATGTGTCTGACAGATTTCGTTCATTCACGGGACTGGACTCAGCTTTCTGCAGGGAAAAGCTCCCAGTCCATTTTCGGGACCCAGCCCCAGAGCGGGCTGCCTGGGGCAGGCTATTCCTTTGTTTGTTGCCTTTTCAAGCCAGAATTTTTTAAGTATGTCTTCAACCTGTGTTCAGTGGGAATAAAGAACAAATATGTTCCAGTTAATAAAGCCTGCATTCAAAACAAATTCATTCAGTCACCAGCTGAAGAAATCCTTCTTCCCTTTCATACCTCTCTTCAGTGTTCTCTTGTGATTTTATAAACCGGACAACTTCTTAGAACTTTTCAATGTAATTAATAACCGGGTCCAGAAAACAGCCTTGTATCATCTTAGTGAACATTTCAGATTTAGACTCAGCTGTTGAGTGGTGGTTGGCTGGCTGCCTCGAGAGTGGTAGCGGAGTTTCTCAGCTCCTATAGGTGGTGGCAACTGTTTCCTTTGTTTCTATCTGAAGGTAACTTTTGCTCTGACAGGATTAGCACTGATTTGCATTCCAGCTTGTTGTGCAAGGAAACCTGAGTTCCTGGCACCTTATTTCCAGTGTGTTCAGTGATGTCCTTGTTCCTGGTGGCTTCCCACTCTGGGCTGCTGGCCCAGTCCCTGGTCAGGCTTTGACCCAATGAAACATGAAACCCTGTCACTCAAAGTACCATCTGTCCCCAGGGCTGGCTTTGCTGTAGTCTGTGGCCACCCTGCAGATCAGGTTTTGTTCCTCATCGCCTGACTGTGCATCCTTTCTCTGGGTGCCCCACCTTAATGCAGAGCTGCTGAAAAGGACGGACCGCCCAGTGGAAGGAGTTTGCTTTTTTAACTTTTCTTTTCACTACTTATCAAAGAACTCTAGGAACAGAGAGACAGACGTATCCCTCTTTGAAAGAAGAAAAACTTCATTTCTGAACATCGCCTCTTTCCAGCTCTGTCACCAAGGTCCCTGGGTCCCTTGGGAGCGGGGTCCAGCTCTGAATCAAGAAGCTCTCCCTGGACTGTGCAATGGAGGGAACATCCAGTCTGATTCCTGACTCCCCACACTTGGGGGGCCTTCTCCAACAAAGCCATCTTCATGCGATGTGGTATCACAGAGTTGAGGTAGTGTGAGCCATTACTCCAAAGACATGTGCAGTGTTGTAAATCAATGTTCACTCAATGAAAAAAAGTTTTTAAAGAAACCCCAATAGTCATTTCCAGAGCTCCAGCATCCCCGTGCCTGTTAATATACACTCTGCAAGGCTCTGTGCTACAAGGCATCAATTCGGTGAATGTCCCAGAGCACCCCTTCAAGGTTTCACCCAGGTCTCAGCCAAACCCACCATGTAAATGGCATTTCCCACCAGTGGTCGAGTGGGTTTTCATGATAACATATTACTCCTTAATAGCAGAGCTGTCAACTCACCCCTGCGCACCTGGCTCTAGGTAGCTTCTGGGCCAGCAATGCGTCCTCCCAGGTCCCCTCCTCTGTTCTGGTGTGACAGGTTTCTGGCTCTTTGGCATTCAACTGGGTGCAGCCAATGCAAAGCCTTACAGGAGATCAGAGGGATGGAGAAGATGCAGGAGCCCTGGGGATTTCCTTGACCCTTCCTTTCAAGGTCATCTTGGCCAGGAGCTGTCCCTGCACTAAGGTGGCTCCTCCTCTAAGGTTGCCTTCTCTGCACATCTCTCTCAAATCCTGCTGATACCTCCATCCACGTGTTCCTTGAGAACAGGGATGGTTACCCCTCTGCTGCTCCTCACCTGGGTTACTGCATTAATCCTAATGTTCTTCTGCCTCTGTGATTCTCTGAACATTACATTCTAATTAAACCTTCCTTCAATTGTCTGAACTTGAGTATGTCAACTTCCCATTAGGTCCCTGACAGATCTTCATTTGGCATATACATGCATTCTGGTTTTGCTGTCTTTATAATCCTCATTGCTCTGGGAACCTCACTACTGAGATTTCCCTCTCCCTCCAAACATTGCTTGAGTTCCAGAGGTTTGCAGATTCAAAATTTAATTTCTCCTTCCAGTCTCTTACAAACTGAGGCTCCATCTTCCCCCATTTTCCTCCCTCCCTCCTTCTAGATGGTTATACAGGAGAGTAGGACTCTCTTGGTAGCAATCTCAGCTCTTCTGCCTTCTAATTATGTGAACTTACTTCTCTAAACTTCCACTTTCTCACTGTAAAGTGGGAATGATGATTGAGTTGTCATGAAAATTAAATGAGATCTTAAGATGGTATGTGCAGTTTATGGCTCTTCTGTATCTGTCGATTGATTATTTCTATGTCCAGGTTATTCTTTGTAATGATAGAGCCTCGAGACAGCAAGAAGACTGACAGCCAAGCACTCAAAGGTAGAGAAAAAGCACTTTATTGCAAGCGCTAGTGCTGGCCCAGGGGTACTGTTACCCAAAGCTGAGCCCCGGGAGATTTAGGGGAGCTCCTTTTATACTCTGAGGTAAAGATTTATCTCCTTGGCTATGTGTGGTTTCTCTTGGCAACTTTTATCAGTTATGTGCAGCTGCAGAGTAGGGAGGGATGCTTGCTTGTCCTTGGTCACGATAACAGGACATAGCTGCAGTCTACCTAGTATAATGGAAAATTCCGCGCAGATTAACTTTTGCACTGGGGTCAGGGAAAAGGTCTTCTACCACATATCCTCCAAGTTCTTAACTTGCATTTCTGAGAACTTGTTCTTGCCCTTTTAGTTTCTAAATGACTTCTTGTCATGATCCTGACATGATCCAGTTCCCACAAAGTGATTCCTAATATCCATGCACTCGGTATAGTCAGAGAACAAACTCTTACCTAATTCTCATAGCTTAATGTGCTTATTCCACAGATAAGAATAACAAAATAACTGATAAAGAATAACAAAAAGGAACTTTAAATTATATTATTATTTTTAGTATCTCCTCTGGAGCGCTGGATATTCAAATGCCTTAGAGGGTGGCATAAAGAAGCAAGAGAATCTTTTCTTACAGCGAAAGCACAGCAAGGGGGGAATGTGATACCAGTTCTAACAAGCTAGAAAAAAGGGAAGTACAAAGTACTTTACACATGAAGACTACATAAGGGTTTGTGGTTTTGCGGTGGATTTGATCAAGATTATAGAGGAAGTTGTTGAGACCAAGGGTTAGCTTGAAAATTTAAGAATATTGCTGTCGATAAATTCTCCATTACATACCTGATCCATTGACAATTTTTAAGTGTTGATTATATGATTTTTCACCTCTAAGCTCCTGAGAACTGTCGGGAAAGGATTAGGAAGGAGGTGTGTGCATGAAATTCACAAGAAAGAGCTGAGGTCGCAGTTCCCACATATGCACAGCTGAACAACTTTTCTTGATACTCTGTTTATTTCATATTTTTATTTTCTCAAGAGTCCCCCAAAATAGCAATTCATGCACATTTGTCTTCCCATCTAATTTTGTTTTAACAATAGTTGGGAAAACATAACCAGATGCTTTCTTTAAAAAAAGAAATCTACAAGTTGACATCAACGTCAAAATTAGGACTTAGTTTCCAGAAATTAACTTTTTCAGTTCAGTTAACTGTTAAGTTGGCCAACCTTCCTCTGAAGTCCTGGGACCACACAGTTGGGGGCTGAGCTCTGACCTGGCCTCAGGGAAATCATCAGCTAAGCTTCTCTTTCTTGCATTTCCCTGGAGAAGCATGCTCTAAGCCAGGTTTCCTATTGAAACAATTAAAGTTTAATTACCCAAGTCAGAGATGAATCCATTCTCCCTTAATCCATCACTGATGAGGCCAGCGTTCCCTTGGAGTGCCATTCTCCACCACGATCCTGAACCTCTTTACTGGAGATTACAGGCTTCAGGATACCGGTCTGTCCTTTTACTTTGCATTTTCATATACACATTTTGTACATGTGGAAAATAGGTGACTTTGTGTTTGTGAGTTTTTTCTCAAGGACCATTTTATATTGATTCCTTGCAGCTCTGTGTTTCCTGGACCTCTGCTCTTAAAGATAACCAAAGACTAGTCTGAAAAAGCCAGTGAATGTATTTCATCTCTCACTCTTCACTAGAGAGGAGAGAACTGACAGAAGCCCCTTATTCTTGTAGGTTAAGTGATTAAAAATAACTTTTTTATATGGTAGAGGTCAATTTACTTAATTTCTATGCAATCATTTATTAATATTTAAGAAGAAACGAAGGGGAAAGTTCCCCTTAGGATACTGTACTAGTAGAACTCATGCTAGAAAACTCTTAGATTGTATCTATTTTACGCCTTCAAGTTGAAGTCCCAGTTCAACAGGGGAACTGAGGCAAGTGGAAAAAAATGGGACTGGACATCTGTCATCTGTGCTTGTTTCTCTTTCTCATAGTTTTAGAACTTGGTCAGTGAGGAGCACCCCACAGATATCTAAGGAAAAGACCCCTGAGTGCATTAAGCTAAATAGCCAATGAACACAAGACAATGTTTTTGGTTTTTTTTCCTTTTAAAATGGGTTCTATCCTATATTCTCCTTCAGATTTTAATGAAAAATTGTTTTTCATGTTTCTATCTTTTTTTAAATCCTGCCCCACTCAAAAGAGCTAGTCCCTCTTAGTTGAATTCTCTTTTCTGAATCCACTTTTGTTATTTGGTAACCATCTGTTTTGAATTTTTTTCTTTTCTTTTCTTTTTATTTTTTTTTATTTTTTTAAGGAAAGGTACAGGCAGTGATGAAGGTGAGTAGGCAGGCAGGTAGAACGACAGAAAAGAAGCATTTTATTTTATTTTTATTTAGTTGTTCACACTGGCTGCTCCCCCTGGACCTGGGATGCAAACCCGGATGCTTGGGGTCCACAGACTGCACTGCTCCGGAGGTGACAGAGCTAACCACTACTCCAGAAGGGCATGCTTGTTTTAAATTTCTTAATAGCAAAAGCTAGTAGCTAATGTTGATTGTATTTCTTCTGCAAAGGCGATATGGAGGGTTTTCCCCTTTATCCTCACAAAACACTTTGAGATTGGTACTGTTACTGTCCCCATTTTTCAGATGAGAAAGCTGAGGCTCAGAGAGCATGAAAAACCTGCCAAGACCTCCCTGCAGGAAGTGACAAAACTAAGATCAAACTTCACTTGCTTCTTGAGGCTGAAATTCATACCTTTTTAACTCCAACGTACATTACCAACAAGTTTTAGTTGCCTTTAAAAAAAAACAAAGAGGGGCACCCAGTAAAGTAGTGACTTGGTTAGCTGCCTTCAGCCAGGAGCCAAAGACACATATCCCAAGGACCCAGGTGCAAGACCCAGGACTAGGATGAAAATTAAGATGAACACCTAAAAATAAATGGAGTCCTTCTTCCTCTTTTCTCTTCTCTCTTCCTGCCTGCCTGTCTCTGCTTGCTTTCATTCCTGCCTACAACTTTACCTTTGCTTAAAAAAAATAAATAAAAAGGCAAGGAGAGATAGTTCAGGTAAAAAAGGGAGAGCAGGTAGAAGGTAGCAAACTGCCTGATAAAAGCAGAAATTCAATAAATGTTGAGCAGCGTGAAATGATCTGGATACTAAGTGAGTTAATGTATGTAAAGAACCTAGAATGGTGCCTGGCACCTAGCAAGAGCTGAGTGAGTCTTTGATGTTATTATCACTTTGGAAGGATCATTTTGTCAGCCTCTATGCCCCTACAAACACCTCAAAAGGAATGGCATTTCTTGTGTAGGGTCCCAGTTTATAGGGGATAATGGTCTCTGGGTGGCTCTCAAAGTGGAATATGCTGTCCAGCATGTGGTAAGTATTAAATAGATATTTGTTTCTTGATAATGGATGTTATCTGGACTTAAAATTATCTTGATCTGCGAATCTGAATTATACTTTGTTTACTTCAGGGATTGAGATCACTTGTCAATAATAGGTATTGTTTATTTGTTCAGGCAAACATATCTATATATCTATAAAGATGAAAGAATCCTCCGTGAAACATCATCCCCAAGCAGCTAGAGGACTTGGACTTGCTGACAAAACCATCTGGGATAGTTTGGCAGTGCAAAAAAATCACAGCCAAGACCCATGGGAGAGAAAGTTTGAAATTCATTATTACTGAGGTTTCGCATAAGGGACCCCTGGCATTTTGTTGTGCACAAACCAAGCCCACAGTTGTAACTTTCTTCTTGGAATTTCTACCCCTCTGCTGTTTGCCCTTCCTTCGTGGGTGCCCCTTTCAGGTGATTTTTTTTTTTTTGCCTGTATTTGAAATATCAGTCATTATTTGTTATACTTTCTAGGGGTGTCCTGAGCATAACCTAGGTAAGCAGGCAGAAAATCTCGTTATCCACCCCTATACCTTCCCCAGCTGCCATGAATCAGTTGGGGAGAGCGCTTGACCATCAAGATCATATGCAGTGTTGGCCTGGCTGCCATCTTGGTCATATGCGTGGTAAGAAAGTAGATGAAAAGGCCTGAGTAGTGAGACAGGTCACATCTATTCTTAGTTTTGCAGTTCTAGAGCCCAGGCACCTGCCTAGACTCTCTTTCCTATTCTCGATTCCACTACCTATGTTTCTTTTCTTTTTCTTTCCCACTTACTTAGTTAAATTGAGTGAGGTTTCTGTTACGTGAATCCAGAAGAGCTTTTGCTAGATACTTCCTAGCCAGATCAATATATTCTTTGAGGCCATGGTCTCTGGGTGGCTCTCAAAGTAGAATATGCTGTCCAGCTTGTGGTAAGTATTCAATAGATATTTGTTTCTTGATAATGGATATTTTCTGGACTTAAAATTATCTTGATCTGCGAATCTGAATTATACTTTGTTTACTTCAGGGATTGAGATCACTTGTCAATAATAGATATTGTTCATTTGTTCAGGCAAACATATCTATTCTAAATAACAGAAATTGAAAGATAAAATAAGGCCCAGTTTCTGACCAAAGAAGGTTCCTTGTCTAGCAGAAGAGCTAGCCACAGACAACAGTTTTACTTGTTAGCGTAAACCAAGCAAAATATTCTCTCCCTTCATCTACTGTGATTGCTATTCCCTGTTGACACTAGAAACTTGGAGGTGAGCACCAGCACTCTCATTAGGCAGGGTCCACCCAGAGACGTGTGATTAAGGATGAAATCTCATGATGATGGAATATCCCTTACCCCATCTAATTCTCATATAGAACCCTTCCACCAGACATTATCATCCACTTTAAATGAGTCACTGACACGTCTTGTTCATTCAGGCTACTAGTCATGTCTGAAGCTCAGGGCTGGTTCCTAATAGTTTTCTTTGCATGTTCAGGCGTTTTAGTGAAATGCTGGTGTGCCTTTCAATATCATTTCCCTAATTTCACTAGTTGGAATACATACAAAGTCAAAGGTTTTTTCCTTTCTCTCAACCTCTCCTCATATAGTGGCCAGGGAGCATCCTGGCTGTCCTCCCTTTCTTCAGCCCAATTCATATTTGAAAACTCATCTTATTTCTTATGCAGAAGGGCCAACATCTGCCACTATTAAATGAATTTATTGGATTATTAAGAATTAACGAATTTATACCTTTAACACATATTTTTGAGTATTGATCACGAGTCACCCCACCTAGCCAGAGGAGTAGCACATGGTTGATCCTGGGAAGAGTAGAGATGAAGGTGGAGCCAGCCCGTGTCATCTGGAGCTGGGAGTCTGATGGGGAAGACAACTTTTAACAGTTACACAGATAATTAGATGACAGACATTGTCATGTATGGTATGAAAGAAAATGACCAAGGACTGTGAATGAGGCCATGTTGCAGAAGGGCCAGTGGATTTGGGGTGCCTGAAAGGTATCACAGTCCCTCTGAAGCTGAGAGCTCTGTAGGGGAGAGTGAGAGGAGACTCTAAAGGTCCCAAGAGGGAGAAGCAGCTTGAACAATTCTCTGGCCACACCTGGAAGGTTCAGAAAACGAGAATAACAATGCATCAAATTGTCACCTTTCAGAAAACAAATGCTCTGTTTTAACCAAAATAACTGACTGGTGGGTGAGAAACCCACGATCAAAATAAATGCCTTAGTTGCCACTAAGCTGGAAAATGTTTTCTTGACGTAAAGATGTTTAAAAATAATATTGGCAATTCAAAAATAGTTCCTCCAAGATTCCTTCCCTCTCTTCCCTCCCCAGCAGGGCTTCACACACCCGGGATTCAGAGATCTTTCCAGAAAGGCCACTGAGGCCCAAGGCTTCCTGGTTTACATTCCTGAGCCTTTGGCCTCCCAGTCTTGGTGGAGACAACACAGAGAAAAACCTGAAGGGCAAGATTTGGGAGAAAGTACGCACATTGCTGATGACTGTGTTCATTGTGCTCATCATACCACAGCCATCTCATTGTCTGAGGACGGGTGACGGCTCCAACTTGTTTGCCATTTCCCTGGGCCAGGCAGTGTGCAAACCCTAAGACCCACATGAGTTTTACCTCATTTAATCCTCACAAGACCCCAGAAAGTGGGAGCTGTTTGGGTGAATGAGGTGAAATTGTCAATATTTGGCCACTTTTCTGATCTTACAAAGTGATTGTTTCGTGTGGGTGAACCAGGGGCTCGGAGCATTTATAAAAATTCCCCATGTTTTTCTAACGGGGGCATGGCCGAGCTAAGATTCACACCGATGTGTAGAGAACCAAATGCCCCGCTCTCCTGACTTGTAAGAAGAGGGGAGCGAGGGAATGAGCACACACAGCTGCTTTTTCTCCTCTTCCCAGTTTACTGCTCTGTGTGTCTCAGGGGTTAGAGAGGAGACAGAGGTCAGCGGGTCCTCCAGTAGGTCTGACCCTCCTCACTCACTGCCCTGTCCCCACCCCTACTCCTGGCATGGGAGTCCAGAGACCCAGGCCCAGGCCCAGGAACGGTGCTGGGAGAAAGTTGTCTCAGGCCTCTCAGGTCTCCTTCCCACCAGCTATTCCCGTTCCATCCCACAGCCACCAGAGAAGAGAGGGAGAGAGACAGAGACAGAGAGACCACTTTCTCAGTACTTCCAATAAAAATCCTAGCGAAGATTCTCATTGACTTGTTCATGTGTGTCCACATCTGGATGATGATCACAGCTGTATCATGTGGAGTGTGGAGAGTGTACACAGAGCACTTTTTGTGCATTTTCTTAACTCTTCCTCCTAACCATCCTGCAAAATTGAAGGCTTTTATTATGATCTGTTTTTCAGACAGGAAGATGAGTAGGTAAAATCCCCTTCCCCAGTGTGGACCCCTCTAGGTCCTGGAATCAGTAATCGTTGTGAGGGTCAGTGCTCACCCCCGGAGTGGGGAGCAGAGGTGCAGATCAGCTGTGTGGGGCCAGTGCTGTTTCAGTGACCTTGACTGAAGGTTGAGGGAAGGAGATCCCCCAAGGAAACCTGGGTGCTCTTGGCAGAGAGAGATTGGGTGCTGGGCAGGAGAAACCACACTGTCCACAATGAGACTGGAGGTTTTACAGAGCAGACACTCTTCTTTGCAGTGTGATGTTGGGCCCAAATTTCAAAGAACAGGAGGCTATAAAAAGGGCAAGGGAAGGAAGTACTAATTAAATGGTCCCTGCGGGCTCAAGGGTCAGAAAGAACAAAGATTCACAGTTTGGGAGGCTGCAGCCTGGTGCTAAGGGCAGGGGCTCAGGGGCAGGACAGAGGTTCAGCCCAAGGACCTTAGGTGGGGGTGGAACCTCTCTGACCTCATCGTTCTCATTTGTCAGAGGCTTTCTTGACAGGATTATATGACTTAATATGTGTTAAAGCCTGGTGCAGGACTTCTCAGTAAATGGAATGACTGTGGTGAATGCTGTTCAACTAGAACCTTCCTTGTGACTTCTCTTAAGTCGAAAGTCTCATTTGCTTTTTTGAAATCTTTGTTTCCTTTTTTGGACCACGTGATCAAGGACTTTCTCTAGAACTAGAACACTAGGCGTCCTTGTGGTGCTGACCCAGGGCTTCTGTTGCTCTTACGTGGGGGATGGTCCTCATGACTCAGATCTGTACTGCCAGTCTGCTCTCTTCATGTTTCTTGTGTTCCTTGAGCCCTTGTATTCCTTTGGTTAAGAGCGTTCAAATGGAGTGTCCTTCAGTGCTTACTTTACACCCATTGGCTTTTAGAGGGCCCCTGTGAAAAGCTCCATGGCCCTGCCTGTCCAGTGGCCTCTGGCAAACCATTTTAGACTCTGCTCCAGAACGTACTGCCTCTGCCTTCCCTTTGAGTCCTCACACTCCTCTCTTAGAGTTAACACCATAGATTTTCTGAGTTTCCTGACCGATATGGATCAGTCAGGTGTCTTTTTGTTGAAAATGACAGAAACCCAATTGAAATGGGCTTAGACAATTACATAATTGAAAAGTCAGGACTTAGCAGGATTCAGGGACTCCAAGCATATTATCACATCTCAGTCTCTGTCACTTGCCTTTGCTTTCCTTTCTGTTGGCTTCATTCAGGCAGCCTTGTCCCAGAGGTGGCCAAGTGACCACCGGTGACAGGGCTTACACTGTGTACTGTGGAGAGTTCCCGGTTTGTCACTCCTGCATGTCTGCTCTCTACCAGAGATTTTGCAATTTTTTGGTTTTGTTTTGTTTTTGTTTTTGCCTTCACACTGACACTGGACATGACCACCTGACTTCTTTTGGCTATAGGATTATGTTTGACAGAATGCCACTTGAATCTGGCTCCTGAGAAAAACCTGTTTCCATTTGCCTTTTTCTTGTTTTTCTAGAATCACCAGGAGAATATACTGCAGGTAGCCAGCTGGCTGTGGAGAAACAAGACATTTAGAGCCACATTGTCCTCAGAAGCAGAACCACACTGACCCACAGAGCTGTCATCGTGACATTCAACACTGACTGCTGAGTGCCACTGAGCCATTAGGAGACCTGAGGGCTCTCAGAGCTGTTCTGGGGCCGAAGGTCCTCTTTGGAGACTGCTGTGGCCATAGTGAAGTCATGCATGAGCTAGTTTACCTAAAAGCAGCAGTCCTAAAAGATGGCTTTTCCTTCTGGACGTTCTAACACAAATCCTAAGTTTGCTTTCAATTGGCCTGACTTATGTCTGCTCCCAGTGCTGGGATGAGTGGCAAAGAGAAGCATCTGGAAGTAAGATATAAGTGCTAAAAGTGAAGAAGAGGTGGTTCCCTGGGGGAGAAATTATGGCGCTGTTACTAACTGAGGAAAGCAGAAAGGATACGGAACAAGCTGAATGGCTCTCATAGCAGCATCTTTGAAGGGGCTGTAGAAATACGGGGCCAGGAACCAGCCTTGTTCCTCATTCATACCCATCTGTTTAGGGCGGAACTTAACTTGAGCTAAGAAGCAGTTGGCCAGGTAGTGAGGCTGAGTACACAGTGTTCAGTATGGTACCCCAAAGACCGACCCCCTAACTTCTGTCCCTTTCCAGGTCAGAAGGGGTAAGGTGGCTTTAACCAATTAGCAGGCTCCTACTTAGCAACTCACCTTTCTGCCCCACAGGGCCGGCTCCACCAGGAGGTGAGAAGTAGTGATTGGAATGGTTACTAGGTCCACACTGGGCCTGATTGAGAGCAATTCTTTCTGCCACCCTGTCCCCAACTGCACTCCTGGAGCTTTAATCCCCAGTGAGGTTCATGCCCCACTGCCTCTTCGTCTTTGAGAGAGAATAGACCTGAATTAGAAGCAAAACATGCATCGAATTAACCCCTTGGCCTGTTTTCATGGGGTCCTTAGACTTCTTACCAAGCATGATTTAATATTAAATTGAATTAAAAACTGTGGTGGGTTTATTTTTCTTTCTTCCTCCAAATTCTACCCCTCCCCCTTGACCTTTTCCTGCTGTTTAGCAGCTGCTCTTTTTATCTTTTTTTTTTTTTCTCTAAGAGGAAAAAGGGAAGGAAGAAGCAGTTTAAGGAAGGAAGGAAGGGAAGGAAGAAGACTTTCATTTTGGCTTTTCACCCCAGCCCCAGTCACAAACCTGGGTCTGCGTGCTGGCGTCTCTGCTGCCTGAGCCACAAGGACACGTCTCAGCAGCTGCTATCTTTAAGGAATGCCATTTAATTCCAAGATATTCATGGAGCTTTTTTTTTTTTTTGGCTAAACATTGCAGTGGGAAAGGGCAAGTTTCTGTCTCCTTCTGCCAGTATCCTAGCCCAAAGCTTCATGACAACCTGTGTTTCTTTTCTCCAAGATTCTATCATGTAGAAACACTTAGAGATGTGGAGAAGCCTATATTTTCTCTTTCCCCAAGGGTGACCCTTCACTCTAGCCATATTCCATCCCCCACCCTCTTTTAAATGCCAAACCTTCCTATGCAGCTTGGAGAAAATGATGGGAGAAACCCTGGAGAGGGAAAGCAAACACTGGTTAATGTATTTGCTCTGATTACACCTTTATGGACCAGACAATAGCTACTGTGAACACAGGCAGGCAGGGTTCAATGCAGCTTTCATCCCCTCCTCAATGCAGCTTTGATCCAGTCAGGGTTACCCAGGAGGAAATGCAGTTGAACTGGAGCAGCCCAACCTGGGAACCATGCCTCACTCTGGGGGGTGGCAGGGCTCCGCTCCTAATACGGGAAGCCATGGGGACCAGGCGCAGAACGTTCTATGAACATAAAACACTGCCACCTCACCAGTGCCTCCGTGCACAAGCCTAATTAAATCCAGCTCATGCTTTGGTTCAAGTAACATTGATGGTGCCAGTTATGAAACTCTTTTCTCTGAACCTCGAAGTAACTACTTCAGTGGCACCACAGTAGGTTCTACCACTAGGGGGCATCAGAGGGGAATGCAGAGCTGGAGGACAGAAAAGATCCAATTCCCAACCACTTCATTCTGGCACCGCATTTGTTTCAGTCGCTAGCTCTTTTCAACACTATCAGTACCAGCTTCTTAATCTTGTCTCTGCCCCACGATATTCCTACTTAAAAAACAACAATCTCTGGGTTTTCAAAATAACCTCAGCTCTCTGTGTACAATTTCACAACAGAGAAGTATCCACAGCTAGTAGGTTAGGCAGAGGGGTCTCTGACCGATTAAAGATCCAGTTTCTTCCCGGGTGGTGGATAACGCTAACAAGATAAAAAATGACCTTTCACCTTCGGGAGCAGTAATGTAAGATTAATTTGAAGCTTTGAAACTAATGAGTTGGCTTGCCCCTATGAGGTATTCCATGAATAACAGGGTATTTGCAGAGCCAGCAACTCTGTGATCTTTCTTCCTCAGATGGGGCTTGGGCGGGAGGAGGGAAGAAAAAGAAACTGATTTTTAAAAATAATCTTCATTGGAGAGAGCGCTGCTAGGTCCCCATAAAGCTGGTATTAGAGGAAGAGGGGGAGGCAGAGAGAGAGAGAATTACCTACTTTTAATCTGCTTAGCTTTTCACTGTTGAATAGCTGAAGGGCTCAGACAGGAGGTGGTGGAGTCCATGAACTTAGAGTTAGACCCCTTGGGGTCTAGGCCTGACTTTCAAGCTGTGTGATCTTGGGCATGATTTTTTAAACTTGTGTTTCAGGGAGGTTTGGATTAGATAGTGCCCAGAAAACAGTTATGTTCAGATGAGGAGTCTGGTTATTTTTGCGTTTTTTTGATGATAATTGAGGGAGGCGGAAGGAACTTGAGGGGATTTAGCCACAGAATGGAAGTCTGAGGTTTCTACTCTGACAAGAGGAAATGTCTAATAGCAGAAGGCAAATGAAAAAGCCTACTGATGTGAATCACAGGGAAACATGGCTGCCCGGAGAGGTGGTGAGCCCCGCTCCCTCCACCCATCTGTGGTGATATACAAGCAGAGCCCTTTCCCTTGTCTGAGAAGATGGGTTTGATTATTTTTAAGAATGCTTCTCCTGTTAAAATTCTGGAACTTCCAATTACTCTGACTTGCTGGGGTCACTCTGCCTCTTGAAACCTGGGTTGCCTTATCTCTGAATCAGGCTGATGATGGTAGAAGCCTCCCTGTATTCCTTTCTTCTTTGCTCCTTCCCTCCAACAAACTGATGTTCAGAATGCACCTGGCACTGTGCTAGGTTCCAGGGATACCAAAAGGAAGGAGATGGCATATAGATAATGCCTTGGGCAAATCTCAAACTTGCCATCAGAGAGATGGATAAATGAGCAGGAAAGCAGAAAGCAATTCCCTGGAGGCACTGACAGAGCTATGCATTAGGTGCTGGGGACATCTGCCTCAGCAGGCATGAGGTGGGGAGAGAGAGTCAGAACATGCTTTCTGGGGAAATAGATCAATAACTGTCTGGCTGGAGTCTCTGGTTGAGAAGTAGAGCAAAAATTATGATCAAAGACCCAGGAGCAAGAAACAGCATGATGTGTGGGGTCCCCAACCAAAGGCTTTGCTGGTAGGATGCAACATGTGAAGGGAGACTGATGGGAGATGAGATGAGGCTGAAGACGTAGGCCGGGGCTCCATGATGCTGGCCCTCATCATCACACTAAGGAGCGTGAATTTATGTCCTGTAAATTGTGAAATGTCAGTGGCTGCTGTGAAGTAGTGGAGTGGCATGTTCAGTTTTCTCTTTCAGAGCCATCTTTCTGGAGGAATTAGGAGTGGCAAGGCCGCCCACCAGTTGGCAGAGGTCATCTAAGCTAGAAGTGACAGTGACATCTCTTGTGGAGTTGCAGTGTGGATCCAGGAGTGAGCCTAGGAAAGACGCAATAAAATGTGAACTTCTTCCTAAAAGTACAGGGTCATCATATTATAGTCACTTTATAAAACTTTGTTCTGGGGGACCCTTCTTTAAATTGGATCCCCTCATCACTTACTCAGGCAATGCCCATAACATCCATACAGGTGGTCCATACCACTATAAATGATATTCGTGCTTCACAGGAGCCCCTATATAGGTAAAGAAACCACTGGCTGGAGAAATAATTTTGCAGATGCTTCTGGAGTATTCCTTTTCAAGGATTCCAAAATTCTGTGAATTTTGGTGTTGCCAGGTTGGCTTGGGGAAAGAAACGGAGATTAGATTTCAGGCAGACAAATTAAGAGGGCAGATGATTCTCTTGAATAAAACTTCCACAGGATTTGGTGTGAGAGAGCAACGGAGGTGGGCCCATAGGTCTCAGATCTGCTGGCCTGCTGTTCCTGATGGCCAGGCTTTATCAGCACTACCTTTTCTCAGAATATTTTGTACCTTGTAAGTGTCCTGGAATGCCTCCTCTTGGGGAAGGTGAGGGGTGTCTTGGGGAAAGTGTGGTGTCTGCTTCCAGTGCTGTTTGTGACAGGGCTGGAAACACTCCGAAATTAACAATAGATGTGCATATAATCTTCAGTTTCCTAGCAACTAATATAAGACAATGCAGAGGTTCACAGAGCTGGGTGGAGGTAAACCTGTTTTTGGAACACCTGGAAGCTTTGCAGAGATACTTGGGGATTTCTGGGAAGGAAAATTAACGCAATAAATTAAAATTTTTGAGCTTCTTTTCTTCCCCCTTGTAACAATCAAATAACAGAAAAATCACATACACCTAAATCTGGGCAGTATCTAACAATGAGGATTTGCGAAGACTAGATAATTTCGAAGGCTCCTTTCAAAGCTAATTTTTTTCTATGTGAACTAGTTGTGTGACCTCATGTGTAAAATAAGTCAGATTCAGGAAATTTTACTGTTACATCCATATCTCTAGAATTAAAGGGTAACGTGGTTTTTAGACTTCAGGATTGTTGACTCACAGTTGAATGTGGATTTGTAAAAAATGAAAAGGTGTTGAAATAATGGAGCCGAGAGGCAGGTGATGTAAGACACACACACACACACACACACACACACACACACACACATATCTGATGTGTGTACTTTCTACTTATAAAAACTGGCTTAAACATTAAGGCTTGGGTTACATATTCAATGCTGCAAGGCCCGGAAGGCAGCACGTGTGAGTCCCATGCCCAGGGATGGACAGCTGGGCAGCTGCGGGGGTCTGGCAGTAAGTGGCCCTCAGAGGAAGGAGTATGCTGCAGTCAGATCTGACTTTTCAAAAAAAAAAAAAAAAAGCACCCTGAAATCCAGAATTCATGAGTCTTCCATTTGAAATATATTAATGATTTATTTGAAGTTTTAAGAACCATTATGTGGCCCAAACAAAGCGAGTCTGCCTTAAAGCAAAAGTTCTGAACATATGGTTCTCTTTTTCAGAAGTATATGGTCATTCAAGGCTGAAAGGAGGGTACAGTTGAACTTGAGCAGGTTAATGGGTCCATTCCAGGCCTCCTCCACATTGTGCAAGGTGCTTTTCACGTCTTTCCTGCTCAGCATCCTCCAAAAGCTGGGGATTACTGATCACAGGAGTCATGATTCCTCTTTAAAGATGAGGATTCAGAGGTGTAGACACCTGAAGGTCTTGTGGAAGATCGCACCCCTAAATCCTAGAGCCGGCACTTCAGTCTCGTCTCTAACTGATGCCGCCTGCTCTCTGGGTACCAGTCCCCTGGAATACAAGGTGGGAGGGAAGGCTTCTGGGGTTTTGGTTGTTTTCTTTTTTAAGGAAAAAATAGTTGTCTTTTAATGGAATTTCTGGAAAGAAGTGTTAGGAAGCTGTATTTGTTTGCCAGAGCCACAACAGCAGAGTACCACAAACTGGGTGGCTTCAGCAACAGAAATGGAATCTCTTACCATTCAGGAGGCTAGAAGTCCAAAGTCAAGGTTATTTTCTTCTGAGGCCTCTCTCCTTGGCTTGCTGACGGCCATCTTCTCCCCATGTCTTTACGTGATGTGTGTGTGTGTGTGTGTGTGTGTGTGTGTGTGTGTGCGTGCGTGCTGATCTCTTCTTATGAGGACACCAGTCATTGAATTAAAGCCCACTGTGTGACTTCATTTTACTGTAATTACCTCTTTAAAGATCCACTTTTCAAATACAGTCTCATCTTAAGGTTCCTGGAGTTAAGGTCTTCAATACATGGATTTGGGGGAAGCTGTCCATATTCTATTTCTCTCCTATCCTTTTAGTAGTAGTATTATCAGAAGGTCTGAGAAAGATTTCCTGAATCCCAGGCCAAGGTCTGAAGCGGGGCGCTGGGGGCCCCTGAGGGGATATGCTCCTCTCCTCATGTCAATACTGCTGACCCAGCAGTTCACCAGCCGCAGTGCGGGCCCCAAGAGGAGTGTGTGTTTGCACTGGAGCCGCTGTTAACCGCTCCCCAAAGTATAGCATCAGTGTTGGAGAATAAATAAAACATGAGATGTTTGTCTGTCTCACCATTTTACTTGGCATCCCTAATTATATCTGTAGGTCTTTATTTACAAATAATATTGATATGGACATGCTTGGCCATTATTTATCATATCAAAACTGGGAAACAACCTCAAGGTCCAGTTAATAGAGTTTCCTGCAGTTTTTGCAAATTATACAGTGGGAAAATATTTGCAATGTGAGAAAATTCTCATGACTGAAGAAGTAAAAAAAGTATGTTACAAAGAAGTATGTACAGTTTGGTTCCAATTTTTGTATTTTATTATATGTACAGATATATTCACATTTATGTATATGCATGAGAGAGAGAGAGACAGAGAGAGAGAGAGAGAGAAATATTGATCTGGAAAGAAAGACTCCAAAATATTTTAAATCACTCTCTCATATCTAATACATGTATATGCATTATGTATGTATATATAATTTTTACAACAAACAAAAAAAACGAAAAATATAAATTCTGATATACATTCATTTTACAGATTTTTCTAACAATGCTTCTCATAAGGAGCTCCACCACAGGTTTTCATATAGAAATGCCTTTGCAAAAAATTAATTTACTTGCCATTTTCCAGATACAGCTCTCAGTCACAATTACCTAGCTTTTAGAATAATTTCTGTGGTAGGCCTGAGACTCTCTTTGCTCTTTTTTTGTCTATCTGATTTCTTTTCCTAAGAAAGGGACTTTGGCAAGAATTCAGAGAAAGGGTGGGACCCCACGAACTGGATAAAGGACATTGAAAAATAAATAAGTGGACTAGTTTAATGTGTCTAAAGTATCATCCAAACAGACCCTGAAAGAAGCAGGATGTAACTTCTTAGTGACTTGAGTCCTTGTATTTCTCATTATTTATTTCAGAGATCCTTTGGGCATACTTCCTTTTTAAAAGAATGTGCTTTTATTGGCTAAATATCTCTACAAGGTATCCTTTTAAAAAGGAGAAGCTTATGGAAGATAATGGTGACCTGTCAAACTTGGAAGAGCTGCGGCTCAACTCTGGACATCACTGATGTCACTTGACATCATTTCCAGATCTCTGACTCCCCTCCGGCGACCTGTACCCTTCCCAAAATGGAAGGACCTTATGACTATGGCTTTTGAAAACTGATTCCTCTGTTGCTCTGCCTGGTGGAAGAACATTTTTTCTGCAGACTCATGAGTTCCCCACTCCCACGTCACAAGAGATGGTTACATGAATACTTCCAAGAAGGAGAATGTCCGCCTCATGAGCTAGCTTGGACAGCTTGGCCTATTATAATTTTCCTTTGCATACACCTTGGACTTCTTTAGCCAGGTCGGAGATTTCAAATGGACCCATTTTGTTCATATAACTCAATTTAAAAAAAAAATCAACAAATTAAGGTCTCATGATCCAATCACTGCAGAGAGTCCCATCTTCAAAAGCACAAATGGAAACCTGACCTTAACTGCCTCTCCCTAAGAGAGTTTTAAGGGTCCAGTTCCAAAACTAAACAGCATTTCTCAAAAATCCTTTTCCCTTCTCTTCTTGATTCTCTTATCCCCTCCTAGATTGTACCAGAGTATCTCTTTCACCACACCAGCCCCCAATTTTTCCAAGCACACTCCACATGCCTTTTCGATGCTTCCTGTCACCAGTCTCTTTCAGCAATACAGCGCATAGATTGATTTTACCTCTCCCTCTTTCCCTCTCTCCCTCTCGCTCATTTATCTACTGTCTAGACTTTCTACACTGAAGAACCCAGGAAATGTATAACAAGCAAAAAAAACGTTTCCTCTTCTTTCATTCTTCCTGGGCCTGTTTCTCTATCCCCAATATCCTGGTTTTGCATTTGTCTTTTAAAAAGCTAGGAGCTGAGGGAAGGCGAAACCTACATCAAAGACAAAACCTCTTTATCATATATGATGGGGGTTGTCTAAGTTGAGCACACTTGCACTCTGGAAAGCTTTATGCTCATCACAGTGGTGATTTCCCTGTCTGCTATTGCAAAACCGTCCATCTCCTATGAAGGTTATAGTTTCTCCTCATCGTCTAGGAGATTCAGGGTTTCACAATAAATACCATCAGTTACTAACTGGTGTCCGCAATTATTTTTTTCTATCTCCTGCTTCCGGTCTCCCCTTTTGGTGATGTGGATAAGTACTTCCCTAATGTTCACATGGGAGATGCTACACAGCACTGCTCTGTTCCCCAGTGACTGGTAGTGATCTCTACACCATACGCTTAGACTCTCAACCTCTGCATCAGCTAGATTTGGCTTTTGGTCACAGCTCTGCCCTTTACCTGATATGTGATGTGATGCAAGTCACTTAACCTCTCTGTGTCTCAGCTTCCTCATCCCAAAATCTACCTGTGAATTACGAGTTAAATGAAATTTAACTCAAGCAAGGTGCTTAACACAGCAGAATACTGGTTCTATGCAGGCACCAATATTTCCATTTATCTTTTTACTATATTTTTGGGAGGGGATGGGCTGAAGAGAAGGTTGTTTTTGCTAGAAAGTGGAGAGGACCTGGTGAAAGACTTAGAGCAGGCTTAGGTCACCGAACTAAGCCCATGGGCCAAATTCAACCCACCATCTGTTTTGTATACAGTCATGTTCATTCATCTATGATTGCTTTTGTGCCACAATTATGGAGTTGAGTCATTGCAATAAAGACTAGATGATCTGCTGTGCCTAAACTATTTACTATCTAACTCATTACAGAAAAAGTTTGCCAGCCCAATTCAGAGTATACAGACAGAATAGTTTTTCCACATGGTCTTTCACTGATGAGATGAATGTCATGACTCTTTTAAACAAGTGAAGTGGTTGACTTGTCAAAGATATCCTGTACCTAAGACTCAATCTTCACCATCATCTTAATTCCCATAGCTTGTTGTTTTGCTATGTTTTGTTTTGTTTTGTTTTTCACCAAGAATGAGTATTTAGAGCAATCAAGAATAAGGCAGTATTCTTTATAAGCTTGGTTAACTCTACTGGTTATACAAGGAATGGAGTATCTAATAAGGCCTCTGTGACCAGGGTGCCTAATGGCTCACCCATGTCTGGACTTCTATGCTTTTTCCTAGGCACACAGCTCTCTGATACTTCTTGCTCTCCTAGCAATACAGTGAGCCAGGTCTTGAGATTTTATTGCTGTGGTGGTTTTGTATTGCTTTGCTTTTTTCTTCCCAGGTCCTTGGGCTTTACATGGCCTGTACTTAGCTGCTGAGGGACAGAAGTACACCTGGGATCCTGAGCTTTTGCTGATGGAAGTGCACTGTTCAATGTAGTAGCTTCAAGTTGCATGTGGCTACTGTGCACTAGAAATGTGGCCAGTATGATTGAATAAGTGAATTTTTACTTTTATTCATTTAAAACAGGCCATACCCTTTGTGGTCGCCATATTGGACAGTGTAGTTCTGGAAGGTGGCAGATGCAGAAGTTGGAATGTCTGGTGGAGGCATGCCCTGTAGAGTAGTGGTTAGGTCAGTCGCCTCTGAGGAAGTGTAGGCCACATAACCTTGGGTTCAAGTCCTGAGTCCTGGGAAAAACAGTGTGAACAACTAAATAAAATTAAAATAAAGTGCTTCTTCCTCCTCTCACTTCCTGCCTACTCAGCTTCATTCCTGCCTGCACCTTCCCTTTTAAAAAAAAAATGTCTGGTGGAGAAGGCTTTCTCCCCCACTCCTGCTTAACTAGTATTAGATTGTGATGTGAACAAGAAAGCAGAAGCTCTTTGGATAGGCCTGTGAGAGTGTTTGACAAGTTAGGATGCCCTGACTAATGCAGCCACGTAGTTCTGGCAACAACTTTTATAGGGAAAAAAGTACAGTTCAATGCACTACTCAGCCATTTGACATCAAGGAATGACAGGGGCCTCTGCTGAATCTCATTTTCAACCTAGTCTGTGGCATTTGATTATCCTGTTTAAAAGATAAAAGAGTTGGCTTTGTAGCTGAGGGGCAAGTAGCTTCACCTAGCAGCTTGGCTCTAATTCCAGCCGTAAGTAAGGTAGGAAGGTTTGGGGCTGCTCAAATCAAAACTCCAGTTGTTTTCAAAGCAACATTCTAAACTACATGTCCCATACATGACAGAGAAAGGGCCATCTGGTTTGATTATTTTTGGCTTGGAAGAAGAGAACACACACACACACACACACACACACACACACACACACACAAGGGGAAGTTTGAATGCTCAAGAGATCAGATTCTCTGCTGAAAAGGAAATGAGCTCCATGTCGAGAGGATTCCGCCAAGAAAGGGCCAAACAGACCATACATTTGAGGGAGCTCTCTGCAGAGTCAGGAACACCACTGGAATTTTTCTTTTGGTCATTTCCAAGGTCAGATGGTGACTCACAGCCAGAGCATCATGGAGACAGGCTTGCAAGTTTCATTCTGAGGCAAGAAGGGTCGGATGACACACGTTCTCTTACCTACTCCCTGTGGCTGCCCGTTTCCAGTCCAAGCTCAGTGACACCTGTTTTACTCTCAAGAGAAACAATTTGGGAATGAAACAGACCTCTACTCAAATCCTGAGTCTATCACTTACAGCTTAGATAAGCCACTTGGCTTCTCTGAGCCTCCTTTTCTTTCATTTAGGCATAATAACCTACCACCGACAGCTGCAGCAAGGACAAAATGAACCTGTGTCTGTGGAAGCCTTCAGGACAGGGCTCCCTGTGGAGTTAGTACTGGGGATCTGAGAGTTTGGAGCCCGTAATTCCAACCCTGGTGAATCAAGGTGGGGCTTCCAGGTGGTCCTGTAATGAGGATATGAACTTTTGTATTGATTAAAATAATGCTTCTCAAACTCTAATGGGCATTTATATCATCTGGGGATTTTACTTAAATGCAGATTCAGAGTTAGTTGGTTTCTATGCTTTAAGTGAGCCTCCAGATTTTCCTAAGACTGCTGTTTGCTGGCATCGCTGTTGAGAGCAAGGAACAAAAGAGCTTGTCCTGATCTGTGTTGCTGTCTTCTGTTACCTGCTTAGAAGAGATGTTCTATCTACTTTGAGTAGGGAGGATGTGGGGGGCTATAGGATTACTGTAACGTGGAGTGGCAGGCAGGAGAATCCAGGCCAATGAGTGTAAAGAAATAATGGGAGAAGAGATGGATTAGAGGTTTTCAACCCTGACCGGACTTATACTCAACTGGAGAGCTTTAAAAACTATCCACTGTCAAGTCTCACCCCAGAAATACTGATTTAATTGACTGGGATGGAGCCAGACGTGACGTATTTGAGAAAATAACTCCCCAGTTTATTCTTGTGTGCAGCCAGGTTTGAGAACTGCTGGGCCAGACAAAAGAGGCAGCATTCCCAGCTGGAAAAAATCAGGAAAGGGTCTTATCAAGGTATTAGGTCAGGTTTGGTTTTGGGGGGCTGCTAGTTTAGGGAGGAAAAAAAGGCCCCATTGAGATAGCAGGTAAGAGAAGCCAATTGAAACCTTTGACAATCAGGTCCATCTGATCAAACTGTTACAAAAACACGAAGTCTCTTCTTCACCTGAAATGATAACTTAACTCTGGGCTTTTGAAATGATTCGTTTGTCTGTTGAGAAGCCAAGAGTAGATGGGAGATGTGAAATCCATGCCGTTTGTTTCTTGGAATTGGAGGCTCTTTTTCTTTCACTTATGTTGTGGATTTGAGTGTCCCCTGTGCTCACAGAGGCTATTAAACGATTCTCACTGGCACACAGGAGCCAGCTTTGGCTGGTAGACTAAGCAGCCCCAGTCAGTGCATGTCTGTCTAGTGCTCCGAGCCCAGCACAGGTGCTCTGGCAAATTCTACCAACGAGCATCCTTAGTTCTGCTGTGATTGAGTTTATATTTGAAGCCCAGGTATAGGCTGCCTCCTTGACCCTTTACCAGCCTCAATGCAATGCTCAGGCCCCCGCACCCCACCCCTTGCTCTGGGATTCACTGAGCTCTAGGCATGCCAAGCTCTGTGAATGTTGTTGTATTTTGGAAGACCCCTGCCATTGTGGGGCGGGGGAACATGAGACATGAGTTATTTCACTTGCACAGTCCCCCATTAGACCCCCGTTAGATTTCTCCCCGGAGACCCTTGGCACACAGCCAGTAAGGGGGCGCTCCTCCATCACCACCTACTACCCCTTCCCAATCTTTCACTCCATTGGAGCAGTTTGGCTCTGTCCCAGCTACGCTACACTTGGCTGCCTGCATCCAGGTATAGCAAACACAAGGCCTTCTAGAAAGTCATACACCCACCCTCTTTAGGTGTCTTATCAATCGTTACCTGGGTATTGATCAGGTTGTTCCAACGGGCAAAGCCAGGTATAGTTCCTGGTTGAAAGAAATATTTAGTTGTAAATCACAACCACAGCAGCTGGCCTTGAAAAGCCTTATTCTGAAGGCTCACCGAGTCCATGGCTCTGCTTCAGGACTGCATGCTGGAATCCATGGGACGGGGTTGGTTTAAATGCTGTCGCCTGGGCTGCACCCTGGAGGTTCTGATGTAATTGGTCCCAGGGTGTGTCCTGGACATCACATTTTTTAAGTTCCCCCAAATCATTCCTAATGTTCAGCCAAGTTTGAGAGGCACTGTTTTATCCAAACTGCTTAGTGCTATTGGGCAAGTGAAAAGGACAACCAGTTCTTACATTATAAGAGCAATTGTTTTGTCCCGATTGCTGACCTATTTAGTTTTGTCTTGAGGGGTTTAATCCCTTTAAGCGAACCTTCTATCATCAGAAAGTACAAGCATGGAAAAGCTGAGAACCTGTGAGCAAGTCTGGGTCGTGGTGAAATAGATACTATTAAATGGCTCTGTGTTTGTGTGTATATGGGAAAAAGAGCGAGAGAGAGAGACAGACAGACAGACAGACAGACAAGAGAGTATTAAGAGAGAGCTATCCCCAAAGGCAGCTAAGTACAAAAACCTGTAACATCAAAGCC
Source organism: Solenodon paradoxus (assembly GCA_004363575.1). Taxonomy (NCBI): domain Eukaryota; kingdom Metazoa; phylum Chordata; class Mammalia; order Eulipotyphla; family Solenodontidae; genus Solenodon; species Solenodon paradoxus. The sequence goes on along the minus strand of RJWH01000448.1, from coordinate 588,024 downwards.
AGTGTCATCGCATCTAGAACCACCTCTTACTATCCTAAGATGTTAGGCCAATCGCCATACTTCAGGGAGCCTTTGTTTCTGCTTCCTGGGAGGTTTGGTTTCCATTATGATACGTTGTGAACAGAGGCTGTAACCTAAGTGAAAGGGGCTTATGAGAAGTCAGAAAGACCAACATCTATGATTTCATTCGTGTGGTATATAGAGAAACCAAACAAAGAAGGAATTAAATGAAACGAAAATAGACTTTGAATCTATAAGACCAATTAGTGGTTAGCAGAAGGGCAGGGAGGGTGAGGGTAAGGGATAGAACTAGACTGTGAGTGTGGCTCTTACTGCAGCATATACAGATGCTGATTTATAATGATCATGCCTGAACCTATATAAAAGATGTTATAATATAATTATATAACCTATATATAATGTTATAATGCAATGTTATTAAGAAAAATGTGAAGAGAAGCTACAGGCAGGAATGAAGGTGAGTAGGCAGGCAAGCAGGCAGGAAGAGAAAGAAGGAAGAAGTATTTTATTTGATTTTTATTTAGTTGTTTATCTTGGTTGTTACCCCTAGCCCCAGGTTGCAAGTCCAGGTCTTTGGGCTACACTGAATGGATTTACCGGCTAAATCACCAGGGAGCACCAATATATATATTTTTAATTAAAAAATGCCAGTTTTACAGATTTGTACTTTTATTGGGGTACTGGGAAAGTGAGGAGTGCTGTATTATAAAACCCTCAAATGCTTGGTTAAAGGGAGTGGCAGGTGAGAGGAGAATAAAAAATTCTTTCTCTGCTTAGAAACTTAGAAAACAAACTCAGTCCATATCTTCTAAGTAGGTAACGGGGAAAAACTGAGAAAACTGCAAAGAAATAAAACCTGAAATTTCTCCTTCCAAAAGTATACTAGCTTTTGTTTTATAAGATAATCATATATGTGTATTTAAAATATAGTTATCTTTTCAAATTTAAAAGTATTTCTTACCATAAAACAATACCTGCTTTTTTATGAAAACTGAGACTATATAGATAAAAAAAAGGAATCATCTATATTTTACCACTTAGGAGACCTCCCAGTCTTGTAGAACTTTAAAAAGTCATATTATTATTTATGTATTTTATATTTTTACCTTTACTTATTATACAAGGAATACACCTTATTTTCTAAGCGATGAGCAAAAGGGGAAACTATTCAATCATTTGAAACTTAACTCTCAAAAACAATCCATTGTAATTTGAAATATTTTTATTATAGTCTCTGGACTTTATAATATTCCATATATGTGTATTTTTGACAGTATGACAGGTACCCCAATCTTTTGAAAATGTGCAAATGTCCCCATATTCTACAATATCCTTTTTAATGTCTGGACGGAATTCCCTTGGGAGGCTGCACCATTATTTACCTAATGGGCCCTCTGATGTTAGATATGTAGATCATTTGTGGTTTTTCTTTTTCCCCTTAGAAACAGCACCATCATGATTATCCTTTAACCACATATTTGTGCTCATTTGTAATTTCATTATTAGGATAAGCTAGGCCAAGAGTTTTGCAGAATTCTAAGGCTTTTTAAAGAGAAGGATGCATGATGCTTAGTATAGTATTTTTTGATCATTTCAAATAAATTTTACTTAAAATGTATTAGAATATTTTATATGTTTAAGATGACTTACTATCCTGTGGAGTATTTCATTGTCTCTTTGCTCCAGTTCTCTTCTGATTTTCTTTTCTGCTGACATATATGGAATTTGTGCTCATAGAAGACTACAGTAGACTACACCTCGGGAAGGAAGAGAAGACTCTTACAGTCCCACCACTGAGAGAATCCTCTCTCCAGCGACCCCTGTCAATTCCCTCACAGCCATGGCTTTACCTTCTCTTTTTGAAAATACTATTTGGAGAGTTCTGATTAGGAGAATGCTTTGATGGAAAATCTAAGTGTTGGCTGCTGTTCAGGAAGATTTTAGCCCTTTTACAACACTCAGAATTGTTTCTGAAAATTCAAAGAAATGTGCAGTAGGGCGAGGCCGTGCTGAGATACTCTGGTCTTCTGGCCTAGTTTAGACAGTACTGTGGAACACTTTCCTAAGGTCTTCTGCAGGTGTGTGGGAAAGGGGACCACAGGCCTCACCTGACTTAACAGTCACAGATTTGAACGGACAATAAACAGAAGACAGGCACCTATAGGCCAAGTGTAGAGGAGACAGCTTTTTGCTACACCTGATCCAGATTTGATATCAGTCAATAAGGACTCAGGCGCAATTTAGATGATTTTAATTACTGATTATAATATGAACACGTGTTCACTTATGAGAAATGCACTTAAAAGGAAAAAATGCACCTCATGTATCGCTTCACCATCAATCCATTTTCACATTTTGTGTGTTTCCAGTTTCTTGATGTATATTTTAACACTAAAAACAAACAGCCTATACTGTCTTTGTTTTTTCATTTCACGTTATAACAAACGCGGTTTCCACATCAATGGTTGTATATGAGGATTTCCTCAACTGCTTGAGAGATGAGGAAAGAACATACATCAACGATGTCTGTAAGGACAGATGCAGTGATAAAGCCAAAGAAAATTGTCTACCTTTCACCTGCAGTTGACAGCAAGAATGTTTTTTCCTTCCCATGTCACCAAGCTTTATCTTTTTAAGCAAGATGAAGTAGTTGTTGAATAGCTAAGTAAGATTAGTGCTTCTGATACTGAGCCTCAGGTGTAAAGAAGTCCATAGAAAACTGGCTCCTGCTCAGAGGAGAGAACCAAAGAGGACTTCCCGGAGGAGGCAGTTTTTATAGCAAGTATCAGGGGCTGACACTCCTAGCACCCTGGCTATGAGGTAGAATTGAGCCTTGTGCTATGAATTGTTCAAACAATATGGAGAGACAACTTAGATCTTAATCTTGCTTCTTTGCCCAAGTGAAAACAGTTCAAAGCCCAGAAACACCCAAACCATGTTCTGAAGGGCATTTACTCTCATCACAATTTTCACTTGACATATCTATCCAAGAGCCTTACGTAGGGAAGGACTCCCGGTGCTAGCTCTTGTAGTTGCTTCCAGGGAATCTGAAAAACGTGCTTCTCCCTCAAAATATATTCCATCCATCAGTGAGGTGAACAAGACACATTTTTAACCCTGTTAATGATCTTTGCTAAAAAATTGTCATAATGAATATACAAATAGGCACTACTCACAAGATGAACACTACCCCTCCGATAGTTTCTGCAGCTTAAAGGCTGAGTTCAATGTAGAACCTGGTTTTCATAGCCCTGCTGATAGGCCCTGTGAGCATCCTGCCTGGGTATTCATTGTCATCTGGGAGTTTGATTGCTAACACCCTTCCCCCTCAACCCCTATGAAGTGACAGTTTGTTGAACATTTGAAATGAACCTGTCCCTGTGCTGGACATGGGCAAATAAAGGGATGAATACACTGTGGTGTTTACCCCCTGCAAGTGTACCATCTACTGGTGATGGAGGGTGTTGGGCACATAGAGAAATGCAATATATGGAAATCTACTGAAATTTAGAACATTTTGATCAAGACTAGGAACAGGGTGAGGTGGGTGAGACATGGCTTTGGAATGTAGGGTAGGAAACGTCTTCATTTAAAACCTTGATATTCTGTTCATCATGGACCTTTTTTGCATTAGTTTTGATTCTTTGAAATATGAAAAATATCTTGATTAGTGAGTTTGGTAGTGTTCTTGTAAATTTGGCTCCTTGATTCATCCTTGTTATGGTCTGGAACTCAAAGCAAATTTATTTGCTGGGCATTGAAGATCTTCCAATAACACTGATACCCAGGGGTGTCTGGGCTCTGTCACCTGACTCTTTTTGGATCTGGGACACAAGTAGACCAGCCTCGCCACTAATTTGCTATGTTACCCCAGACAAGCAGTTTTTCTACATTCAAGTTCAGTCTCAGCTGCAAAACACTTAGGCTAAGCTAGAGGAACTATCTTCCCAGCAATGACAAAAATGCCTCCTTGTCACAAATATTTCTGGCACACCTACTAAGTGCAGACACTCTTACAAGCTCTAAAGCTACTGAGGCATACAAGACAAGTTTGGGTGAGGGCAAGGAAATCTATAGACACCATCATTTCATTGCCTGCTACAAGCAATGGGAGCGTGAGAGATGCCACAATGGAGGGGCAGAAAAGTTTTCTCAGGGGAGGTGGTATTTGAGCAGAAACATCAATGATAAATGGACACTATGGCCTGTACCTCACAGACTTGAAAGCTTTTTTTTTTTTTTTTTGACAGCTAATCTTTAATGAGCCCTTAGTTTGGTGCCTGTTATAACAAGTATACATGTTCCAACACATTTCTCTCAACAAGGCTGTGAGATAAGGGCTCTTGTATTTTTTTTTTTTAATATTGATAAGGAGAGAGTTAAGGTGAAGTCAGTTAACTCAGGAAGATGACCAACTCATAAGTGGTGGGAAACAAAACAAAGCAAAAACACCCGGGAGGGTAGGCATTCAGTGACTGGACAATTAATGGACCGCATTCAAAACCGCATTCAGTGACTGGACAATTAATGGACATGTACTCTGCTGGGCATCTGCACTTAGGAGCATATTTCATCCATCCTCCCCGTCAACCAGCAGTGACTACTAAAAAGTCCATGCATGGCGCCCACTTGTAAAATAGTTCATTAGGGCGGGATGGCGAGGGTGATGGGGTGGTTGGTGGCGTTGCATTTCTGTACACATTTGTCCAAATTGATCAAAGGGTAAATTCGACCCCAAGAAGGATGCATTTTACAGTGTGTACCCTTATTAAGGAACGCCCCCCGCCCCCCAACCTCATCTCCTGCTAGGTGGCAGGGTCTTGAAGTCGTCTGGCACCTAACTTGGTGGTAAGAGTGAGGGCAGAGCCTTGGCGCGGGCCAGGTGAGAAAGGGGCTCGGCCGGAGGGGTGGGCGGCGGGAAGCGGGAGAGGGCGAGAGTGGGCACAGCTGGGTGCGGGAAGAGCCCGCGGACCGCGGGGCGAACCCGGGGAGGGCGGGGGGATGCCGGGAGAGGGAGGGACCTGCGGGCGGGAGAGCGGGAGGCTCCGGCGAAGGCGGACGGGGGAGGCGTGCGCTCTGGGGCCAGTCGGGGACGGCGAGGCGGAGGCAGCCAGGCCAAGGGCCACCGAGGGGGCCCCGCCCAGGCGACCCGCCCTCCCGGTCGCGGTGCCGACGGACAGACGGACGGCGCTGCGTGCTGGAGGCGCTCGGCCATGTTCAGCCGGAGCTCCCGGAAAAGACTCTCCAGCCGTTCGGTGAGTGTCCCCCACCCGAGCGGGGCCCAGCTGCCGGTACCCCCGGTGCGCCGCGAGCGCCCCTGCCCCCCCTCCCTCCGCCCGGCGGCCGCGCACCTGTGGCCCCAGGTAAGCCGACCCCGCGGCGGGGGCGCGTCCGCGGCGCGAGGGCGTTGGTAGGAGCGGAAGGGGTTAAGCCCGGAGCCTCAGTACTTGCCAGACCTAACCCGGGAAACTGACCCCGAATATCTGGGGGCGGCCAGGGAAGCCCCGTCCAGCTCTTTCCTCAAGGCAGGTCGGAATCCCAGCACGCAAGCTCCAGTGTCCAGCCTCTTGGAGCTCTAGCCGCGGACTTGACTTTGGGGCTATCTTTTGGGGTGTCCTGTGCTGCCCTCTTCCCGGGAGCCCTAGTCTGGACCCCAGGCTGGCGCGCGCTAGTTGCTTCTCCCGGACTCTGGGGAACAGAGAGGTCTTGCTTTTGTTTCTTAGAAACCTGTGACCAAGGTGCCTGGGGGAGACAAAGCCCCAGCCATGGCCATTTCTTGATAGCTTGGTGCCCACGCCAGAGGCAGCCCGCCTGGGTCCTCACACCCTCCCTTGAGCGGGAGACTACCTCTGGGCACCAGCAGTGTCGCACCCTAGGTCCCCCACATCCCAGAGAAACATTTGAGTCATATCAGTCGAGGTGGGGTGGGAGCCACAGGCCGTGCTGCCCCGGACATAAATGGGACTTTGGACGCAGTCCCCGTGGTGGAAACGTGCGTGTGTTGTCTTTTTGTTTTGAAGTTGACCGGACTAGGGCGGATAGAGAGAGGCCAGCCATGTAACGCCTGTGGTGACCAGTGTCCGGGGTTCGCTTTGCATAAATGGAGGTAGGACGACGCTTTAAATATACTTCCTAACGGCACAACACTGCGGGGCAAAAAAAATCGACACACTGATATATACACACGCACATACACACAAACACATTTTTCTCGATTTAAATCTCACTTGTAAGTCACATGGAAAGAATGCAAAGCTGCTCCTTTAAGAGCTGGACTACATCTGCTATAAATATTGAAGGTGGAAGTGGTGGCCAGACACTGGGGGTGCGGAGAGAGCTGGGCTCAGGGCTGCATTTCTCTGCTGGGAGAGTTTGGGGTCCCTTGCACCTACACTATATGTCTAAGTCATTCCTTCCCAAACAATTTAATGCGGCAATGGCAGTGGTTCCAAGTGCCACAGTGCAGCGTGTGTCTGGTTCCTTGGACTAGCTGGTGTTTTCCAGTTGTGTTTTTAATTCAGCCCCTGTAACTCTGGGTCCCAACCACAAATCCACCACTGCCCGCCTGCGCTGTGTCAACCCTCTTCGGTGGCCAGATGTTTCTTATTAATGTGCCGTGAATGTTGACTTCCAGGCAGCCCCAGCCTGGATTGGAATGATTATGTTTGGGAGACAAGGGATCTGGGTGCCCTCCCAATGCATCTGGCTGCTGGGGCTCTGGCTGGGAAAAGTTGGGGTACAGACTTGTAGGTTTTTAGTTTGGTGATAGAGTGAGAGAAGGCAGACCCTTCTTGACATTGTCATGAAGAGGACAGTGATAGGAGAAAATTCTCCAACTTCGTAACACATTCTCTCTTTGATTAGTGCCTCTTTCCCCCTTTCTCCTTCTCTTACACCCCTTTGAAGAGGGCTGTTTCTGGATACTAAGGAGAAGAGTCGCTTTGATTTTTTTCTTTTTTTTTTTTTTTTTCTTTTTAAAGCTTTCTGTAGTTGCTTCCCTACTTTTCAATTGGAAATGTTTGCTGGGCACCCATTTAGTAGGAAACTCCAACTGGCTCCTTCAGAAATTAAAGGCTTTTGTTCCTGCTTCAGATGGGTCTGGCAGCCTCTCCTCCTTTGTCTCAGGGCACTGAGCGCAGCCCTGTGGCTCTGAGCATCTAATAACTTCTGTGTCAGATGCAGGGCCAGGAGACCTTATGCATATGTAATGGGGAGATGGAGGCATCTATCTCTTGTGCTCACGTTGTAACGCAGATAGGTGTGCTCCGGGCTGACATGTATGTGTACCCATGGAAAAGTGGGCAATACAGGGGTATAGGGGTAGAGTCCTTTTTGGTAAAATAAATCTGATATGACATAACAACTGAAAGCTTCCCTTTTTGACCCATCTTGTACTCTGTTGGAGGTGGGAAAGGCAATGACTGAAGGACAGATTTCTAGCCTTCCTTCCCCTACCCTACTCTGAAGCCTTTGGGTCACTTGATCAGAGGGCGCTGGGAGTGGTACAGTGTGGGGTGTAGCCTGGCCCCCCTTCTTCCAGACTGCATGACCTTTGGTCTACCGCTACTCTCCCTCTAGTCCCAGTTTCCCTAACTGTTAAGTGGGAAGGATAATGGTGCTTGTTTTACTGTGTCTTTGTAGGGCCTAAATGAGACATTGCAAACCCATTGCTTCCTGTACCAGGAACTTGGTAAATATTAGTTAAATACTACTTTTGTGAATTATTTTTAGTTTTCTCTCAACAACTGCTGAGGAAGAAACAAATATAGCATGTTGAAGGATCCAGGTGTCTCAGTCACTTTTTTTTTTCCTTTTTAAAGCAAGAGTTCAGGCAGGAATAAAGGCAAGGAGGCAGGCAGGGAGAGGAGAAAGAAGCATTTTATTTATTTACTTAGTTGTTCATCTGGGTATTCTCCCCAGCCCAGGGACTGAATGCAGGTCCTTGGGATGTATATGGACTGCGCTTGGACAGAGGCGGTAGACCTAACTACTACTCCACTAGGGCATGCTTCTCAGTCACTTTAGACTTAACTGACAACAACTTCTTGGAGAACCTTTTGCAATTTTAACCCAGCTGATTGTGACGGGAAAGAAGTGTTTGGTTTAAGGCCACTATGTGACTTTTCCTTTGGAAAGAGACCCTTTCGTTAGACCTAGAGGAGTTTTCAGGTGGAAGCAGAGAGGTTTCACTTGGCTCCGTGAATGGGATTTTCATGGCACTTCCACCCATTGCTGGAAAGGAAGCTGCTGCTTGCTTTGCTCTCTCTTCTTCCCCATGGGCACACTGCTGGGTGACCTTCTGGAGAAGAGGGATAACCATTACTAGGTTACAGGGCAGTATTCTTTTTGATAGTTTGAAGCCCACAGAAGACTCACTTTCTACTCCTCTATTGGGAAGACGATGGCCCTGGGGAGAACCCATTTTGCCTCTGTAGGAAGAGACTGAAGTCTACCTTTGATATGACCCAAGGAAAGTGCATTTCCCTTAACCCAAAGTCCCGAGGCTCCCCGATGTTCCCACTCATGGACCTCTAACTAGCTCGTCTGCTTCCACACTGGCTACTGCAGTCTGTTGTCCACACGGCAGGCATCTCTTAAAGGCAGAACAGAAGTGCTGCTGCCTCCCGCAGGAAGGTTAGGCTTCTACAGAAGGCCACGCCGTCCCCAGATGTTGTTTCCCCGCTCTGGTGGAGTGGAGAAGTCTCGGCTTTTGAAGTGTAGACAGAGATGGCCGCTGTCTTGCTCTAGTTTGACAGGCTCTGTGACCTTGGCAAAGTGACTTAGGCTTCCTGGAATTCCTTTTCCTCTGTTGTCACACTTGAAATCTCTCTGCCAGACTAATATTTGAGGGCTTGTTTAGTGCCAGACGTGTTGCTAGGGCTATGGGTACAGCGTAGAGCAAAACAGACAGAATTCCTGCCCTCATTCAACAAGTAATTACATTTTTAGATAAGATGGTCAAGCAAAGGCACTCTGAGGAGGTGACATTTGACCAGAGACACACTTGAAGCAAGAGAGGAGTCTTGTTGATTCACACCTGGGCCCTGCCATAGACTTGCTGAATGAGAGCCTGAGCTTCAGCAAGCTAGCTAGCCAATTCTAGTGTACAGGGGAGCTTTCCAGGTGCTGCTGAAACCTCCTGCTGGTGCCGATGTTCTCCAGGCTGGGGGCCTTCTGCTATGTGAAGAAAGATCCCTAAGATCCTGTGGCGGTCCATTACTTTTTCTGGAGATCTTCCGTGATGCTCACACTCTCTCTCCATTATTTGTTACTCATAACTTTAGTGGCACACTTCAGTGCAAGGAGTTTTAGAATTTAACACACACACACACACACACACACACATATACACACGCACGCGCGCTCCTGTACAAGTGCCTGTGTCTTGGAAACAGGGCTCACAGTAGTCAACAAAGTGCTCTTCTCCCCATCCAGAGCAGCTGGGGGGCAAAGTGATTCCTGCTCCCCACAGGTGAGTGAGCCCTGTAGAAGCAGTCCCTCAGGGCGGCGCCCTCACAAACCTCCGGGTGGCTGGGCTGTAGAGGGACTTTTTATTAAAAAGACATCTTCGTGGACAAAACACAATCATTCATAATCATTCATTAGCCTACTCCACGAGGAAATAGTTCTCTGAATAGGATTCATTGGACTTGCTTGTTTTCAGCCAGTTTGAACAGGGAGAGAAAATTTTCATAGTAGATTTGCCATCTAAATGCCTAGGTATTGCTGAATAAAAATTGTAGTAATAGTATCAAAACAAGGCTGGCAATAACAGGCATGAAGGCTTACTCTGTCCATAGCTGTACCTCCATGACTTACACTTATTTCTGTTTCATCCTCATGAATCCTAGGAAATAAAATGATTTTTCTGATGAGGAAACTGAGGCTCTGTGTCCTTAAATAATTTGCCCCAACTCTCCTGTCTAGGGAGAATGAAGCTGGAATTTCCTGTGACTCACCCTTGTCACTTCTCTACTCTAAGTCACAGGTCACAACTCAAGGCTCTCTGGTCACATGTACCTTATAGATGACTTTTCTTTGATCTGCACAGTGTGCTAAATAAGGGGGCTTTTTTCCTAGCATAATATACAGGTTTTCAGCTTCTCCCGAAAAATCCAGAGGTGTGCTAGCCTCTGCCCTGCTTTTTTTACATCACTGTAACTGGCAAGATACTCGTGGTCTCCCTTTGGACGGGTGTGGACTCTTAAATATTAGAGGATAATAGAGGATGTGTCAGGTTCCAGAGGTGATTGGAGATGGCAAATCCTGATTGTGCATTCTCATCTCTCCAAAACTATAATTTAAAAAGATCGTAAGCTTCTGTACAACAAGCTACCACTTACAAAGCATTGACAGTGCCAGGCAAGTATTTTACATCTTTCCTATCTTTCACTCACAACAGTCCGTGGAGATGGGCACAGTTACGCACCCCCATCTTAATGGGTGAGGACACTGGGCTCAGAGAAGGGAAATACCTCATCTGTAGTTCCACAGTCCACTAGTCAGTAGTATTCCAGTCATGTCAGACTTCCAAATTCTGTGTTCTGAACTGGGACTTCCGAAACTTGGCTTGCATCTAGATTACTAGGGGATTCTGTTCAAATGCAGATTCTGATTCAGTAAGCTTCAGGGAGGTTGCCTAAGATTTCTCATTTCTAACAAGCTCCCAGAAGATACCAATGCTGCTGATCCAGGGACCACCACACTCTGGCAGTGGTTTCAACCAAGTGTCACCTTTTACCGCTTTGTGTGGCTTAGGAGCTAATGATGGTTTTTATATTTTTTAATGGTTGGAAAAGAATCAAAAGGAGACTAATATTTCATGACACATGAACACTATGAAATTCAAATTATATACCTATAAATAAAGGGTTGTCTGAACGAAGTCATGCCCACTGGTTTGCCTATTGTCTCTGTTTTGTGCTACATGGCAGAGTTGAGAGGTTGCAGCAGAGACTGTGAGACCCACAGAGCCCCAATGTGTATGATCTGACTGTTCAAGATATTATTATCTGACCTCCGGCCTATACCACTGTCAAGGGGAATATGCAAGTAGCTTCTCGGTTTAGAAAAAGGTGTCTCAGAACCCTTCGGAATCAGAACCAGAGGAAAACCTCCCTTTCAACTTGGATGAGAATGGTGCTAAAATCAAAGGCTGCTGGAGAACAGACCAAAGCCATTTCTAAAGGGCATGTGGAGATGAGGCTTGCAAGACCAGATCAATGAACCGCCAGTGGATTCTAAGCTCCTTGTAATCCCTTTAACATTTCAGCTTTGCTGATAAATGTAGATTCTAAGGCAGCTTTCAGAACAAGCCTCCTGGAGTTGCAGTTTCAGCAGCAGCTGACACGGAGAGCCCAGAGCTGTGGTAGCTTTGTGAAGTCACTGTAATTATGCAGAGCGGGTTGTCTCTGGACAACGATGACTGCCTTTCCAGGCACGATGCTTTGGCCACAGCAGTTGGTCAGCCAAGACTGCGCCTTGAAAAGCAGCTTTCCTTAGTTGCCCAGGCGATTGTGTTGATTGATGACTGGGGAGGTAATTTGGGGCAATGTTGGCTTGATTATCTTTGATCAACAGTAATTTGGTTAAGATATGGGGTTCCTCTGATTTTTTTGTTTGGAGAGGAAAAACATTGTCTCAGTCAATGGATGTGCCAAGAAAAGGCAAAATAAGAGATAGGGGTGTATGTGTATGTGTGTGTGTGTGTGTGTGTGTGTGTGTGTGTGTGTGTGTGTGAGAGAGAGAGAGAGAGAGAGAGAGAGAGAGAGAGAGAAATAGAGAGAGAAACTGAATTATGCCTAGAATCCTCAAAGTAGGAGAAAATACCTAGCCGCTAAGAGGTTTGCTGGGTGGCTCATCTTTTGTCATTGGCATTTGATAATATGCCTGATAGAAGCTGATGTGCCTTAATAAGATTTTTTTTTATCTTGAGGCGACATCAGTTCATCCAACACATCTATATTGTCACTGATTTTGAAATAAGAGCTATTAGAAAAGATTTAAAGATCACACACACACACACACACAAATATATAGAATAGAGGGGGAAACCCTTAATCACACCTTTTAGAGCAAGGGTTCGCAAATGAAAGCCATGAGGACAAATCAGCCTGTCTTGTATGGCCTACTTGCTAAAAATGTATTTTTTTTTTTTTTTCCGTATTTTTCAACCGTTAGAAAATATAAAAAGAATGATGCCTCATGGCACATAAAAAGTATACAACATTAAAAATTCCAGTATATAAATACCATTTTAATGGAACACACTTGTGCCAATTCATTTAGTATCATCTGTTGGTGCTTTTGCCATGGCAGAATTAACTAGTTAGGACAGCCTTTATGTATGGTCCATAAACTGGAAGTATTTGCTATCTGGTCCTGTATAGACACAATTTGCTGACTTCACAGCTAGAGATATGTGTTATTTATCTCTTACTGTTTATATCCTTGCTTGATTCAACTTACTATTTATTGACTTGATTTTATAGAAAATATAATTCTACATAGTTTTCTATAACTAACTTTTTTTGTTTATTAGCTTTTTAAGTCCAGTATATGGCTTATCGCTGAAGTAAAATTTTCTATTCATGGCCACTTTGGTTCTTTTTCATTGTTGTTTGTTATATACTGTAGGCCAGTAGTTTTTCTCAGGTTATCAGGTGCCTAATTTATTTACATAGCTTTATATTTCTGTGGTATAACTGGAATTGCTAGGTCAGAGGAGATGAACATGTAACAATTTAAAAGCTCCCATCAAGTGTTCTCCAAAAAGATGGTGCCAGCTTCCACCCTCACTCTTTAAAAATGTTGAGTTTATTTGTGTATTCATCTCAGCTTGTATAGCAACCTGGTAATTAATCCTTGTTTAATCACCCTGAGTGACAATTTGAACCTAGAAAACTCTGAATGTGGATGCCTGTCATCTTCTTTACAAAATACATTTTATTTGTCTTTAGTCACAAAAGTGATGCTTATATTCTGTGGAAAGGTTGTCATTCATCCTTATGCTTCTGTTGTTTCAGGTTGGTGGGACAAAGAAGAATCTAATACATTTGTTATTTTGTGGTCTCTTGATTTTAAAAGCCAAAAAGTTATTCTTTAACTCTGCAATTAATGAGTACCCTAAAGGGAGTTCCCTGTGGAGAGAGGAGCATTCCCTGAAGGGAATGATTCCCAGATCATTGAGCATTTTGAGATCAAAGGGATTCTACTTCCCTTGTGAATGGAAGAGTCTTGGGTGGGGGGGTGATCTCCGGGGAGAAATGTATATTTCCAGCCAGTGCCATAAAATCTTCTATGAAACTTGTAAGGGCTTATGTGGGAGTATTATAGCTAAGCAGTTAAACAGGTTGACTTTAAAGACATTTTGCTGGGATTATAGTCTTGGTTCTGCCTCTTACCAGCTGAGTACCCTTGTGCTAGTGACTTAAATTTTCTGAGCCTCAGTTTTTCTTATCTGAAAAATGGGATCATTACTCATCTTATGAAGTTGTTGTGAGGATTAAATGGGACAAAGCACGTAGTGTGCCTCACTGTGCAGTGTGTGTGAATTGGGCTCCCTATATGCGGTCGTAAGAATGTTTTCTGGAAATAGGACTGCATAAGAAATAAGAAGACTTGAGTTTACAGCCCTGGAAACTGTATGTTATATGACATGGAGGATAAGTCACTTCACACCATGAGCTGCATTTCTTTGTTCCTTGAATGGGGGTGATGGCACTTGTCTTATGGGCTTTTCTCAGAAGACATAGAGTGGAGTGCCCCCTATGTGGTTGTCTAGATTCTAAAGGAATGAGACTCCCTGATAGAAGAACAGATTCATATTGCTTATCACACATTCACCTGGGGACATATATGTGTCAGGGAAACTGGCATTTAGTAGAACTGGACCTTATGCACTCATAATCTCTTTACTTATGTCAAGTGTGCATAGGATGTTTATAAAAAAACAATTTGTAAAATCTATCATGAAGATAACATTTAAACAATGCCCTTGGGGTTTGTATTCAGAAAGGGACATATGTGTTCCTTGTGCTCAACTAGACCTTGAAAATTCACATCCAAGACGAAAACCACGCATCATCAAGGCAATACTAAATCTATTTTGTTCAAGCCAGCCGGCTTAATACATAAGCGTTTTATAGCATCCAATGTACCATGCTAAATATTTCCATTTACCCCATCATTAGTCCCTAAGTAGAAACTACTTCTTCCAAGGCCCAAGAAGCAAAGACAAATACACACACACACACACACACACATATATATATATATATATATATATATATATACACACACAAATAAATGCACATATATACAAATACATGTATATGTATACATACATATTTTCTTTCTAAAGGAAAAGTGTAGATAAGAATGAAGGCAAATAGGCAGGCAGACAGGAAGAGAGAGGAAGAAGTATTTAATATATGTTTCTTTAGTTGTTCATCTTGGTTGTTTCCCCCGGCCCTGGGTCTTGAACCAGGGTCCTTGGGGAATATGCAGTCTATGCCTGGTGAACTAGGCCACCAGGATGCACCCACAAAGATATTTGTACAATATTTAAACCTAAGATCACATACTGAAGACTCCCAAGTTAAGATCTTGCTTGTCCCTATAGTTTATTGATGTTGTGCAGGATTTAAAATTTTAATCAATTTCCAACGTTGACATTTTGTGTAGAAATTCAATTTTGGAATTTTCTCTGGAAAAATGAAAATTTCTGGCAACTCTGGACTTATAGTCCTTCCTTCCTTTTGGAGAGAATGCATATATTAAACTTTTTCACAGGCTTTTGGCACCATTTCCTATTGTCTCAGTCCTGACATGCCTCACTCGTTTTTGCGTTACTGCCTGGCCGCTCTAGACATTTGACTTTGTGACCACTGACTTGAACAAGCAAGTGAGGGAAGTAGGCACAACTTGGAAGATGACAGGAATGGCAGATTCCAGTTACGCCATCACTTGCCTGGAACAAATGTGTGGAGCTGATTGCCTAAGAAGCTGGACCCTCCCATCTCTAGAGATGCTCTCAGGAACTAGCTGACATTATTCACAACCAACTGTGGCCTTGACTTCTTTCAAATGGGACCTCATAGCATTCTCACAACAATTTTCTGAGGCATGTGTTTCATCTTCTACTGCTTAAATATAAGGAAATTGAGGCCCAGGGAAGTTAGGTCATATACCCAGGTGCCCTGGTAATAAGAAGTGGTGTCAGGATTTGAAACCAGATCTATAGGACTTGAAATTACAGATTTTTGTTTTACAAGAGAGAGTTTTTAGCTCTGGCGTTTTGACTCTTCTAACTCTAAATATGAAACTCTACCTTAGGAAAAAGAACCTCCAACCCTCAGTGGCCTAGGGATGAGCTCTGATTACTGTCCATAGAGAACAAAGTGTAGGAAGAACCCTGGGTGAGCTGCTTTCTCTGAGGCTTGGGTCTTAATAGTAAAACTCCAATCAGATCAAAGGGTGTGAGGATTAAGTTTATTGGCGTATCTGAAAAAAATCTATGAGAAATTGAATCAGTTTAAATGCAATTTCCAGTCTGAGGCTACTGGCAGTTTTCTAATGAGATCCACATAGGTAAAGGGGGATCTACTCAACTTGTTTGCAGCTTGTTTGCAGTCTGGGGAGTTATTGGAAGGGGGCATCTTGAGAAATGCCATTTGCTTGTCTCCTAGAGGAAACTCCCATAGAAGATATGGGACCAGGAAGGGAGTTTCTGAAGCATCTCTTCAGCCTCCAACTTTAAGTCAACAAGCATAAAAATAGGCAGGTTGGTCATTATCTTGATTTTGGACCCATGCTTTTGAACTTATGTTCCCCTGTGCTTTACCAGTCCTGACACCGTGTTGCAGAACAGACGCAAGCACATTTAACTGTTGGAAGGCATTTAATGAGAGCGTTATTTGATTTTATGTTTGGTAAACTACTCGGTGATGCAGAAACTGCTTTCACAATTCATAAAAACTGGCTCATTATGGTACATGGAACACCCAGAGTGAGTCCTCTAAATTTGAGTGCTGAGGAATTAGACCTCCAGGGGCCTTATTAAAAGAATGCAGGTGTTTTCTTTCTTCAGTGACACTAGGAAATTACTCTGATAATGTAATTTCTCAAAGTCTTTGTTCTGCAATCAGGCACCCAGGAGCATTCTTGCCATTTGCATTCTTGATGGTTTGGCCTTTGGAACTTCTCCAGTGATTGATTGAGTTGTTCGAAAATCATAATGTCAGACTTCTCTCGTCTGTATGAAGACAAAAATTTGGAGGCCATAGATACCTGGGGAATGTCCCCATCATTTTGGGTCTGAAATATTTGAAGCCATGAGCAAGAATACATGACTATGTTGTCCTGGGTTCTGGGAGGTGGAACAATTTAATGGATATGTCCAATTGCTAGGTAGGCATTGTGGTTTTATGGTTGTTTTATTTTAAATATCATGCTGATCGCATTTTATCAACTTCTTTTAAATTTTGAGCAAATCGTTGTATGAGAAATGTGTGTAGACAATTTGGAGAAACTTGAAGTCAGATGATTTCTTTTTAGAAAAAATATCAAAGTCAGTCACCCAAAGGAGAATACTTCTGGCTTTAAGTTATGAGTTCCTTCTAGTCTGCTTTCTTTATGTGAGGTTTTCCATAGCTATGTACTAATACAGCTCTATTTGCAGAGTTGCCAAAGCTAACTGCCACAGCTAGGCAGCTTAGAATAACAGAAAAGTATTCTTTTAGTGTTCTGGAGGCTAGAAGTCCAAAATCAAGGTGTCCTCACAGTTGGCCCCCTCAAATCTCCGAGGGAGGGCCTGTCCTGCGCCTCTGTCCTTGCTTCTGGTGGCTGCTAGCGGTCCTTGACATTCTTGGCTTATGGAAGATGCCTCTGTTGTCACTTAGTGTTCACCCTGTGAGTCTCTGTCCCTTTTATTCTCTTATAAGGACTTGTCATTGGATTTGACAGTATCACCCTTGTTTAGGGCGATCTCAGAGTCCCTAACTTAATCACACTTGCAAAGAACCTTTTTCCAAGTAAGATCCTTTAGAGATTTCAGGTGGATGTAGCTTGAGAGGGAACACTGTCAACCCACTATAATAATTATGACAATAAAACGCATGCATTTTTATATTCTGAAGCAGTGTGTCCAGTGGGGCTTTCTAAATGTACAAACAATTTGTAAATCTCAAGTCACCAGCGAGGGCTGGGCCTTGACTTGGGGTCATTTTGTGGGGAATAGGCTTTACTTGTATGTCTGAGGCCTAGTGAAATGCTGACAACAGGAGCGGTTACACAAGCTGCTGTTACTGTTAGTAGAAGGAATTCCGGGATGGAATTTGCTGCTCATATTGATGAATTCAGCTGTCTGAGTCAGTTGACCTCCAGGTCACCCTATAAAGTTCATCCATCTTGTAGCTTTTGTTGGGCTTTGCCAAGGAGATGTATAGGAAATGAACTGGTAGTGTGTAGAGAATTATTGTGGGAAGAGCTTTTGGCCCTGGGGCCTTTTAATTAATGTCTAGGTTATATAATTGATTCAGTTTCAAACAGAAAAAAAAAAAAGGGCTTCCTTAGAAAAGGAAGTTCTTCCTAGTCCTAGAAGTAGGTCCCATCTCTATAAAGTCTTACCAGAGCTAGCTCACCCCTCCACCCACTTTTCTGTAAACATCAGAAAAACTGTAGGGCTACTATACTGCTTCATTCCCTGATTACTCTTAAATTCAACACAAATGGAGACCTTTCTGGTTAAGCTATCCGACATAAAATTGAAGTATGCGTTTAAAAAAATCATTATATTGGTATCCTTAAACATTTACAATGTGACAGAAATATGCTATTCTAAGCATGTTTCTTGTATTCTCTTATTTAATTCTTGAAATCCCTTTGAGAGAGGTCCTATTGTCTGGATTGGTTTCATGAGGAAACTTGAGGTGCTGCAGGTTTGTTACTTCCCCAAGGTCACACAGCTAGTTAGTACTGAAACCAGAGTTAAACTTAGGACTCTGTAGAATTTCTGCTCGTAGCCATCATAGTATATGCCTAGTTCTGGAAGGATCTTATGGATTCCAGACAGTGATTTCACAAGTTAGTATGCACTGGAGTCACCTGGAGGGCTGCTCCCCTCCTCCTCAGTTTCCCATTATTAGATCTCAGTTGATGCTTAGAGCATGAGACTCTAATCCATTCAATGCTGCTGCCGCCGCCGCTGATGCCAATTCAGGGAACACACTTTAAGAACCATTGGTCAACACCATAACTCAGGCCCCAGGACTTGATAGTGACATTAGGGAACCAGGTAAACATGCTTTAGACTATCCAGCTTAGCATAACACAGCATCTTCTTAGAGTAGTTTGGATCACCATTAGTGACTGAAATTGATGTTGAGTCTCAGGTATTTAGATTGGAAAGAGAATTCCCTACTTTGATGTCTTCCTGGTCTCTTTTTGTTTCCTATCACTGGAGGTTATGGAGTTTATGAAAGAACTTTCTGCTCTTTCATCAGCGAGCAGGTAGAACCAGACACTAAGATAACTAAAGATGAAGCCCCACCAGATAGTAAAAATACATTGTAAGCCTGCAGCCATGAGAGTAGTATTGGAATAGGAAGAGATCCCTGTGACAGACTAGTACATTTCCAAACTAGACCAAGTTCTTAGGACACAATGGTCTATGATAAAAGTGACATTTAAAAGCATTGATGGAGAAAAATACACTGCATAGGATAAGCAACTTTCCATTTAGAATAAAAAGAGATCAATTCCAGACCTTTGAATTAAATTTTTTTCTGTTGTGAATGAAAGCTTTTATCAATTTGAACAAGAAAAGACATATCTGATTTCAAATATTTTCCCTTTTTTCTCCTCTTCACTTCCTACCTAGCCACACTGATACTTCACTGTTTCTCAACACAGCAGGCATGCTTCCACCTCAGGACATTTGTCCCTTCTGTAACTTCCTTCCCCTAGGGCCTTCTCCCCCAGAAACCCACAAGATTTGCCCCCGTTTCCCCCGCTGGCTTCTCCAGTGTTGTTTCCTTAGAGCAGCCTTCCTTGATCACCCCAAACAAGCCCCAGTGATTCTCTTTTCTCTCATTTTTTTCATATCATTCATCACCATCTGACATTATATTGCATTTTTTCCTTTTTTTTAAGAGCACAAGGAAGGGATGTGCCCTGGTGCAGTAGGGCCTGGGCACAGCCCACATACATCCAGAGGTCCTGAGTTTGCGTCCTGGGGCCAGCGGGAACAACCAAGATGAGCAATTAAATAAAAAGAAGTGCTTCTTCTTCCTCTGTCTTCCTGCCCGCCATCCTCTGCTTGCCTTCTTTCCTGCTGCACCTCACCTTAAACAAACAGAGAAAGGAAGAGAGGATGACCTTTAGGAATATTTTGGAGGGAAGGAAGAAAGAAGAGAAAGCACTTTTATTATCTGTTTATTTGTTAGGGTTGTTCCCCACCGCTTCAGGTCCTTGAGCTTTTACCTAGTCAGTGCCCCAGCTGCTGACTTTGTGCTGACCTATATTGCATTTTTTTTTTTAAACAAAGGTGCAGGCAGGCAGCAGGAAGAGAGAGGAGGAAGAAGCACTTTATTTTATTTAGCCGTTCATCTTGGTTGTTCCCGATTCCTTGGGATGTATGTGGACTGTTTTAGTTGGAGGGAGTGGACTCAACCTCCCCCTCCTTTCAAGGGCGTATTTTTAATGGATTATCTGGTTTTAGTTCTGTCCTAGAATTAATGTTAGCCTACACAAAAATTTAAATTTCATGAAGATATTGTTCCATACGTCTTTTGTTCAACTCCCCAGCACCCAGAAAAATGCCTGGTACATAGCAAAAATCCCAACAATATTTTGAGTAAATAGCAAATCAATGCATGGCATGAAACCCAAGAGTCACAAAGGAAGATTGTTTTGACATGGATAACAATTGTCAAAAGTCTCAAGACAAATTGAGAATATTACTTGGAACATACAGGATATGCAAAGACCTAATTTTTAAAAATATGAAAACAGCTTTAGCTAAGAAGAAAAATAAATGTGAAACAGCTCATTAGGAAATTGGGCAAAGGAGATGATCAGGCAGTTGTAGGAGAAGGTATCATTTGTTTTCTTAATGAAGATGTTACCATTTCTAGTTGTTTATTTGTAAGTTCAGTATAAGTAGCTGTTAGAAAATATATTTGTGTAGAATATAAGGTCTGTGTTCCATGAACTATAGCATCTTTCTTCCTTGGAGTTGTTAAAATAGAATGCATGGTCTCGTGTTTTGGGCTAAGCTTTTTTTCACTTTAAAGACCTCTTAAGGTACCTTTCATTATTATTATTTTAAAGGTCCACGTAGGAATGAAGACAAGGAGAAACAGGCCGACAGGAAGAGAGGGGAGGAAAAAGTATTTTATTTATTGTGTTTGGTTGTTCATTCTGGCTGTTCCTACTGTCTCCAGGATGCGAACCCAGGACCTTGGATGTATGTGGCTTGATCGCAGTGGCTGCTCTATCAGGGCGTACCCTCTTCAAGTTCCTTAAGAGTTGAAGTCCCCCGTGGTTGTAAACAAGATCATTAGCTGTGATAGCGTGATCCAAAAGATGACAAGAAAACAATGACAAAATGACAGTATCTACAACATCAATCACTTTTACATCTCGGAACCTGGGTGTTTGGCCACTCCCGGGTGCATTTCTGTTTTTCTTGTCACGATGACATGGGTGTGCTGCGACAGGCATTTAGTGGGCTTGAGTCAGGCTGTTCAGCACTTTGCAGCCTATGAGGCAGTCCCATCGCAATGCAGGTGGTCCTGTCACTAGAGTGCAGCAGCCCCCACTCAGTAGGAAGCAATGGCAAGTGTTGCAGACGCCTTTGGGAGGTGCATAGCACACGGCTGATACGTGCACACCTACTGAACTTCCCTGGACCCCAGTTTCCCTCATTTGTGAATTGAGAGTTTAGAGTCCACAAGGATCCCATCGTGAGTAACACGAGGTGGCAGAATTACTCTGACTTCAAAAGAAAGAGCCAGTTGAGATTTTGGCAAGAAGACAGTTAAAATAAGAAATGTTCCTCATTCCATCTCCTTGCAGGATAGACAAAAGAGTCACTGTTCCCTCTGTGAATATCCAATGACTATTGACCCTTGAACAGCACAGGTGCGAACTGTGTGGTCCACTTTACGGGCATTGTTTTCTCCCCAAGGTTCCACTTTCATGAATTCAGCCACCCCTCACATGTTGGTTGACTGGAGCCAAGGGGGAGAGCCAGCAGACAGATGCAGGGCACCCATTCTAAGTTCTTTGTGGGTTTTTGAAAGGAGGGGGAGGTCGGAGCCCCTAGCCCCAGTTAAGTCTAACGGATCCATCTTCAGGAGGCTCTGACTGTCCTAAAGCCTCCAGTTGTATTGCGGAGTCGTGTATTCATCAAGTGTGATTGTGTTTGTTCCTAAACCTGTTTATATCAGTTGTACCTACTGCTATAATTACATAAGTTATCTTCGTAAACCCATGAAAAAAAGTGCAAAAAGAAAATTTTCATACTTCATGCCACATTTTTATATGTCTGTAAAGCAATGCTTAGAAATGACCCAATAACAAATACTAAAATCAAGCCATTTAAAGTTGGTTTTGGGCAAAATGACTACACTAGATTAGTAATGTAATGTAATTAGTAATGTAAAAGGATCTTGTATTTTTTTTTTTTTTTAATAAAGGAAAGGTACAGACAGGAATGAAGGTGAGTAGGTAGGCAGGCAGGCAGGCATCTTGGTTATCTACCTGGGAACTGGGGTCCTTGGGATGTATGTGGACTATGCTTGGTGAACTAAACTGGTAGACTACCAAGGCATGCCAGGAACGTGATTTTTTTTTTTTTTTGACAGTGTCTTTTAGTTTGGACAAAACTCTTAAAAAACAAATAGAACATCAAAAAAGGTGCATTTTAGTTGTTTTGTGTATGCAATAAAAGGTACTCTGATTTATAAACCCATATGCAAAATCCCCTCTCCCACTACAGATGAATGCATGGCTATGTACGTGTTCAAGAAAAAAAGGTTGCAATATGTATGTATCGTTATTTTGTGATTCCTCAGTGTGGTGGTTGCTGCTTATTGTCCCATATCCATGGTCTACTTTTGTTTGGAAATGTAATTTTCATAATCTTGTCCGGCACATAGTCTGAGAAATAAGACATTTCCCAGCTCTTCTTCCTCCTAGGGGTTACCATTTGACGAAGTTCTAGTCAAAGGCTAATAAGTAAAAGTGTTATTACATTTGACTCTTTTTTTTTTTTTAAACGAAAGGTGCAGGTAAGAATGAAGGTGAGCAGACAGGTAGGCAGGAAAAGAGGAGGAAGAAGAATCCTTTATGTATTTATTTTTAATGTAGTTTTTCACACGGGTTGCTTCCCAGGACTTGAACCCATGTAACATGGTGTGCTCCTTTGGAAAGGATTGGCCTAACCACTGTTCCATCAGTGTGTGTTGGTGTGTCCAACTTCTGGAAAGTGCTTTTCAACAGAGTGTGGAGGAGTTATTTGGAGCTCACACAGCTATACTAAACCATGGATTAGAAGGCCTGTATTGAAGAAGGCAGAACAAGAGAGACAGTACTTCAGTACCTGTGACCACAGAGACACTACCCTAGCTGTGGACTGCACAACTCCAGGCTTTGTAGACATGAGAGAGAGATCAGTTTCCTCCTTGTTTAAGTGACTGTCGTTTTGGGTTTTCAGTTATTCAAAGCTGAATTTCATCCCAGTTGGGTCACAGATGTTGGTTATGTTGGATGTGAGACTCTATGATATCTATTACTGCTAGAGGGCAATAATCAATTTTGACTACCCCAAAAGATGTACTAGAACGGTCATTTCTAGCAAGCGGTGTCCACTGTTTTCTCAGTGGTCAAAATTGCAGAGTCACTCTTTGAATTTTAGGACTGCTTGCTGGCGGTAAGTGTGTGACTCCAGAGCAGGATGACTTCATCTGAAGTCTTGACTTTTTATGCGTTATTAGAGTAAATTGAATTACATATGGATGTAAAGGATAATAGAGAGAGGTGATTTTTCCCTCCACCCTTCAGCTTCTCTGAATCTGTGCCATTATCTATCGAGGAATAACCTGGAACATTTCAGGAATGTCATCACATAGTACTGATTTCACCCTCTGAAAAAGCACATGTGCTCTTTTGGAATGCATTTAGAACTGCTTATTTTAGGATTAAAGGGTATAGAATGAAGGAATACGATTAATCCCTTTGATAGCCCTATCATTTTACTAACAGGCTAAAGCAGAGGGGTTTGGTTTACATTACGTACGTGGGGAGGTATGCTGCGGCTACTGTGTGTGAGTATGGGCGATGAGTGCAGCCTTATCATCTTTGTCTGAACAGAAAACGGCATGTTCTTTTTTAACCTCTTAAATAATCACCATCCCCAAAATGTCTTTGCTGCAAAGTCCGCCTTGTCGATTATAGCCTAAGATAATTTTGTGTGCGAGTCTTTAAGCCAAAGTGATCTTTTTGATGGCTTTTTCTGGCCAGCTTTCTCAAATTATCTGAAGAGTGTTAAATTGTTAATAAAATGTGTCTGAGAAAAAAAGAAGTCAGATGACATTTTGGGGTCAAGTTTCCACAAGTAAAAGGAACACACTGGAAAATGGATTCACAAAATGATTAGAGGGAACTTACTCATTTAAGAACATTTATTACTTGCCGTCTATAGCCTCTCGAGCCATGACATAAATATGCATCATAAATTTTATATATTTAAGGAAAGGTGCAGGGAGGAATAAAGGTGAATAGAGGCAGGCATTCAGGAAGAAAGAAGCGGAGGAAGCTCTTTGTTTTATTTAGTTGTTCATCTTGGTTGTTTCTCTCGACCCCAGGTCTTGCACAGGGACCTTGGGATGTATGTGGACTGCACCTGGTGGACTAAACCACTAGACCAGGGTGCACCTATGTATTTAATATTAATGGATAACCCTCCTTCATGCATATACATACATATATGTGTGCATACATGGAATATAATCTTCATAATCTTGGTATGAGTATACTTGTATGTATGTGTGTATATATATACCTATGTTCTGGATTTGTTTTGTTTTGTTTTGTTTTTAATGAGAGGAAGGGAGAAGAGGAAGAAGCATCTTTATTTAGTTGTTCAGTTTGTGTTTTCACCCTGATCCTGGTTTATAAACACGGGTCCTTGAACTTTACGTGGACCACTGCCAGTGCCTAAGACACCTGAGCCAGTGGGCACACCCTGTTCTGTTTTTTAGCATAAACGATGGTGTGGCGTATTTCAGTTAATAATATAACTAGGAGAGATTTTGATATTTATTTTAAATGAAAAAATACCATGTAATATCCCATTATATGGCTTATGCCATAATGTATTTTTATCAGTTCTCTGCTGATCATCATCATTTAGGATGTTTAAATTTTCTAGTTATTGCAAATGGTGTTTTAACACATATTCTAATCTATATATCATTATTCTAATCTATATATCATCATTGCCTTTATGTATGCAATATTTATGGGATAAATTCCTGTAAGTAGAATCACCGAGTCAAAGGTTATGTGCATTTAAATTAGATATTGCTAAATAGAAAAATAATTAGTTTCCAAAAATGGGTGTATGAGGGTAGAAGACTAATTTTAAATAGCTAAATGTTTAACTTCAATACATTTTTTTGAATATCATTGAGAGTTTTTGTTATATATTATGGTAAATATACATAACTAGAATTCCATTTTGTTCATTACTGTCATCTGCCAGCTTCAGTATTTTGTAAAGCCACTCACTGGGATTTAGCCTCCTTATACTAAGATAGAAGTTATTATTGTTTTATCCTGAGAAAGTCTTATGGAAGTCAAGACATAGCGTCCTTCAGTAGACAGGAACCCACTTGCTGTCAATATTCAGTTACCGATACTACGCACAGTGCTGGGTTGTGTATCAGAAGATGAATCTGGTTCTGCTGCAGGGTTGTGTAGAAACATCTAGGGCTTGGCAAGTTTTATTTGAGTCTGTTCTATCCCTAATTTTTTGCATTTCAGCTTTGGATTTTGATTGACATCTGTGAAAATACAGGGGTTAAGTATATTAGGGAATAAAAATTTCACTGTTTTCCCCTCCAGAAATTCTTTCATTAAATGAAACCGGGAACCCAGTTTGAAAATCAGAGGTCAAGCATGCCTGGGAGCCTTAACTTCTCTCCATCTCTACCACATCACTGCTCTTGTGCAAACCACGATGATTTCTTGCCTCAACCACTTCCCTTGCCTCCTCACAGATTTCCCTACATGCCACTTTTTGCCCCTCTAATCCATTTTCCAGGTAGCACTCAGATACAAAGAAGTAGTTCTTATGAAATATTGAGCAGATACAAAATATTAATAAAATATGTATAAGCCATAAACAAATGTGAGGCAGTGAACACCTGTGAGTCTACCACCTGGCTTTAGGAAGAAGAACCTTTCCTTTTGTGATTCCATCCTGTTCCCCTCAGAGGTAACCACTCTCCTGAATTATGAGATTATCATGTCTTTGCTTTGTATGATATTTTTGTCTTCCTAAGAGTATATGGTTTGCGTGTCTATGTATTCTTTTGAGATATGCGTGAAAGCGCTTCTCTGGAGCATGTACCTAGTAGTGACCTTACCAGGTCCTAGGGTGTGGTGTATCTGGTACTTTACTGGATAGGGATACATTGCTACCTAAAAAAGCTGTGTCCGTTTATATATCCAATCCTTGCCCATGATTAGTTTTGTCAGCTCCTCTCTTAGTTATTTGTATATGTGCTTTCCTCTGCCTGCAGTGTTTTTTTTTCCATCTACTCCAGTGCTGCTTCTCATATCCTTTGGCCCTCAGTTTTAATGCATCTTCTCAGAACATTTCTCTGGTCATAGTTCTCTCCCGCCAAGATTATAACCTCCTTGACAGCAGAATCCTCACCTGCTGGTTCATCATTGTGTTCCCCAGGGCCAATCACAGTGCTTGGTGCATGTTAGGGACTCAGTAAATCATTGGCAAAATGAATAAGTGACTGAGTCAAATCCTTTACAGATGAATGTCCCCTGGCCCAGTAAAATGAAGTGAGGAGAGGAGAAAGGTAAAGGGAACTCACTCCATGTTTGCTTCTGGCTTCAAGTCAGTTTCATGATGGAGATATGCTATCAGACCTTCTCTCAGGGAGTATAGATGCTAAAGTACTCTGGTGGAACAAAACAGCTCCAACAATGAACGCCAGGATGAAATGAATAGAGTAGAAATAAGCAGGATGTATGTTTATATGTCTCCAAGTGGAGATGCTCTTGGGGGTGCAGAGTTAACCTCCACTCCAGCCAGCATTATGTGGGGGGAGGAGGGAGTTAAATGGTCCAAGATGGGCAGGCCTGGGGAGGTTTTACTCAGGATCTCAGACTCCTGGGGAGGGCATCCAAATTTGCTTGTGAGTGTTCTGGTGTTTAGCCTCCACTCATGGCAATCAGATTCTTCAGTCTTTAGTGGCGGCACCCTGCCTCTGAGCTCAGCAGGTTGGGAGCTGGGCAGTGACGCTGCAGTCCTGGGCACACTGGGAAGAACTGGCAGGCCGTTGTTGAAAATAAAGGCCAGGAGGTGCCCAGACTGATACTCATAAAGAATGAAATCTATCGCACAATCACTTCCAGCCATCAGAGCACTTTCTCATATAAAATCCCATCAGATGGAAATGGGAGGAATTTAATAGGTATTCAGTATGCCTGTGAAGTCCAGCAGTAAGGATGCCCCACGGGGGCTGAGAGGCTACAGCAGAATCTCAACTTGCTCGCTGGCCAGCTTTGTAAATGTGGACACCTCACTCAGGTTCTCTGCACCTCACTCTTCTCATCTGTACAATGGTACTATTGATGTCTTTCTAACAAGTTTCCAGTGATTAAAAAAAAAAAAGACAAGGAAACTAAAGCAATTGGAATAGTGTCTGGCACATGGGAATTTCTTGATTTTTTTTTTTTCTTCTAAGGAATTGTTATCCTTATTTCATACATGAGGAACCAAGGGATACAGGAGGAGGGAGGTGGAAGTAGTAGACCATGAGGTGGAAATTGGGCGCAGACCCAGATCTTTTCGCCAGTGTTCTGGGAACCCCTACTTCCTATGCCTAGAGTAGCTCAGAGAGCTTAAGCTTCTCTTAATTAAGCTCTTTCTGTGAAGGTGTTACTCTTATTTCACAAAGGGTTTCACCAGTCTTTTTTGCTTCAGTACATTCTTAGTCACTGATGACTTAGAGGAGGATTAATCCTGAGCCGCTGGCTGTAGCCGCGTGGAGCATGTGACTTTGAAGTTTATCCAGAGTGAAGCAGGATGTGGGGAGAGGGCCGGCAGAGCTGTCCGGGCCTCAGACTCCAGACTGAGGGCGAGGGGAGCTTCCAGGGGCTCTGGTGGCGGTGGCCCTCGCTTGCTGATGCGAGACTGCTCAAGCTTGTGGCCAAGGGGAAGGCCCTTTTGTGGTGTAAACTTAGTGTGAAAAGATGGGCAGACTTGGTTGTAATAGTTTGTGACCCTCAAAAGCAGAAAGATTCCCCTTTCCTAGTGATTTTAGCCCTGACCTTTTCCTGACATCCTTCTAGAACATTATTTTTAACCTGGCAGCCCATGGATAAAATTCAGAGCATCCCTGAATTCAGGTAGGAAAATTGTTAAATCTTTGTTTCTACTAACCCCTACTTGAACCGTCAGCATTTCCTTCAATTATGAAGGCAGAAAACCACAGTAATTGCACAGTAAATACCTGTGACTCCCACCAATCAAAAATCCAGATGTTCCCATATCACATAACAACTGTGGAAGTCATCTTGCAATACTGTTTATTTAGAAATGACAGTAGTTATTAGAATCACAACTGGATCTTTGTATAGCATCTGTTAATAAATTTATTATTACCAAATACACTATTATATAAATTCTAACATGTATGAAACTTACGTTTATTTGTTTTTCTTTGATTCTTTATTTTTTCTTCATTTTCAAACACTACATTATGCATTGTGCAATGTAGAAAATATTTCAAAAATCCATAAAAATTAAGGGACTTTGAGCATGTTTTCTTCTAAACTTAGTTCTGCTCTTTAAAAGTGTTTACAATTGCAACCACACTGATTATTGAATTCATAGTCTTTTATTTTTTCGCTGAAAGTAATATCAGAAGCATTTTGCCATGTCATTATATACTTTCCCAAATAGTATTAACAACTATATTTATAACATATAGAACTTGTAATCTATGACGTCTACTAAGTTGTATACTGTATACATACATATATACATACTAACATTTAAGGACATACAGTACATCCAATTAAATATTTAGTAACTGTGTTTTAATGTGAATAGTTTCCTTTATAATCAGAT
Organism: Solenodon paradoxus; assembly: GCA_004363575.1. NCBI lineage: Eukaryota > Metazoa > Chordata > Mammalia > Eulipotyphla > Solenodontidae > Solenodon > Solenodon paradoxus. Next base: position 559,619 of record RJWH01000448.1, on the reverse strand, counting down.
GTTGAATTTTATTTTTTCTTTGGAGGGGCCTTATGGGTTTGGCCAGATGCCCAGGGGCGTGTAAGGCAGGGAAACAAGACCAAAGCAAGTTCTGGAGGAGGGTGCGAGTTCTGGAGGAGGGTGTGAGGAGGTGGTGCCTCAGGTCCTGCTGTTATCTCCCTTTAGAAGTCTGTGAATGAAGCAAAATTGGTGGTTTGGGAGTGAGTTTGGCTTTTCTTAACCCACCATGGAGTCATCTTTATTTTTAAACCAAACTTGGCTTTTCACAAAGAAAAGTATTTTGCCGTACAGAGACTTGTCCACCTCACACATGTGTTGTGAAACTTCTTTTCTCTGAATCCCCTGGGCAGAATCAAAGAAGACTGCAGAGGGGAATCTGAGAGAACCCCGAGTCCCTGTGTTCGCAGACAGCCCTACACCCACTATGTGCTGTGGGTACACACACACGCGCGTGTGCATACTTCCCTTCACCACGTGAGAAGCGCTTTCTCCCCAGCCCTCCTCCTGATCCATGGGTGAACAGGGAAGAAACCAAACTAGGGCACCACCAGGCCCACCAAGAACATTTTGGGAACCACCATGCTTCAGGAGTCAGTCACTTGGAAGAGGACAGGGTCTAGCAGCTCATTCTTTCTCCCAAGAGTATTGCTTAGAACAGAGCTCTGTTCGTGCACCCCATCCATGACTTGGCCGTGTCTTGGGGCTTTCCTACTTCTGAGAGGTAGTGTTGTATAGCAGTCCTGTTTAGAAGCTCTGGCCCAGGGCTTCTCGCCCCGATCTGCAAGCTGTGCGTCTTTGGGCAAGTTACTCTACCTTCCTGACCTCAATGTCAGGTTTCTTATCTACAGAGAGGAGAGTAAAAGAATTCTGAGCTTAGTGAGGTTGCCAGGAGGATGAAGGGAGTTAAGCACGTAGTGTACTAAGAGCAGTGTGTGACCTGTAGTAAGCGCGGAGCCGGCTATCAAAATGAGTGGTGGTCGATTTACTGCTTTTCTCGAAATTGGCTTTTAAAACTCAAAATGAATACAATTTAGAAAGGGTAGTAGCAGATAACAGCAGGGGAGAAAACACTAAAATGGGAAGGACCATGGTTTCAGAGAGAGGGCAGAGAGTGGACATTTCTGAGCCAGGTAGAAAGGGCCCAGGAATGGTGAGAAAGGGACTTCCCTGCAAGGGAGGTGATGGGAACAGGGGAGGACTGCAGCCTTGGGTGTCTGTCCATGGGTTCCAGGTCTGAGGCCAGGGTGATCAGGTTGAGTTAGAATTACAGAGAGGAGTAGAAGCTAGTCCACTCAAGGGCTGAGACTGGTGTGAGTGCCGGGTGCAAGGTGGTGGGAAGAGTGAGGCAAGTTGGGCTCTGAGGATGGAGACTGAGTGAGGACGCGGGAGATGTAGGGCTGAGGCTGAGACTGATGGGGAGCTAGGTACAGAGTTAAGGTTGGGATATGGGCACTTACAGGTATATAAGGAAAACTGTGAAGGGATATACCAGTATGGAAACTCATTATAAAAACATTTTCTTGAACTCTTACATTGATGAGCATACACAAATTATGTATACTACTTGAAAGATTTCCCCAAATTGGATACTCAAGTCCTAGATCAAGAAACAACTTTGCCAGCCTTTCTAAACTCACTGCTCCCACCCGTGACCTGTGTGCCATGCTCTGGAGGATGCTCAGAAGGATACACTGAAAAGGCACCCCAGTGGGGACACACTTTATGTCAGGAGTCTTGTAGTTTTGGTAAACCTCCCAGCCGCAGGGTGTATTCCTCATTTGTGTTTCAAAGTAGATGAGGCCAGTTGATCAGTTATCCACCCAACAGTAGCCCAAAGGCAAAGAAGGAAATGCAAATAAACAAATGTAAATGAAAGCGAAGGGACCCAGCATCTGCCCGCCCCTGATTTGCAGCAACTGCTGTGCTCCTGGCTCATTCATTCTGTCCCTTCAGTCTGCACACATTACAAGGTAGGTCTCCATTTTATGGAGAGTAAGACTGTCTCAGAGCTCAGCTCTTGCAGCTGGAGAGAGTCAGAACCAGGATCCAAGTCCAGGTCTGTCTGAGCTGAGAAGCAGGAGCAGGTTGCTTAACTTTGCTGCTCCTTAGGTGACACCTAAACAGGAGAACAGCCCTATGCCTCCCAAAAGATCATTACAGGATTTAACCAAGAGGAATTTCATGAGGTTTGTGGAGTTTTGTGGGGATTAAATGAAATAATGCATTGCTAAGCTTAGCATAGTGCCTGACACAAATTAAATTGTTCCATAAATGCTAATTACCACACCTGACAACCAGAGGTATTTAATAAATGTTAACTTTTGTTGTTGTTAATGTTAAGCCTCTAGGCTCAGAACTGTTTGTTCAGTGTCATTATTGAGTGTATGTCTTTAATGGTATCTGGTAATGGCTACTCCTCAGAGCTAAAACATCTAATTGCTTAGGGAAAGCTTTTTAATGATGATGCCTAATAAAAATAGAACCTTTTTTTATCATTGACTCTTTCCCCACACAGTTGGTTTTCTTTTGATTTTTGTTTTTTACCTAAGGAGATAGTCTATGAAAAGAAGACTCCATGTTTTGTTTTTTAAAGATTGTGAATATTTTTTCTTAGCCTGGCCTTCACATCTGTCTTAATGCATTACATTGTTTTTCAAAATGGTATTTCAGAAAGACATTTTAACATCCATTTGAAAAGGGAAAAACTCACTGTAAGGCATCCAATTTAGAATATTATGAAAGGTTATTTGTTGTTCCTGGGAGAGCAGCAGTTAAGTCAGCCACCTCAGAAGGAGCAGGCCACATACCTCTGGGTTTGAGTCCCAACTCCTGGGAGAAAGTCATTGTGAAAAAACGAAAGAAAAATAAAATGGAGATGCTTCCTCCTTTCTCTTCCTGCCTGCCTGCCTGCTAACCTTCATTCCTTCCTGTACCTTTCCTTTGAAAAAAAGAAAAAGATTATCTTTGATAAAATGAAATATATACGTCTAAAACATTTAAAGGCATATTAGCTTCTCTTGAACTGAAGTATCAGCAATGATTTTTAATTAGATTTTTTTAACCCCCAAAGTTTCCAGAGTAGATTGGAAAAGATCAAGAGAGTTTCTGAAGAAAAATATACATTTTATTTTTCTCATTTTATAATCATAATTCTTTTTCTCCTTAATAACTGACATTTGAAAAATAATCTTGGGTTGGTTTCTAAGCTGCTTCAATCTGGTCTAGGATGATTTTTTTTTTCCTCTTTTGGCGGGGTGAGTTGGGGAGATAAAATCACTGCATTTGGCTTCCAATGCCAATCTCCATGGACTTAGAAGAATTCCCCTAGCAAAATCTTGTGAGATCAACCAGGGCAGATGCTTACATTTCAGTAACTTATCTCCTCGTTTAGCATTTCTTAGTCTTTGTAGCTTGCCATAAATAATCATGAAGTTATCACAGAGGAAATCAGCTAAGATGAATTGATGTTATTCCCCAATGCAAAGCTAGTGCCAGAGCTGGCTGGCATTTTTGAAAGGTGGGCATGGGAGCAATGCTGCCTGCCTTGTGGAAAATCCCTCTTCATGGCCCAATCAACTGCACCATTAGTGGTTCTCTTGATGGCTAACCCTGAGAGACCCTTGATAAGCCATTTGAATTTTATTTCATCCTGATTGAGTGTGAGTCAAGAAACAGAAAACCTGTCTCTTCAAACTAGAGTTAGAGGAATACATCCGATGGTAGAAAAGAAGGAAGTGCTTCCCAAATACTCCCCTAACACATGTACACACCTCCACACTACCCTCAATTACCCCAAGATTCAGAATAGAAAAATATCTCAGACTCAGTGAACTGAATAATTGTCCTAATTACTTTACTTTGACCATAGTGCCTGATCATTGTAAAACATGGGTTCTATTGCTCCTCATTGAAAGTTTGCCTTAGGCACCATGTCAGCTTCAGAAAATGATGGTATGGGGGCTCTTGGGGGTAAGATAAAGCCTTAAACACGCCTTTGTGAAGATCTGCCTTCTGTCCTGACCCCTTGCCCTATCTGTGGGCTGGACTAGAACAGTGCAGGCCAGTCTCTGTGAGCCACTGTAGAATCAGAAACTTTATGACTCAGTCACAGGTTTGAGATTAAGGGATTGAAAGAAAGGATAAATTTCCACATTGGGAGATGGGGTGGGGCAGGGAATGCTGAAAACCCACAACAGGGAAGGCATAGAGTGGAGAAAAGCAGATTTAGGGAGGAGGGGAAGATGAAATGGGGCTGAATGGTTTGTAGGAATGTCTGATGAGATGTTCCGGAGGTTTATCTTAGATTTAGGCTTAACAGTATGGCTAGAGTTTGGGATTAAGATTTTAGAGTCATCAGTATTAAGAAAGCTGAGGGTATAGACACTAATACTCTAAGGTGAGAATAGTTACTGGTGAACAATTGCATCTGGCCGCAAATATTACAACCCTCCTTCCCTCACCCCCCCAAAAAAAAAAAAAAGTTAGCCTATATTAATTAGGTATATTCTGTTTAATTTGTCAAGAACAATACTGAATGTAGACATTGGGCATCTCAGTTGCTGTCATTTAAGAGCCATGCTTGTCTGGATCCATCCACCCATCATTAGCAGGTACTCCAGTCCTCAGGAGGATAAGGTGGAGCCTGATGACCCACAGTTCCCTCTTCCCGATCCTGTACAATTACTGTGTTTGAGATAGTCTCATGGGCATCGCTACCTGCATGAGAAACTGGGAAATGTGGTTGTTGAATTAGATGCATGCCATCCTGAGTATAAAATTGGAGTTGGATTAACAAGGCACTAGGGCCAAAGGAGTGAATTAGTTAATGAGTTAAACATTTAAAAAAATTTTATTTAATGCTGACCATGTATAAAATAAGTAAGAATTCATTCTAGGTGACTTTCTTTTCCTATTTTAGTCTTCTCCCAGTTGAGTCATGGCTTGCCCTGGGTAAAATTGTGAACAATGCATAGAGTACTTACTATGGGTCAAGGACTGGTCTCCTTAACTTCCATTATTGCCTTTGGTGTTTACCTAACACCATCTGAGGTTGACACTGTTTTGTCCATTTTACAGGTGGAGAAGCTCAGGCACAGAGAAGTTAAATCCTTGCCTTGTATCGCACTAATGTTAATATTAATACTAATGTTTTTAGTGCTCTCTGTTTTTCTGATCCCATGTACCCAAGCCAGTGTCCTGTCTTGTGTGAGGTTCCTTTCTTTTAGCTGCCCCCAGTTCTTTGATACAAGTTTATTTCCTGAGTCGAAATAAATTCCTTCTTATTTAAAAGTAAAGTGCTATTATCTTTTTAAAATTTTTACTTATAATTTACATTTGCTAAGATAATTTGCATTTTAATAATCTCATTTTGTATGAGAAAGGGTGGATCCAAAGGAATGCATCCCCAAGAATAGAATTTTTTCGAAATGGGAAGCATTAGAGGGATGTGAATATGGAGTTTCCAGTAAAGAGAAGGTGAACATTGTTGGCAAGATGGTGGTAGGTGGGTGTTACTGCTGTACCAGCTCATCCTTCTGGGAAAAAAAGTAAGAGAGAAGGAAATAATTTAAATACTTACACGGATGTTTTGCCAGCCATTCCACCTAGCCCCTCCCAACTCGCAGCTCTTGGCTAGTTTTGGTTTCTGAATGCCTCTGGTAGTGAGACACCTCGTTTTTAAGATACATATTGTGAATGCATTATGGCCCTTTGGTGCAAGACAGTTGAAGCTACAGTGGTCACGTCAACACTGGGGGAGAACTGACTGGAACAGACCAGGGGAGATGGTTTTCATTCTCCAATATGGCAGCTTTCTCAAATATGTCCTGAAGAGTAATTTCACTCTGCATTGGAGTTTCTCAGCTTTGGCACCCCTGACTTTTTGGACTGGGTAATGCTCTGTTGTGGGGCAATCCTGTGCATTGTAAGATGTTCACCAGCATCCCTGACCTCTACTAGACGCTGGTTGTGGCGACTGAATATATCTTTGGCCATTGCCTTGTGTCACTGGGGGGCAAATTGGCTCCAGTGGAAAACCTCTGTTCTACTTGATCTGACCTTGTGAGCCAGCTTCAGAGCCTAAGCCTACCCAAGATGTAACTCTAGTCCATGTGTTTTTCTATTTTATAGAGATATAACTAATATATAACATTTCTAGTCCATGTTTATAAGATTCCTGTAAAGCTGCCATGGGTGGGATGTTGGGGCCTTAGAGAAATACCATGCCTTGACTTTGGGTAAAGACTCTACCTGTAACCTTCCAAATTGTTAGTTCATTAACTGCTTATTGAGTGCCAGCCACATGCCACGTACTGAATATAAGGGCGCACCCTTATGGCTCAGGCCACTGAGACACTAGTTGTGTGGACCATATAGAGCCCAAGGATCCAGATTCAAGACCCAGTACCAGGTTGAAAAAAATAAGAATGAACCACTAAATAAAGATATTTCTTAAAAAAACAAAACAAAAAGATGTGCAGATAACACATTAAAGCATAAATGTATTCTTGTTCTCAGGAAGCTCCTATCCATGCTCATGAAGTGGGAACCATCAAATTATAGATTAGTTAAATGGTAACCAGTGGTGTGCCCTGGTGGCTTAGCAGATAAGGCCACCGAATATAGTCCACATACATCCCAAGGACCTAGGTTTGAGAGCCAGGGCCCGGGAGAACAACTAAGATGAACAACTAAAAAAGAAAAAGTTCCTTCTTGCCTGTCTGCCTATCTACTCACCTTACTCCAGCCTGTACGTTTCCTTTAAAAAAAAATGCAACCTGTGCTCAAAGGGAAGGACAAGATGCACTGACTGAGCTAAGGAGACAAGGGGATATTTAATCATCTCATCTGAAAGATGACCAGGTAAAAGAGGGGTGGAAAGAAGAGTATCCTGGGTCCAGGGAGCTTCATGTGCAAGAGGCCGGAGGCAGGAAGGAACATAACATATCTGATGCATGGAAACCCCAGAGGTGACTGATACGCAGAAAATAAGGTAGAAAGTGACAGAGATGAGGTAGAAAAAGAATATCTAAGCCAGACTATCATGGGGATTTAGGATTTTATCTTAAGAACAGTGGTAAGCCATTGACTGATTTTGCACAAGGGAGAGATCTGATTTTACTCATGCTTGAGAAGATCAATCTGTGTTTTTTCTAGGTCCAAAAGACACAGGTTTCTCTCCAGACCACAAGGGATTGATCTTGTCCCCAGTAGGGTGACTGATGGAAAATTCTGAGGTCACCATTACTCGTGGTGCCAGCACCCATCCTCAACTTCCCCAACTGGGAAACTTTTAAAACTTTTAAATAAAAAAAAGCAATTCCTGTCCGTGTTCTTCCTTTGTTCTTCTTCTTTAAACTGTTATTGAAGTTGGGTTCAGATATCTGAAAACCCCAGAGAAGAAAATGAATTTCCATGGCAGCTGTAACCATGGGAAACCTTCAGAATTGCTCCTGTTCCTGTATTCTACTCTGCTCAGTTGGCTGTCTAAAAATGAGGTCTCACATTATAGTGTTCCTCCTTTTGTCAAAATCCTCGTAGAGGAGAGCTTTTCTTTCACTTCCACATACATCGAGCTCCACTCAAACGATAGCTTGTTTAGGGAAAGGAAGAACAGATGAAGCCTCTGGAATTCTTTCATATGTTCATAAGCCAGGGGAACCAAATGAAATGTTGATCTCGGGTTTCTTTTTCCTGTTGCTTCTTTCCTCCCAAGTACTATAATAGGACCAAGTACATATTCTTTGAGGTGAATCAGGGGAAGACACTTTTCTTCTTGAGATACTTGAACGTGATTTTCATCAGTTTCCTTTCCACTTTGCTTTCTTAGGCTCTGTGTGATGAACCATTTCTTAGTTGTGTCAGAAGGATGCTCAAAATTCTTCCAGAAACATATGCTTTCCCTTTGAGGAGTTTCTGACATAAAAAATCAGCACTTTTGGAGGCTAGATCACTGGTCCAGGGCCTCTTTTTAAGACAGGCACAGGTCAGAAGATGGGCTGTCAGTGTTTTTCCTGAAGAACAGATTTTAATGCCGCGAAGGGCGTGATAGGGAATCAGAAATTATTGCTGCAAAAATTAATAAGGAGGCTGGAGCATAGAGCATTGTGTTTGCTTTTGGAATGTGTCCAGGCCACTGGGAGAGGCTCAGGAGGAAAGCTGAGAAAGGAAATACAAAGTTCAGACAAGTCCGTTATGTGCTTCTCATTCCCAAAATGTTTGAACACCATGTTGAGAAATGCATTGCATAAGTTAAACCAGCTGCCGGCAACTTTAATATTCAGAGCTTTCTTGGGTCACCAGAGATAACAGGGTAACTTCTCCAAGGTCTCCACATGTATGATAGAAAATGGGGGTGGGAGAGATTTCCTTTATCCTTATCCTTATCCTAACATGGCGGCATCCTTTTACCTCCGGAACTCACTGTATCAAAGGAAATGATGACTGTCGCTGGGAGTCTGTTGTTGTCCTTTGAGGTTTGTATTTTAAACAAGGCACTCAGGACCTGGCAGTCGGTTCGTCAGAATCATAACACAGGAATGTAAGAGATTTACCCTGGTTTGAGAGCTTGACCTGGCCTTCCAGAGTTTTCTTACTGACATTCTTGTGCCTGATTAGAACACACTTGTAAAAACTCAGATGACCTGTGCAGTCCGCCTAGCATTTGCTCCATAAATGTCCCTTTCTGTCTTGTTAAATTTTTATAAGATCTTAAGAGAAGACAATCAAGTCTGTCAGAGTGAACCCTGTTGGGGTGGCTTATTGAAGTACGTTTGCTAGCTTTTCATAAAGCTGATGATACAAAGTGACTTCTCAAGGCCTGAAATGACAGTGAAGGTTCTTTAGTCTCTCTCTTGCTTGCCATTGAGACTGGTTAACCTGAAAGCAGACCTTTCAAAACCATCTCCAGAGTGAAGCTCTGGACGGCCTGCCTGGCTGCTGTGCTCTGACTTCTTTGATGTCGCCCAAATTGTCTGGACCACGCTTAAGATGTTGGTACCTAAGTTTAGAATACTTACTTCATCCAAATCTGCTTATTAATGCGTTCTTTCTGTCATTAGTCATTGAATTAAAAAGAAAAAAAAAAAAAAAGCCTGTGTCTTTCTGACTGTGAGGCAGCTCACTGAAAATGTTTTCCTGTAGGCATCCATTTTTCCAGGAGAACTTTGAAAAATGTCTAGATTCAAGAGCGCCTTTCTTCACAGACCCAGTTGCTCAATTCTCGATGAACAGAAGATTTTTACTTCAATATGTCAGAGAAAACTACATTTCCTTTCTTTGATTTACAGAATCATAGCCCAATGAATACTTTTGGAAAGTGCCTGGTATATTTCGTTGAGAAAAATGATTGACAGAGAGAGGAAGCCCTGTAAACATATTTGGTAGCATAGCCAAGGCCAGAATCTGGGTCTAATGTGTTTTCCAAACTAAGGTCTATGCATTCTATGAAGATGTAAAACCTGGTTTAACAAATACTTTAAATTTATTTCACGAGTCATGAAATTTCTCTTTTACCATGAATAATCTGTCACTGATAAACATGTCAGTGGTGTAGGCTTTTGGTTGCTGATGTTCCTCACACACTAACCCTGATCCCTGGAGATAGGTGGGATGGGAGGGGACTCTGTGAGACCTATTCCCTGGTAAGGTTTGTCTTCAACTAAAATTGATTTTGAACTGAAGACATCTGATTTTAGAAAATCTTAAGATGAATGTTTCCTCTCTTTGTAGATGTTATTTGGGGGTAAGCTTTGAATTTAGACAGGCCTGGACGCAATTCCTGGCATTTCTGACACTTAATTTTGTGAGCAAGATGCTGAAACTCACTAAGATCCCATTTACCTCTCAGAATGATGAAGTTTATGATACTTCTTTCATGAGGTTGCTGTGAGGATTAAATGATGTAGAGTACATGTAAAGCCATTAACAGCACCTGGTAGTAGCTGAAAACCATTATAAGATGTAACATCAGCAGCTGATTTCTTCTCTTGAACCTGAGTCCAAGCTAACAAAGAAGGCCCCTCAACCTCCCTGTAATATGAAGAAGTTATTGAAAATGTCGGGCTTCATTTTGTCTTTTTTTTTTTTTTTTTAAAAAAAAACAAAAAAACTAATCTCTTAGCCTTACTGAATCAAACTGTTCTTACCAGTAGGAAAAGATGTTTGTTAGGAGTTGTTAAATTTTTTTCCCCTAAAGTCTCCTATGTCCATATTTAGATGAATCCTCTGATTTTAGGCTATTTATTACCCAGGCCCTGATAGACCCAACATATCTGGCTATTTGTTTTCCAGCCGCTTTTGTTTATCCTTGGGAACATGAGTCCTGCAGCAGGGTTACAAAAGTTCTATTTAAAACTACATGACGCTGAAGAGAACACGAAATCTTGCAGGAACAATCCAGAGGAGTATACTAGCTCGCCTGTTCTCACACATGGAACTGATGGGGACATTCATCCCGGGGCCCGGTTCCTGTACAAGGATCCCAGAGTCCAGCCTGTCAAGAACATTTAGAATCCACTCTCCGTCCCCAGTGGGAGACCTCACAGTGGGCGGGCGAGGCTGTGTGTCAGCATGGAGCGGTGCAGAAATCATCAAGTTGAACACTTTTTTGGAAAGATGACCCACATGTTTAATATCTTTCAGTATGTGAACCCTGGTCAGTTTTGATTACAAAGCTACATAAGTGCTAGTCTGAAGTGGTTCTCATTTTTCCCACCCTTTTCTCAAAACGTGAAAAGCATTTATTGAAATCCTCCCCTGTATTGCCATGGCCCCGTCTGCCACGAATCACCCATTCTGTGACTCCACAAAATGAGGAAGCTTTTATTCACGTGTTCCTGTGTTAGCTTCTGGGATATGATTTCGTGAGTGTCATCTCAGACCAAAAGGAGCAGTCATCATAATATTGGGGAAAATAGGGTGACATGGTTTCCACCCTCTTGGAAAAGAACACCTTAAATTACATTTTCACTTCGGATTGGCTGGTTCTAAATAAATGGATCTTATTTAAGTTCCATTGGGTTTTCCCAAATAGACTTCAGGAGTATTTAATTATTAAGCACCACTATTTCAGTTTTACTTCTTAAGGACCATTAAAATAAGAGCTCCCTGAAGGTGTCCTGTGTTTCTGTTCACGAGTAAGAATAGCCTCGATTTGCATGGCTCTTTCCCATTTTAAAAACCCATTTTAGATATGTTGTCATGATATTGGTACCTGGAATCCTTTTTTTTTTATTTTGCCTTTGTTCTTTAGCATCGTGATTTTACAGACGATGAAACCTCAGCTCATGAGGGTGAAGCGGCTTGTTCCACCTCGTGGTGTGTCAGCCAGGATAGGAATCCAGTTTGGACTAGCACACTTCTGTCTCTGCCCCAGGTGGTCTCCCATACTGCAGCTTACTTACTGCAGAGTACTTAATGAAACCTCTCTGCGGCCTCAGAAGTAAACAGGAGTTCCAGTTGACAGACGAGAAAACAGGCTCAGAAAGCTTCCCAAAGTTAGTTTGCCGAGTTTAGATTTATTTCTACAGGCTGTGTTCCATGCTGCCTTCCTACAAAATAGTCACAACTGTGGGCTGTATTCTATGTTTGCTAAGATAGGCAAGCCTATAAAAGATTTGGAACAAATACAAGTGAATTTGTTACAGTTACAGACTTCTACAGAGATAGTCTGCAGATACTTGAAAAACGCACACATCCCCTGATGTTAAATGGTCTCTCAAACAGAATATGGGGACCAATTCTTGGTCCCAGCTATTTTGCTTTTTTGGTGTTTTTTTTGTCCTGTTTTGCTTTTTTTTTTTTTTTTTTTTTTTTTTTTTTTTTTTTTTTTTTTTTTTGCCTGAGCAGAAGACTCACCTTTTGTTTAGGACCAGTGAATAGGAAAAAGGGTCAGTAGCTTATTTAGAAGCAGGGTTGGAATAAGATGAAACAATTATACCTTTTATTACCTACCACCTTCCACTCTGCCTAATGGCATCAGGTGCTTCTTCACTGCTCTAGAACTCTAGGATTTAGCTTTTGTATCAGCCAGTTATTGCCACAGTAGTGTTGTGTAACAAATAACCTCAGAATCTCATTGAATGCAACTGTAAGCATTTTTCCCTTTCATGAGAGTGTGTGTTGGCCAGAATGTCTCTGCTCCTCACTCCTCTTTCATTTCCTTCCTGGGACCAGTAGCTCCCTGTACATGTTCTGCTCCTGGCAGGGCCAGAGGTACAAAGAATAAGCTGAAAAACATTTGGTACTGGAACATCGTCATTTCCATCTGTCACTAGCCAAAGCATGTGGTCGAGTCCAAGTCAAGGAGTGGGGAAAGAATCCTCCAAGATGAACAGTGTGTGGGTGCAGAGAGGTGAAAACAACTCATATTTCAATTTACTGTAGATTGCCCGAGGATGTATTTTGGAATTGGTTCTTTAACATCAGTGGCTTTGCGTTTTTGACTTGATGGGCCCCTTTTTGATCATGGCGAATGTTCTGAGTATGCTCTCCAAAAAAATACAACACACAAGTAACTTGGCTTTCAACTTGGGGTTATTTCTCAAGTCTAACCCCAAGTTCAGACAGCCTGTTGTGGTGCACTGCCCTGGGTGGTACCCTCTGTTCTCCATGTGAAGGGGAGTGAAACACTGAGGATCCTCTTCTGTCTCCTTCCCGAGATCTTACATTCTGCTGATACAAAAGCTCAAGAATTCTTAAATGCAAACTCTTAGTCTTGGATGGAGTCCTTTTTTTTTATTTCCTCAAAATTAAAAGAGCTGTGTCAATCCTTTAAATTTGTTTTTTATTAAAAATAATCTCTCCAGAGCTAAGGAGTATAATGAATGGCTACTATGGTATTTTCATTTGTTCACAGTAAAATGTGAAGAATAAGGGTTGTAAAATTACTTCAGTCTAAATTCAATCCAATTCTTTAAGGATATTTCTCTTTCTGGTATTTGTTTTTTATATTCAGATTTCTTTTAATTATTCCTTCTTTTAAGAGAGCATGGTGATATTAAATGGTAGTCATTATAAATGGAGTCATTATAAGTGTCCCTAGATGCTCCCCCAAATTATTTTGGACATTTTTTTTCCCTGACTTGTGAAACCTCAGATTCTGAGAACTATTGATGGAGACCAGTTGAACAGCTGAAGCCAGAGCCTTGAGATTTCTTTCCATCCCCAAAGACTCATCCAATTACCTCCAGAAATGGAAAGTCACTATCACTGGTTATCTGTGACACTGGATTGCCTTTCTTATGTCAGTTTGGGAATCCTTCTCCCAGTCACATATCATAGGAGGCATCTACTCAGCACAGTGGCCTTATGAGTTTACAGAGCATTTAAATATGGAAAGAGGGGCAGGCTTAACTTTTATCTGCCTGTTGCTGATTCCTTTAAACTCCCGACTTTGGAATTTTGTAATGATTTGTCACCCATCTAAAATGTAGGAGTATTTCACAAGTTAACTTGCCTTTATTCTGTTTGAATGTCCTTAACTGGATGTGAATGTATCATTTTGTAGCAGCATCCCTCCCCATACCCCATCCCTGCCTCTCCTCCAGTTTCTTCATTTTTCTGAGAACCCTGGGAGGTTACTGTTTCCATTTTGAGGAAGGGGTGGACAGAACTTGAAGTCAGGGTTTCTACTCCTATCATTGTCATCCGGGAGAATCTCTAAAGACTTACATTAATGAAATCCCACAGCAGAGGGCGCTCTCTCATGTATATCAAGGCTTCCTTTGCCGGTGATGTCTATTTAATTGAAAAACCCATAGAAAAGTTTCTTTAATTAAACTAGCTGCATAAGGGGGAGAGAAATCTCTTGCGCTCCTAGAAGCCATCTTTTATCTGCAGGAAGGGCCATTTTGTTCTTGAAGGGGCGATTTCCCTCTTCTCTTTTCCTCAACACCCCCCACCCCATACACACACACACACACATACACTATTGGGTCTAATTTGTGAAGTTCAAAAGCAGAAGGGGGTTAATTTTGGAATAAGCTTTGTTGTTGTTGTTGTAATACTAAATATACCAAATGGTAGGGTCATTTGAACACAATGCAGCCAGCCATGCCAATTTATCAGACACTCTTAATAGTCCTCTGCTCAAAGGATAAACCCGGAGAGGGTTATTAATGCCAAACATCTGTTTTCCTTTCCTGTGCCAGGCGCTCTACTGAGTCTGCCTCATTGAGTTTTTAATTTAATAGTCAGAAAACCCCATTAGATAGATATGTTTGCTTTTGCCATTTTACAGATGGGCAGATGGAGACGCTGAGATGAATGGTCTTGCTGTGTGACCTTGAACAAGTCACTGGACTCCTCTGGACTTTCCTTTGTTCATCTGTAAATCAAAGGTGTTAGAGTAGCAATCCCCATTTACTCAAGGTTCCAGACAAAATCAGATTAAAAGCACTGTCACCAAAGTTACCAGGAAGATGGGAAATGGTTACTGAGTTTGTCAGGGATCGGGTGGGAAGTTGTTGTTATTTATAAGGCACCAGGATTGTGTCGTTAATAACTGTATGTGTTAAAATGCTGAGCCTGGTCCAATTTTAGAATAACCTGCCTCAGGTCCCTGAGAAGGTTAAAATGGGAACTGCATGAATGGTTCTGAAAGCTGAGCACTTAGCGTATGCCTCTCCTTCTCCGGGAAATGCAGAGCCATTTGTGAACATATGGAATTCTATAAAAGAGATAGCTGCCATTTTGTTTTTCCCTCTAAACATTTACCTAAAAATCTGACTTGCCCCTCCTCCTAAAAAAGTTCTCAAATAAGAAACAAACAACTTTTAGTGGCCAATCTTCTTAGAGGTAAGTTTTATTCTCTGTAGGATTTTACTCTCTGCAGGCTTCTCCAGCTGTCTGAAGACTTATATGAGTCTGTTCTAATGGCTTTTGATTCCTATATATGCCTCTAATGAGACCCCAGATGCTGGCTGCTACCTAGCAGAAGTGGGCTGGAGGCAGGAGTGAAAAGCCTTGCTAAGTGGCCTAATTACCAGTGGGTGTACCTTGGTGTGTCTGAACTGTATCCTGCTGGTTATAAAGGGCAGGGGTGATTATTAATGTTTTGGGGGATTTCCAAATCACATGGTGAGAAAATCATTTTAAAGAGAGAAGAAACTTGTATATGTGAGAGCCTTTTTATTGGTGGGTATATTAAGCTGTACCATATGAAATTGCTGTTTGGCAGGGAAGGTTGGGCTGGAAAAATGAATTCAGGAGTCATTAGCATATTGATGGTATTTCAGTCTGTGATGGAGATCACTTGAGGACAGAATAGACTGGAGAGCAGAGGACCTGCCCCAAACCTGAGGCTTTGTGATGTTTGGAGGATTTATAGAGGAGGAGGAGGAGGAATTAGAGAAAGGAAAATGTGTCCTTAGATTCTACCAGCAAAGCTTAGCGCACACACACATTCACACATGCATATGCTCATAAGCTCTGTAAAAAAGTCGTGGTTCCAGCATTGCTTTTTACAAATGAATTCTCCCCTCCCAAATACCCTTGCCTGGCAAAGGTGCTATTTTGTGAGAGGAAGCAGCAGGAGCTTCTAAGTTGAGATGATGATTCATTATCTGTTAATGGTCCCCCTGTGGGTTTTCTTGATTTCTCACAACCCCCATTCCCCTGTAGTGCCGTTTTCCACAAGCTAGAAAATCCATTTCTGTAAAGTTTCCAGACTTCTCCAGCCTTCTGGACTTTTCTTGAGATACGGAACCTGGAAACTTCTGTGCCAGTCCAGATCAATCGCTGCTAGACTGTGCCTGAAATTTGGTCAAGCCCTCTGGGGGCATCCCCGTGATGGTTGATGTCTGTGTCCGTGGACTGGGCCATGAGGTCAAACATTATTTTGGGTGTTTCTGTGAGGGTGTTGGGAGTGAGGTTAATGTTTAAGTCACTGGAATTGGGTGAAACAGATAGCCCTGTGTCATGTGAGTGAGCCTCATATAGTCAGCCACAGGTCTAGATACAACAAAAAGGCAGACGCTCCCTGAGTAAGAGACTCTCCAGCCGACTCACTTTGGATTTCTCCTCAAACATGGGCTCTTCCTGCGTGATAACCTTCAAACTAGAGCATGGGTTTTCTCTGGGTCTCCTGCTCTGCTGGCCCACCCCAGATTCTAGACGTCTCGGCCTCTGTAATCCCATGAGCCAGTTCCTTATGATCAATCTCTCTACTCTCCATAGAGATAAAGATATTTATCTCGATATACATAACTCTTTATCTCCATAAGATTTGTATATACACACATACATACATGCATACATACCATCCAGTCAGCACAGTGACCTTAGGCATTTACAGAGCATTTGAAGTATGAGAAAGAAGAGTAGACTGACTTATGTATGTATATCTATAGTTAAATCAGCATCTAAAGAGAGAATAGGCCATACTAGTCTCTGGTTTTTCAGAAAGACTATGTATGTATGCATGTGAGCATGTATGTCATATATGTGTGTATGTATGTATATTGAGAGAGGAGTGTAGACAGAGCTCCTTCTGGTTTGGATTTGAATGCAATGCTTTCTGCCATCGTTCTGTGCTGTCCCTTTATTCACATGAACTTCAAAGGCCCGGTCAAGTACAATCTGACTGTTGTACTGTGGAGCTCCCCTTGTTCTGGGACAGCGTCAACAGTGTAGAGGCCTTTGTGCTTTATGTATCCAGGAAGATGGATGACACAGACCCCCATACTGGGAGCGCTGACATTCTTAGATGGGTAGAAGATGCATGCTGGTCTGGAAGGACTATTTTTACCCCATTCTATTCACTGTGTGAACCCTGCCCAGCACTGCTGTCTTCCGGCAAAGAGCCTGTTTTTTTGTTTTGTTTTTTAAATCCTGTGTAGACATGTTATAATCGGGCCCCAGCACAGCTGTACTGCAGTTGTGCCATTGATTGGCAGTGGTGCCAAAGCAGGCTGGTGGTGAGGGAGGCTGAGTGCAGGGCGTCCTGGGGCATCTGAGTGAACTGAGGCAGGGTCCCTGAGCACCTGCCCCCTGTGCCCATGACCAGCTCTGACTGGCAGTTCAGGGAAGGAGAATGGGGCTAGTCACAGTGGCATTGTCAGCAGAAGCCAAGGACTCTGGTTCCAGGTCATAAGGGGTGAACTGTCATCTATTCACTGGTTGAGATACACCGGTAGCATCTGGCTGCCCTCTGGTGACAACAATGAGGTGCTGGGACCCAGGGTCCTAGTGACTAATAATGTAATGGTAATGCCCTGAAAAGACCTTAGTATGGTTCCCTATGTCAGTGGTCTGGACAGGAGCTAGGCTACTAGTGACGACTGCATCACACCAAAGGACGTGCCAGCAAACCTAAACATCAACAAGTGGTTTCAAAAGTTTTAAAACAATATGAAACACAATATGCTGTACAGCTTCTATCACTGGGCAGTTTCCACCAGGCAATTCACTTCTATGCACACCTGTATGAGAGGTAGAGAGTAAGTGGGAAGACATTTTAAAAAATTTTGCTACATCTTTGATGGCAATTTATATTAAGTTTAATATTTTTATTTTAATCATGGACTAGCCTGATTTTACAGGAAAGGAACTGATGGTGTCTGGCACCAAGAGCTGCTGGGCCTTTTTCCTTCTATTCCGCTGCTTGGAGCTTTATTGGTCTCCTCCCCGCACCATTTCTGTTCTTGGATTGGCAACAACCAGTCAGACCTTGAGACCTGGCTCTTCTCTTGGATTCTCCCTAGAAGTTTAATTAATGTACAAATGGAAGAAACAGCACGCTTGTCAGGCATCAGATATGATGCCGCTTTTTAAAGATGGAGTTATTTTTCTGTGATCAAAGAAGATTCAGAAACTGTTATTTATAAATAAAAAGGGGCTGTGTGACAAGACCACTGAATAAAGGAGAGTGGACTGGTTTCGCTTTGAGGAACCACATAGAGCTGGCTGCACATCATGCCTCTGCCTTTGACTACATGGGGTTCTCAGCCCAGTTGTGTAACTGCTGGCCTCTCTTCCCACATCTGTGATTTTGGCATAGTAATAATATCTAGTGCATATATTTATTGTAAAACTCAAGAAACATTTAGAGCAAGTGCTTAGTACTCAGCTCAAGATATAGCAATTGTTGAATAAATGTTGGCAGTTGTTTCTATTACTCTTGTCCAGTGATTATAGGCAATCCACAGAAACTCTCTTCTAGCTTTCTCAAACTTTTGATCTTTGTTTAGAGGTAGTTGGGTACTTCTGTTTGTTGATGACCATCCCTCCTGGTTTTCCAAACAGTCTCAATTCATAATATTCTTCCTGGTCATTCCTGGTTTACCAGGAACACACCATCAAAACATCTCAGAAGTGCCTGCCTTTTGAGCTGGAGGTGCAAGGATGCTTCTCACTGGGAGGAGCATAAGTCTTAGTCAGTTTGAGGTTCACAATATTTTACCACAGTCCCTCTGAATGACCACACGACAGTGTGGTTGTTGATGATACCTGGCCCTTGTTCTTCCCTCCTTTTCTTTTCCCTGGTATTCAGCGTGTTCCTGCTTTGAGTGTGCTCAGCGTGGGACTGCTTTGACTGCTGGGGTGTTAGCGACCCAGGTACCGCAGACTGGAAGACTAGGCATGTTTCTGCTCTTCCTCTTCCTCTCTGGCATCATCATGGGAAAGGTGCCTGCTGAGCCTGCTGGTCCAGGAAAGGAATGAGAGGCACAGAAAGTCAAGCAGCCACCCTCACCCTAAGTCAGCCAACCTCCAGGTGCATGCACGAGCCCAGACTGGGAAAGACATGCCACTGACATCTTCCATTCAGCATTATCGTTGCCAGAGATAACTGATACCACCAGGCAGGAAGGATCTCCCACGTTTTGATGGTTGGTTTTTAGGTGGTCAGGAAACGTTGGAATTTTTGTCTTTGTAGATTTTACGTCACCAAATAGTCTCGGTGTCTTACAGGGAATATGGCTGCAAGCTGACATGTCCTCAGGAGTGCCAACCAGATTTTCGGCTCAGGGCAAGATGTCATTATTTAAAGTCTGTTGGGAAATAAAACCTGTGTACTTGTTTGAAGCTGCTTGTAACTGCCACATACAATCATCTGTAAGGAGAAGAGGGTGGGGAGGGGACTTTGTGTCTCTGCTGTGTTTTGCCTAGAAGTACTCAGAGCAGTGAGAGCCCAGGTACTCTCATCACTGCTGTGCAAGACCTCAGAGGCAAGCGTGGGTGGTAGGGGAGGTTCTGTTGGGTGGGCAGATGGTCTGCAGGGCAAGTCACATTTGCCAGAGCATCCGTTCCAGGCACCTGGGAAGAGCCACATACTCAGGGCTATACCTGGATCCACCTGCTTCTAATGCCGACCCCATGAGCTCTTGAAGAACCCAGGCTCTGTCCTTGTACTCCTCGCTTTGTATCCTAAGGGCCCGTTGGAGAGGGAAATCAACAGCTCTCACTAGCCTGTGATTCTCTGCGGGTGAGCAGGGCTTATTCTTTTTTTGTTCATGAACTGTCTGCCGTGACCTTAAGAGTGAATGAATGGGGAAGCACCCTCATGGCTTAAGCAGCTGGACACTGCCCAGTGACCTGGTGTGAGACCCAAGGTCTTCTTTCCTCCCTGTCTTAAAAAAAGTGAATGAATGAATGAATAGGTGAATGAACAAGTGAATGAATGAGTAAATGAATGAATGAATGATGTACCATTTAGTATTTACAAGGTGCTAAATATTTTCTTAGTTGGACAGATGTATTTTGGAGATTTTAAAAAGAGAAAGAAGGCACGTGTGATACCAGGCAATGTATATCATCTTTTGAGGTCTCAGTTTTCATGTGTAAAGGGCAGTAATAATAAAAAGAGCTCTGCTTCATAGAGTTGGGATGAGAATCATGCCATTAGGCCTAATGGTCTTGGCACTGTGCCTGGCACATGATAGTAGTTAGTGGTGGGATGATGCTGATGACAGGATGGGTAATTTCATTTTTGTTTTTGTTTTTATGTTTATTATTTCTTAGTTCACAATGCTGCATTCATTTTCCTTTTAGGGAATTGAATTGTATCTCAGTTTATAATTCACACCACACCCACCAGAGTTCCCTTGTCCTTTACCACCACCTTTTCCCCTGTTACCAACCACTGAACACGCACACACACGCGCACACAGACACACGCATGTGCGTGCACACGCATACACACGCGCGAACGCACACACACACACCCGCACACACGCACACCCACCCGCACACACGCACACCCACACACCCACTACTCAGAGTCCTGTGTCCTATTTTAGTTGGGATTTGAGTGTTCATTTGTTTCATTTCATTATATTCCACAAATGGAACTATCCTGCATTTCTCTTTTTTCTTTCTGACTTATTTCACTTAACATGATCCCCTCTACTTCCCTCCAGATTGCTGCAAAGGACACAGTTTCTTCTTTCTTTCTTTTTTTAACAGCGCCATAAATTCCATTGGGTATCTGCATATACCAGGCATCTGTTGATGAGCATTTAGATTGGTTCCATGTCTTGGTTATTGTGAACTTTGCTGCTGTGAACATAGGGGTGCAGATGTTTTTCCTGACTAGAGATTTTGTTTCCTGGGTATGTGCCAGGAGTAGGATTGCTGGATCAAATGGTAGATCCATCTTTATTTGTTTAAGGAATCTCCGTACTATTTTCAAAAGAGGTTGTACCAATTTACATTCCCACCAGCAATATAGGAGGGTTCCTTCTCCACACCTGCTCCAGCACCTGCTATTTCCAGTATTTTCAATACAGGCCATTCTCACTGGTATGAGGTGGTATCTCATTGTAGTTTTTATTTGCATTTATGTAATGAAGAGTGAGGGTAGAATATTTTTTCGGGTATCTGTCCGACATCTATTTGTCTTTTTTATATGTGTCTATTTAGTTCTTTTGCCCATTTTTTGAGTGTATCATTTGTTTTTTATTGTTGAGGTGTATAAGCTCTCTGTATATTTTTCTAGATTAATCTCTGATCTGATGTATGTTGAGTGAATATCTTCTCCACTTCCATGGGTTGTCTTTTTGTTTTAGTGGTGGTTTCATTTGCTGTACAGAAACTTTTCAGTTTGATATAGTTCCAGTTGTAGTTTTGCTTTGATTTCGTTCACCGTTACTGTTCCTTCTGCAAAGACATCTTTGAAAATGAGGTCATAGAGTTTTTCCCACATTTTCTTCTAAGTATTTTTTGGTTTCAGGTCTGGTGTCCAGGTCTTCGATCTATTTTGAGTTAACTTTTGTGCATGACACTGATGAGTAATCTAATTTCTTTTTTTGCAGATGTCTTTCCAGTTTTCCCAGCACCATTTGTTGATTAGATTTCCCTTTGTCCATTGTATGCTCTTGGTACCTTTGTCATGGATTAACTGTCCATGTAAGTGTGGTTTTATTTCTGGGCTCTCAATTTCATTCCACTGATCAGTGTGTCATTTTTTGTTCCAGACCATGCTTTTTTGATTATAATTGCTCTGTAGTACAGTTTAAAGTCAGGGAGTGTGATTCCTCTGCTGCTCTTTTTTTCTCTTGGGATAACTTCAGCTATTTATGACTTTTTGTGGTTCTGTATAAACTTCGGTATTGTTTGTTCTGTTTTCTTCAAAAAATGGGCCTGTAATTTTGATTAGAGTTGCATTAAACCTATATATTGCTTTGGGTAGGATGGTCATTTTTACTGTTGATTATTCCAATCCATGAACATGGAATGTTTTTCCATCTCTTTGTGTTCTCTTCAATTTCTTTTGTCAAGGACTTGTAGGTTTCATTGTAGAGGTTTTTCACCTCCTTTGTTAGGTTTGTTTCCCCGGCATTTGATCTTACTTGGTGTTATTGTGAGAGGGATTTTTTTCTTTCTTTCTTTCTCTCTTTTTCTTCTACTTCATTGTTTGCATATAGGAATGCTACTGATTTTTGTGTGTTGATTTTATATCCTGCTGCTTTGCTGTATTCATTTATCGTATCTAGCAGGTTTTTCCTGAACTCTTTATGGTTTTCTAGGTATAATATCATGTTGTAATGATAATTTTATTCTTTACCAATTTGAATTCCTTTAATGTCCTTTTCTTGCCTAATTGTTCTGACCAGAAATTCCAGAACTATTTTGAATAGTAGTGGTGAGTGCATCCTTGTCTTGTTCCAGATCTTAGGGAAAAAGGCTCTCAGTTTTCCATTGTTGATTATGATGTTGACTGTGGATTTGTTTTTTTATATTGAGGTATGTGCCTTTTATTCCTATTTTGGCAAAGATTTTTATCATGAATGGGTGTTGGATCTTACCAAATGCTTTTTCTACATCTACTGAGATGTTCATATGGCTTTGGTTTTTCTCTTTGTTGATGTGGTGTATTATGTTAATTAATTTGCATATGTTGAACCAACTTTGGCTCCATTGAATAAATCCTACTTCATCATGGTGTGTATAATTTTTTTGATGTGCTGTTGAATTGTTTGCCAGGATTTTATTGAGTATTTTTGCATCTATATTCATGTGATATTGGTCTGTAGTTTTCTTTTTTGGTGCTTTTTTTTTCTAATTTTGTTATCAGGGTAATACTGGCCACATAAAATGTATTTTGGAGTTTTCCCTCCTTTTCGACTTTGTGGCAGAGTTTAAGGAGGATGGGATTAGCTCTTCATTGAATGTTTGGTAGAATTCACGAGTGACGTTATCTGGGCCTGTACTCTTGTTTTGGGGGAGTTTTTTCTTTTTTTATTACTACTTCAATATCTGTTCTTGTGGTTCGTCTATTTGGTCATCTGTATCCTTCTGGTTCAGTTTTGGTGGCTTGTAAGATTCTAGAAACCTGCCCATTTCTTCATGATGGATGAATTTGTTTGTATATAGTGTTCATAATAGTCTCTCAAGGTCCTTTTTAATTCTGTGATGTCAGTTGTAATCTCCCTTCTTTCATTTCCGATTCTTGTTATTAGAGTTTTCTTTCTTTCTTAGTGAGTCTAGGGGTATATCTTTTGTTTATTTTATTTTTTCAAAGAGCCAGCTCTTGGTTTCATGATTCTTTGGATTGTCTTTTTGTTTTCTATTTCATTTATTTCTGCTCTGATTTTTATTATTTTCTTTTTTTTCTGTTGATTTTTTGGTTTTGATTGTTCTTCCCTTCTTAGTTCCCTTGAGTAAGT
This sequence comes from Solenodon paradoxus, assembly GCA_004363575.1. Taxonomy (NCBI): domain Eukaryota; kingdom Metazoa; phylum Chordata; class Mammalia; order Eulipotyphla; family Solenodontidae; genus Solenodon; species Solenodon paradoxus. Next base: position 536,514 of record RJWH01000448.1, on the reverse strand, counting down.
GGTTAAATATTTAATTTGGGCTCTCTCTTAGGTTTTTATGTACACTTGTATGACTATAAGCTTTCCTTTTAGACCTGCTTTTGCCACACCCTATATTTTCTGATAGCTCATCTCTGATTTTTTGTTTTTTTTGCAGTGAAGTCTTAATTTCATCAGTGATCCAGGAGTTATTCATGAACATGTTGTTCAGTTCCATACTTTTGTAGTTCTTGCAGTTTTGTTCCTTGGGTACATTTTTAATTTCACCCCCTTATTGCAGAGGAAGATGCTGTTTTATCATTTCAATCTTGCCAAATTTGCTGAGACTTGTTTTTGTGCCCCAAGATGTGATTTATCCTTGAGAATTTTCCATGTACACTTGAGGAGAATATATATTCTTTTTTTGTTGGGGTAGAACACCCTGTATATGTCTGTAGATTCAAATGATGAATTGTTTTAATTAGGGCCCTAATTTCTGTTTTGATGTTTTGTCTGGATGATCTGTTGATGTAAGTGGAATGTTAAAGTCCCTTGATATTATTCTGTTACAGTTAATATCTGCCTTTGTCTGTGTCAGTATTTGCTTTATATATTTAGATGGGCCCGTACTGGGTGCGTGTATGTTTTTCATGGTTATTTCTTCTTGTTGGATTACCACTGTGATCATGACGTGGTGACCATCCTTGCCTTGTGAAACCCTTTTTAGTTGGGTGTTTGTCTTATCTGATATTAGTATTGCAGTCCTAATTTCCTTTCATCATTGTTGCTTTGATATATTTTTCCATAGACATTGATTTTCATTGTATGTTTCTCTTTGGATCCGATATGATGTGTCTTGTGTTTTGATCCAGCCATTGTATGTCTTTTGATTGGTGAGTTCAGTCCATTCCCATTTAGGGTGATGACTGAAATGTAGGGTTTTATTACTGTGATTTGAGCCTTTGTTTTCTTTTGGTTTTCTCTGCTCTTTGCTTCATTTCCTATTTGTTTAATTTTGCTTTTTCCTTTGGATGACTTTCAGTGTCTGTTTGGTCAGTTTTGACTACTTCTCGACTGTGTGTCTCTTTAGGATTGGGTTTTGTGGCTGTCCCATGGGGTTGTCTCTTATTGTACTGTTCTGTGATCATCTTTTATGAGCTGATACTATTTCAGATTTATGTATTTGTAGAAGATACTTATTTTTCTTGTTTCTGCTTCTATTGTTCCTCACAAATCTCGAGGTTTGATGAATTTTGTTTTCTTTGTACAGCCCCTTTCAATATTTCTTGAATGGCAGACTTGGTGGAAGAAACTCCATCAAATTTTGTCATTGAAGACCTTTATTTCTCCATCATATTTGAATGATAGTTTTGCAGTATAGAATATACTTGGCAGGTAGTTTTTGTCTTTTTAGTGTTTTGAATACATCATTCTGTTCTCTCCTGGCCTGTAGGGTTTCTGTTGAGAAGTCTGATGATAGCCTAATACATGTGCCTTTTTGTAGGTTATGTTTTTCTTGTCTCTAGCAGCCTTGAGTAGTTTTTCTTTGTTGTTGATTTTTACTGGTTTTACTATGATGTGTCTGGGAGAAGGTCTATTTACTTACAAATTTTGGTGTTCTCTCTGCTTCTTGAACATCTGTGGTTCCTTTTTGCAGCAGATTGGGAAGTTCTCTGCTATTACTTCTTTAAATAGAACTTCTACTCCTTTCTCTCTCCTTTCCTTCCAGAACACCTATTAACCTTATATGTTTTCATAGTGTCTGGAATTTCTTACAGGGTTTCTTCATTTTTCATCAATCTTGTTTTTTTCTCTCTCCTCTTCTATGAGGCTCACCTCTGTTATCTTGTCCTCAATTTCTGATATTTATTTCTCTGCAAGATTGAGTCTATTTGTGGAGCTTTCCATGTTTATCTTCAACTACTTGACTATATCTTTTATCTCTAGCACTTCTGCTAGGGTCTTCCTTTATAGCCTCAATCTCTTTGGTGATGGATTCCCTTCGATCTATCATTTCTTTTCTGCTGTCTTCCAATTGCCTTTGGGTTGCGGTGTGCGCCTTCTGCAGCTCATTCAGCATTTTTATAACTATTTTTTTGAACTCTTTATCTGATAGGTTCTCCCAATTCATATGGATGAAGTTCTCTGGTGCACTCCTGGCATCTTCCTCTTTATTTGTGAGCCATTTGTGTCTTCTTGGGAGACAAATTTTCACATGATTTTCTTTTTTTGTTTTTCTTCATTGAATAAAATACTGTGGCATTGTTGTCTTTTTTTTTTTTTTTTTCTTTCGAGTTCTTCTGCCTGTGTGGTGGTGTAGCAGGTGCCAGCTTCTTGATTTCAGTGGTGGTGGGGATAGTTCTGTCCTCTTGGATGCCCTGCCCCCCACCTCTTTTTTTTTTTTTTAAAGAAGTGTACAGCCAGTAATGAAGGCAAGTAGGCAGGCAGGCAGGAAGAGAGAGGAGGAAGAAACATTTTATTTTAATTTATCTGTTCACCCTGGTTGTTCTCCCCACCGCCCCTGCCCCCACCAGACCCAGGACTTGAACCCAGAGTTATGTGACCTTGTGCCCCTTTGGAGGTAGATGACTAACTGCTACTTCATCAGGAGCACGCCTTAAGCCACCAATGCTGTTTCTGGTAATGCTTGCAGATTTGTAACTCTCCAGTGCAGGGTGTTTGACAGGCAGCCCAGATGTAGTCTGTGAGTCTAGCTTTCCGGTAACCCAATTAAATGTTTTAAAATCACTGGGTATGGGCTGAGTCACCATGGAAGACTGTGCATCCTGTGATCTAATGGGCACTTATTCCTGCAGGGGTTGAGCAGGGTGGCGGTCCATGACCCACGAGCACGAAGGCCTACAACAGGTGGATTTCAGTGCCCTGGGGTTGGTGGGGTTGCGTCTTAGGATGTGCTTGTTTTCTGCCCACCTAGGCGGGGTGCTCTGTCTGCATCTCTGGCCTGGGAGGGGTTTATGGTCTTTTCTCATTTTTCCAGGGCAGGGGAGCACCTAGCCTCCTTTTGAACCATGGGTAGTTTTGCAGTCTCTAGGCGGGCTTGGGAGTATACACACACAGGTGTGTGTGTGTGTGTGCGCGCGTGCGTGCGTGTGTGTGTTTTATCCCCTGGGGCTGGAGGCCTGGTGGCCTCTCCCAGGGCTGGGCACAGGGCTAATCTTCCTCACATCTTGCTCTGGACACACACTGTCCCTTCTGCTCCAGCTGGGCAAGGGGTGTCTGTGTGTGGGTGCAGCAATTCCTTTTCAGTCCAGGCACGGTACACTTAGTTCCCTCCAGTCAGGCAGACACGGATCCCTCTTTTCAGGGCTGCTGTGATTCCGGTCAGTAGGGCAGGCACAGAAGGCTCATGTACTGCTGCAGCAACTGTCTACAGGCCAGAGGCCAAGAGCACAGCTCCATCCCACCACCAGGGCATGGGGGGTGGGGCTGAGCACAGGCACAGAGCCTCCACCAACCCTTGCAGCCCCCTCTTTGGGTCTGAATGCAGGGCACGTCTGGTTACATTTCCTCAAGTGTTATTGGGGGCACTGGATCTCCTCTGTACCGGGTGTGGAGCGTATGGGTGCAAGGTCTCCTCTGGTTTGCAGGACGCAGTGCCTAGGCGGTCCTCACTGCCATCCTGTCTCCTTACCAGCCTTGGTCTGCCCACAGGTGGTACCTCCCCCCGAGCTGCCTCTTTTCCGTTGTGAGATTTTTCTAACAAGTCGCTTGTGAAGAAGTCTGTTGGCTTTGTTCAACTGGAGCTTCATTTATAGCTACAACTTCAACTTGTTTCTTAGAGAAGTGAGTTAAGGATCCTCTTAAGTCACCATCTTGAACCAGAAGTTCAACTTCCTCTTGTTTTGAAATCACTTATTGAGTTAAAATTCACATAGGTTTATGACTCCAGGAGAAGCGATGACATGAGAGCAAAAGTTCCAACGTTCAGGGCACCAGGGTGTGCTGTCTTCCAGACAGATAAACTCTACTCTGCAGGTGTGGCTAAGGGAGAGGGGCCAGGTCACCCCAAGAACCATGAGCCTGTAGGCGCCCCCACCCTCCTAGCTTGGACACACATGTCCCCAAGAAAATCCATATGCAGGTATTTGAGTGGGGACATGATGAGAAAGACAACAGTTCCACTGAGAATCAAGGCAAGGACACAAGCTAACCAGAGGACAGCTATGCTGAGAAAGATGAGGACCATGAAAAGGTCCCGAGTGGGTAGATCAGAAGTGATCAAAGTACTAAGCTGTGGGTGGCATTAGAAGAATGAGAGGGTTTTGACATTGGTAGCGTATGTGACAAAGACTTTGGGTCTTCAAGGAATTCTGAGAAGGTACAGATGTCTGGATTTGTGGATTTGGGAAAGCTTGGTGAAGTTGGTAAGCTCCATTGGGCCTTGTCAAACAAACAAAATGATGGAATTTACATTGCAGTGAATATGGAGGAAGCCTGATTTTATTTTATGGGCTCTTTTTAAGTTTACTCCTGTATTCTGAAAAGATAGAATGTTTGCAGAGTACATTCTCTGTTTCTTCTCCTGAGTCCTCCTGATTCTTTCTTCATGTCTTCCATTCCTTTTCAGGGTTTATAAAAGGTCATGGACTGTGGATTTGGACACATCTGGTTTCTAATTTCAGTTGCTGCTGCTTATTAAAGTGTGACTTCAGGAAAGAGAGTTGCTTCTGGGTATTGATTTTCTCAACTGTAAAATAATTTCTACTTAAGAAAGTTCATGGCAAAGTCCCTACATTTAATATTTATGAAGGGTTTTGATTCAAGGGTGTGCCATACATGATAGTGAATGCCATCATTCAATTTTTATTCCTTCTTCTATGAAATTAATTTTTTGAAATATTTTATTTTATTTTTATTTAGCTGTTCACATTAGTTGTTCTCCTTGGCCCCAGGACACCAACCCGGTTCCTTGGGTTGTATGTGGACTGCACCCAGCCAGAGGCAGTTGGCCCAACCACTACTCCCCCAAGTTGCACCCCCTGCCATGTAATTAAAAGGAGCCCCTTTTACCCTGCTGCAAGTCCTGATGATACACCAGTTTAGTCCCAGCAGTTCTAAGTGATGCAGCATTTAGCATGTGGCTTAGCATGCTCACTCTTTAGATGAGTGGCTTTCCTGTGGGCCAGTCACTTGGTCACGCTCATATGCCAAAGAAAGCCTTATGAAGAGCTCCTCTGAGACTTCTGCTTCCCTGAGTCCTTGCCTACCACTGTCAAGTAGCTCTAGACTCTTTATCTTGCCTTTCATGATAAAAGGCATGAGCTGATACCAGCTCTTAAGGAATGGTTCTAGCGTTGGCTGACCATGCATCCCGTTTTAAATGGGACAGCACCGTTTGTTTTCATACTTCTTGACCATCAATTTTGTCCCATTTTCAATAAACCAGGCCATCTGTAACGCAGGGCACCAAGGGTAGTTGAGTTACCCGGGGCCCAGTCTGTCGAGGGGGCCAAAAATCCTTGTCCCATTTTGTCCCGTTTTGAAATATGGTCAGTCTAGTTCAGCCCCTTGATTCATGTAGACCGCCAGTCTGATTGGTTGTGCTGGTGACTAAATATTTTGATGCTCACCCCTGACTGCTGCCTTTACAGGCAAGGGTTCACAAAACATGGTTAGGAGGCAACCTACCAGTGCCCGTCTGTGAGGATTCTAATTTAGATACTGGCAACACCTGGACTGTGACCAAGGGGCTCAAACATCCAGACCCAGGTACTAAAGATTTGGGGTGGGGTACAGACAGTCACCGTAAAATATTCATTTTTCTAGAAAAATAAAGTGGATTTTTTTTTAGCATGGGAGTTATAGGCATCTTGAGTTGGGTCAAGTCTGTGTGACAAAGAACTGAATCCCACATTCAATATCCTTGTCCTTTATGCACTAAGTACAGAAAGCACTGAAAACTGTCGCTGTGGGAGCGTGGTGGTGGAGGGTATAGCAATAGTCTCCCTGGTGGAGAACCATCTGTGATAAATCAAGTGGTGAGTAATGTTTTAGAAGTACATTGCAGAGTGCAATTTAAAGTAGAAGAGCCTACTTAATAAAACTAAGGAGTATTTAACTTGCCACTCAGTCTAATTCTTGTCTTTAGGACTGATGGCTAGCAGCCCTGAACTGTTTCCTTTAGCTTCCACTGAAGTTGCCCTGTGCCAGGGACTATGCACAGTATGGGTACAGTCTAGCTCTTGCCCGTCAGAGCTGATACCTATAGGGTTTACCAGAGAATGAGAATCCTAGTCACCTCTGACTTTAGAGCACTGAGCAGCAGAAACCTGGGCAAGGAACGTCCATTTTCTCTTCCATCTCATTCTAGAAGAGATATGCATCTAATATTTCATTCATCTGAGACTTTGTAAAGCTATGTTTACCCCCATTAGATCCTAATTGATGGATTGATCTTTTGTTTCCTTTCTGGGTCAGGATGGGTTCAATGTCACCTGAAAAGAAATGATCTTCAGTGCATTTAATATATGCTCTGTCATTGGAATTCACAATCACTGCTGGCAGTGACACTAGAAATGGGCCTTTGGAGGCCCCCTGCTGGGCTGTGTATTAACTCTGGTAGTGGGAAGGCTGCCTCAGGGAAGTAGCATCTTGTCAAGTGTTTTAATATTTTAACACTGTGTTATGGCTATTTGTGCTTTGCCACCCAAACTTTGCAGGTCAATCCTCTGGATGTGAGAAGATTGCCCAAGTCACTAAATTCTCAACCCTGTGCCAAGTCTTCTCCTCCCCCATAGCTTGCAATTCCTCCTGTCAAAGATGTGTCCTCATTAAGCACTCCTACTGGCACACAGGTTGGACATAATCGCTCTTGGAAAAAGTGTGTCTGTTCACCCCAGGACTAACATCTAAAAACATTGAATGTAATACTGTTTTTAAGCCACACCCTAAAGTGATTTCTTACCCATCCAGACCCAGTTCTGCTCTTTGTTTAAACAAGCTCAAAATAGTATCCTTTTAAAGGTGGTTCCATCCTCTTTGGGACCAGATCATTAACATCTAACTAGCTCTCTGGGAATCTACTCCCAGTCCCCATGCTTTATGTTTTTGCTTTTGTGGTTTCAACACAAACCTCAGACATTTGTCCAATGTAGCACTTTGTGGTCACATACATGTTTGTACAGAGCTTATTGGAGTTGATTGGCATTCTTGTTTTACAAATTGCTACTTTTAAAAATTTTCTTTTGGTTTTCTTTGGTGAAATAATTTTTTGGTCTTGAGAATTTTGCAGCATCAGAGGTCTCCTGGCTTTTATGTGTTGAATATTATAATTTCTTTGATATCTGTTCTTCTTGTTTCTGTCTTGGTAAGGATCTTTCTTACAGCATTCTGTGTTTGCACAAAGGAAACTGTAAATCAATAAATGTGTTTGATTCCCGTTCACTATTTTAAGATGGCCTTTACTATAGTGTGCTAGCAATGGATGTCTTTGAATCCATTTGATAATCACCAACCACCCAAATAAGAACACGAAAAGGGGTGTTTATCCCAATCATGTGTACCATATGTATTCCTAAATGTGCATTAGCATTTGAAAGAAAAATGTGCCTGAGATGATCTAACTACAAAATGGACTGTTTAGCAAACATTTGTTGAGTTGTAAGTCATTAAGTCATCTTTGTTCATGGCTTTAGGTGAAAGGACCTAATTTGTCAACTGCCTTACAGAAAGAAATTTGTGCCTCTAAGACTTGGTAATTTTAGTCAAATCAGATCTTTATTGACTTGTATTGTTGAAACTCTGCCCAGGAATAATTTTAAACAGATAATTATTTAGTCACAAATCAAAGCCTTAGTAAAAAGGAAGTGTCACTGAGCAAAATGGAGAGTGCTTGCTTTGATATGTAATAATAGCTCAATTTGTTCCTCTTTTAAAACCAGGAGAGGCCCATTCTGGATCCTTTCCTCTTGATCTCTTGTGGTTCTAAGCCATTTTGTGATCTCTCTTCCCAAAGTCCCTGTGAAATATTCTGAGAGATGGAAGGGGTCGGTAGGGGATGAGTTAGGAGAAGTGATACTAGATGGGAAATGAGGTAGGATTCCCAATGGAGAGGGGAGGTGGAGTGAGGGGGAAGAAGGCAGGGGTGAGTCCTGTGCTTGGCTGGTTTTCTGGGAATGGTTCCAAGCACAGTGTGCAGAGATCCTGGCATGTGCTTTTTCGTTATGATGAACCTGGGTAGAAGTTCATGATGGTGTTAATAGTGGTAGCGATAGAAGCTAACTTTTATTGAGTGTTGACTCTCTGCCATCTACCATGGCAGGTGTTTTGATTGAATTATTCCCTTTAATCCTCAGTTCCACATTAGAAGGAAGTAGTATTTCCGTTTTTCCTTTTGTGGAAACTAAGGCATAGAGCAAATTATAAACTTAAAGGCACTAATTATTCTATTGGAAAGGGGGAGTGGCAATATACGCTTTAAAAAAAAAAAAACGAAATGTACAGGTAGGCAGGAAGAGAGAAGAAGAAGAAGAAGTATTTTATTTTTATTTAGTTTTCATCTTGGTAGTCTCCCTCCTCCCTCCCACCCTCTACCCCAGATAGGACCTGGGATGAGAACCTGGTTTCTTGGGATATATGTGGACTATGCTTGTCTGGAGGCAAATGTCCTAACTGCTGCTCCACCAGAATGTGCCTGTACTTTTCTTTTTACATGAGTTATCTTTAGGAGCCCAAGACCATCTTCATGAGAAAACTCCAGTCTGGCTATGGTAGAGATGGCATAAATATGAAGGGGAATGATAATCCAAAGTAGGCTTTCACTATTTGGGAGATAAGGCAATGCACTGGTCAAAAAGATTATAGTTTATTCACTTACTTTATTTTTTATTATAAGAGTTAGAACTTTCAGTGCATTAACATGTGTCACAAAACCTTTAGAAGGGGATCTAGTCCTTTTTTCTAAACTTACTTGGCCATAGAGATTTTCTCCTACCCGCCCTCATTTTTCAAGGAGATATCTATAAATGTCTCAAAAATATATGTGGGGCACACTTTTAAAAGCGTGGATGAAAGTGTAGAATGTATGACTAGAAGGAAAACCTTCTAGGTCCCCTGCTTATTTTCACTACTGATGCTACATAACTCAGGGCAAAATTTCACTTCTCTCTACCAAAAATGTCAGTGCTTGGAACATATGTGTCTCTTGCCCTCTGTTAGAGAGACAAATTATTGTGAATGGTTAAATGAAAATGAAAACGTATTTCATTGTGGACACTAACCCAATAGGAAGACATTCAATAAAGAAATATGTGAATAATATATGATGTCATTCTTTAGTAATGGCCCCATAGAAGAGAGAATTTTAATTTTCTTTCAGACCCAAATAGTTTAATAATCAAAACTATTGAGACAGATTGTATTTCTTCATGCTTGAGCATTTGGAAAGAACATTTTAAGATGACTGAGTTGGTGTGCCCTGATGGCTCAGCGGTCTAAACCAGTTGAAGTCCACATGCATCCCAAGGTTCAAGACCCAGGGCCAAGGAAACAACCAATGATGAACAACTGAACAAAATAATTGAAGTGCTTCTTCCTCCTCTCTTCCTGTCTGCCTAGCTACTTGCTTTCATTTCTGCCTGCACCTTTCCTTGAAAATCAACAACAAATGAAGATGACTGAGTTGGTTGAATCCTAACTCCACTGAAAGCCTCAGATGGAAGCTGATAACCTTACTTGAATAAGAGCCCTGGATTCTGAGCTGGAGTCCTCTTCATCTGTGCTCTTGTTCTTCTGATTTAGTGCTCTTGATGACATTTAAACGTATATTAGAAACATAAGAAACAACTAGGGAGTAGTCACTAGGCCAAGTGTAGTTTATGCAGTCAAAGAAAGGAGCAACCCATTAGCCCCTCAAACTTGAATCAAATGAGATGACCAGCAGAAGAGGCATCCATATTGCAGAAATACAGCCCAGGCTGTCATATGGATTTCCTTTTTCTTTCTCTCCCTTTGAGGTATCAGATGGGGAGCCAGTAGAATCATTTCCTAACATGAAATGAGAAAATACAGTCAAATCTTCTGAAATGAAGTGTAAAAGGCACGGAAGGGTGGAAAGAATATATTTTTCCCTCCATTAAGTTGTGTACTTAGCAGCTTCTTGACTACACTTGACCTCCAAAGCTTGAGCATAGCAAAGTTATGCTGCTGGAAACTTAAGACCTCATCGAGGGCCATGGAAGCAAAGCTGCCGCCTGACTGGCGGTCAGAGTTTCAGCTCTGGTTAGGAAGAATGTAAAATATCTTTCCATCCCAACAGTGCCAGGCTGGTGGTGGGTTTTTGTTTTGCTTTTCCACCCTTCTTTCTTTCTTTTACAGTTCATTGACAATTCTGCTCATGCTTTAAAATAATCTGGGCCTGAAGTGAGGTTTGCATCTTGCTGATTTTGATTACTCCCACATACTGTATTTATTTGCCATTTAAATAAATCATCTTTGTCTACAGGAGATTCGGTTTCTGCAGCATCTGATCTCTGCTGTTGTTAACTAAGGAAAGGCTAAGGGAGGCTGATCCTTTAGAGGAGACTATTGTGTGAGGAGGCCTCAAGGGAAGAAGGGAGAAAATAAAATTGAAAATGACAAGGAGGGGTGGACTGCTCACTCAACCCTTTGTCTGGTGTCTCTGACTCCTTCTGCAGTTGATGGATGGATGTGCCGCAGGCCTGTCCTTATCATATGAAATACACGACACTCATTGTTTTCCTCGCAGCTGGGCCTGGGATTCAATTCCACAGACTCTTCCTGAGACTCTGGTCTCCTTTGTCAAATCCTATGGTGACATGAGGGGCAGGGTGACCAAGAGCTGCCAAGTTTCCTATGAATTAAAGGAGCTAGAGTTGGGGATCTCCCCCCATCTTTCCTGGCAGAGGAACGAAATATCAAGATTTTTGACAAATGAAATTGATTTTAAATAAAGCTTGGACATTAACAGTGCTCTGCAGAGCCAGGCTAGAGCCCCAGGTGAAAGAGAAAAAAGAATCAGTATTTCTGATCTTGTTTTTATTTGTGAATTGTGATATTTTGCTTTTTTTGCGTTAAATTGGATTTTTAAAAATATTGCATTCAACATTATTTTTCTCGGTTGTTGAGTCTTTGGTACCCTTTAAAATTTTTGCCTTGCTTAGTCTCAGCCCTACTAATAAGTTCTACCTGAGTGCTTTTCATAAAATTATGATGTTAGTGAGGTAATTTACCCTAAAGGTAGTATGTACTCTGTGCCAGGGACCCTGGGAGACATTTATAAGCATCAGCTCATGAAATTGTCCTGAAGTAAGTAGAGTGGTTATTCCCATTTTAGCAAAGAGAAAACTGAGACCCCAAGAAATTAAGTTACTGCGCACCCTGGTGGAGTTGCAGTTAGGTTAGCTGCATTCAAAGGAGGACTGTCTACAGATATCCTGGGAACCTGGGTTTGTGTCCTGGATCCAGAGGGAAAAACCAATATGAACAACTAAATAAAAAATAAAAATGCCTTCACTTCTACCTGAACCTTTCCTTAAAAAAGAAAATTGTTTGCCTGAGGTCACCACCCAAAGTAGCCAGGGTAGGATTCTGACTGATTCTTTTCTCCTTATCTGCTGTCTCCAAGGGACTGACATTTTCTTTACTCTAGTCCCTAGGCATTGATTCTGTTTTTACCTGTTTTGCAACCTGAGTTTTTTCCATGAAGGAAATGTGTTGTCTTCATCTCTGCCCAGGAGAAAATGCTTCAAATTCAAGTGAGACCTGTAAGATAAGATAGGTGGAGAGTAGGTGGAATTCCTTACTTCTGTTAACCCAGGGAAAAGGGTAGATGGCTGTTAGTCTTGTCTCTTTTCACTGATGATAGAGATGGCTTTTATAATAATGATCTTAATAGCTTAAAAACATAATATAGAAAGTACCCATGTGAGCCTTGGTTAGGTCTGCAGTGATACTGTAATAATAGTGTCATTACCCCATGCTCTTGTTCCTGAAATGCTTGCATCTTGGAATTTTTGTTAGGAAATTTAGGTATTGACGTGAAATTTTAGTACCCCCACTCTAGAAAATTAGCTCCTCGTTACGTGTGGCTAAAGAATACTTAAAATGTGGCTTTTCCTAACTGAAATGTGATTGTAGTACAAAACCATGCTGGAGTTAGAGTACTTAGTTGACATGATAAAGAGAACATAAGCTGTCTCATTCATTTTCTATATTGATTACATATAGCAATGACATTTTAGATCGCTTAGTTTAAATTAAATATGTTGTGAAAATTCATTTCCCTTTTAAGAATATGTCTAGAAGAAAATTAAAAATCACATATGTGACTCATATTTGTTTCTGTTGGACAGTGCTGCTATAAAATATTGCGTCTCAGCTGTTCCATTTGTGAGGCAAGAAGTTGTTGTATTTTGTTTTATTTTGTTTTTAACTGTTGTAGGAGCAAATAAAATTTGCCAAAAAAAAGCAAGAAAGAAATTCCTTGGTGCATAAGACTTTTAGCTGGTAGATAGCTGCTTTGTTAAGGAAATGTCACCTTTGTTCTGGCCATCTCTGCAGCCATTGGGATTCTCTAGTCTGCAGCTTCAGTTACTTCCAAGAAGTTTGTAAACAGCCAGGCCTGTCGTTCCAAGCAGCTGCTGTGAGATGACTTCATCGGACTCTGCGTTGTGCGTAGGTGCTCACTTAGGCATTGCATGGTGACAGAACTGCCTGTGCTTGCCAAGAACAGAGCTCTGCTGCCTCTTCCTCAAACTTGAGGTGCAGAATGAGTCTCTCTTGGCCTTCAAGCATTAGGTTGCAGAAGAATCACTTGGTGACCTTGATGAGGTTGCAGATTCCTGGGCCTGCACTGGAGGGTCTCTGGACCAACCTCCTCAGGACCAAGAGCATCAACTGTATTATTTCTCATGTGGAGGCCAAGAAAAAATTCTCACATTTAATAATGCATGTATAGAGAATTTTTTGTAGTGTTTTCTTTTTTTAAATGATACTGTTTCTTTTGTTCATGATGCTATATTCATTTTAGTACATTGCAATTACATCTCAGTCTATATTTCACACCACAGCTGGAGTTCTCTTTGTCTAATAGGTCAGGGAAGTTTGCCTTGAAAGATGTCTGAAGTTCCCTTTGAAATAGATGAGGTATAATTTTTCAGCAAATGTTGCTTTTATGGCTTGGCATATACAAGATCCTTCATAAGATATATTGAGTGAATGATTTTCTTTTCTGTTAATTTTTCTTATAAACTGCATCAACTCCTCCTGGTCACCAAGAAACTGAATCTGTAATGTAGGGGCAAATACCTCTGTACTTGGAGGAGTTGAATGAGGGCTTTGTGCCATATTGCACAATGTACCTTAATCAGAAATCCCAGCGACCCTCAGGATCAGAAGAACCTGAGCATCGCCTCCCATCATGTTTTCTTCAACTCCTCTTGGCACTTCCCACTCTCCATCTATTCCTTCGAGTAGAACTGTGTTTGGCCTCTGGTTGCAAATGACAGAGACCAATCTCAAGAATGGGTGAGGTCAGGCATTATCAAGACACAGGTCTCTCCATCACTCAGCTCTGCTTCCTCTGCATTGACTCAGGTCTCTCCATCACTCATCTCTGCTTCCTCTGCTTTGACTCTACTGTCAGGCTAGTTCTACCCTAGTGAATCAGATAGTTGTCTATTACTAACCTTCTTCTCAAACCCCTAACCCCAAGACCCTGGCTTCCAGATAGATTCCAGAAAAGAAATCTAGGGACTGTCTCTGATTAGATTGCTTACCTCGCCCTGAATAGTGGCCTTGAAGATTAAATGCTCTGCTTTGCTTCATACAAGTCCCTTATACTCCCCCCACCCTCCACCCCAACCGGATGGGGTATGCGGCCAGCTTCACCCAAACTGAATAGAGAGAGGAAAAGGGCACAGTATCCCAAAGCTAATCCAGGTCAATGTATCCCTGAAAAGAAGAAAAGGTGCTGAGTTGGCAAAATAAATCCAAAATCCACTATAAAAACCGATAGAGGAATTATATTTCTCTTTCTTTATGAGATTTGCCACAGAAACCACAGCCCGCCCCTACCTCCTCAGTCACATCGCAGAAGCTCCGGAATCATCTGCAAGGCTTGCAGCTCCCTAAAGATTGAGAAGACAACGTATTGATCTTTGAACATACCCAGTACATTGCACACAGCACATTTTTAGTCATTATTCCAATCAATATAATTTCACTGTGCCCGCAGTGTGTGCATGGCACTGTTATATTAACAAAGCGTCTATTTTTGCAATGATCAGTCAAATTGTTTTTTTTACATCACAGCCTGCTGACTGAGAGCACAAGCTGTGAGATGATGCAAGTGTGGGTCCAAGTCTGACCCAGTCATTGAGTAGCCTGGAGATTTGAATGAATCATCAGCCCCTGGGGGCCTCACTTTCTGCAAGTATAAAATGAGGCTGATCTTGCACTTCCCACATAGAGCAAGTGTGATGATTAAATGAGATGATGCTTTGCATAGCAGCTGGCTTGAAGGGAGAGCTGATACATAGTAATTATTATTAGTATTTGTATATTCCCAAGAACAAGGGCTCAAGGACCATTTCTGTTCACTCGATTTTTGTTTGACGTTAGGTCCTTTACTAGACACAGGATAAAGATGAATAAGATAAGATTCCTGTTCTAAGGCCATTAGTAATTTCTGGCTGGAGGCAGTCATGGAAAGAGATAATCAAAGGCAGTGGTTATAATGCTGTGAAGCATGTGAGTCAGTCCTCAGAACTGTGTACAAGCACAAATTCAAATAGACTGATTTCTGGAATATGATGGAGAAGCACGTGCCTGCTAGTACATACCCTTCTCTCTTACATTCTTTCACTGACTGTCCTCCATCTGCTGAAACACCAAGTGCCCCCTTGTGGTGGACCATGTGGAAGCCATGCCCTCGTACCAAGACCCCCTGCCAGTCCTATTCCTTTTCTGACCTTGAATTCTCCATGAATTTTCTCAGCTTCACAGTCTCTTTTCTGTCCCTTTGTAGCCAGAGTCACATCTACTTTTCCTCCAAAACTTAGCTCATGTGTCACCTGCTATGGCAGCCTTCCTAGCCTCTGAACCTAGTTAGATAGCTCTCTCCTCATTCTTGTTCCCCTAACACCCAGTGCTCACCACCCTCTGATGAGGTGACTGTCAGCACCCGTTTGGCCTTATTGGCCATTCTGTGGGGACTACACTTTGGTCCCTATCTTGATTTTCCTTGTGCCCCAGTGGCCTGGCACCATATGGTACAGGGCGAGAGTAGGAAAGTGACTTTTCCAGAGACAATCCAGAGATTCCTAATTAGGGGGGCATTATAAACAGTGTTTTATTTTCTGTTCTACTTTATAAAATGATAGTAAAGACAGAGTAGTGTCATCCAACCACAACATAGCACAGGCTCTGGCTTCAGTTAGAACTGGGATGGATATTTAACTCTTATTGGTGGGGCAAGTCACTTATAAACTCTTACACCTCCTTACTGCTAAAATAGACATGATGGGTAGGACTTACAGGTTTTGTGATATAATGCAGAGGAAACCGTGACACAGTACTTGCACCCAGTACGGGCCCCACTAATCGTGGATGCTGTTATTATGAAGGTGGAAATGCACTTTGGAACTCTCCATGGGGTCTTTCAAGATAGACTACCAGCAGTAGTTTTGTCAAAGAAATAGCTTATGGTTTCTTCTGGTAATTAGAAGAAAGAAACAAATAGCATGTCATCTATGGCAGAGATGGAACATTATTTTGTTTTGTATTTTTGTTTTTGCTTTTCACACCTGTTTTCTTGGGGGAATGGGACTTAGTGTTTCACCAGAACTTGACAGCAAGTAAAAGATGTGGTTGCAAGTCCTCAGCAGTCCTAGCCAATGTGAAATCAAATCTCTCATTTGCTTTGGAGCGTCCGGACGGTAAGGACAGCTGGAGTGTTGCTATTTTTTATTTCGAATAAAAGAGTCAGCTCCTCGTTACCATAGAAACCACCAACCTAATTATAAGGAGTTTTGTTCACTGGATAAAAGTCATCATTTCTCTTTCCTCCCCACGCTCATACAGGTCCCCAAAATATTGCCATGGATTTAGGTCTGGATGAAGGGATTTGCTCTCTTTAGCAAAATAATTACAGTGCACTGACCAGCTAACACAGGAAAGAAAGCAATTGGGGCCAACCAGAAACTTGGAGAAATAGCATCAGTTACATGTCTTCTACTTCTTCATGAACTATTAGCAACAACAAATTAGTGATTTTTAAGGTAAAGTTCAAAGAATGTTGCTCCGACCTATCCTGCCTCTAGGGAGACATAACCGTCTCTGAAAGAAAAGGTGGCCTCCAGCTCTGGGATCCTCCCGTTTTAGGGGCCTTTACTGGGATTCTGAGATAAGTTATATAATGTTTCAGTGTTCAGAGGAGAAATGTTAAACCATGGGTTTTCACGCTGACAGGCTGGTTAACACATGTTTGGGACGTACTAGAATGGTAGATAGTTGTATCTAACTATCAAGGCTCACTCAGAAAACGTGGAAACTTTGTGGATCAGAAAACGAGGAAACTTTGTGGACATGTTTCTCTTTTTTTGAACTTGTGGTCCATCTGTGGACTGACCTTCCTGCTGGCCGGCCCGAAGTGGAGAGTGTCTTCTTTGAAACTAGAGAGACCGCTGGTCTCCTGTCAGCTGATCGAAAGCTATGTGGCTCTGACGAGCTAGAGGTTTGGATATATTTTGGGTATAAGGTTATTTTAGGGTTAGAGATTTGCAAGTGCAGTGATTTATTTTTTTGTGTGTTTCCAGTGATAGAATGTACCAGCTATAGTCAGTGCTGGTACTGAGCATCTTGCTTACGTCTTGTAGACACTGAAATATTCAGCTGAGACATGAATGTTCTATACTGCACGTCAGGGGTTTTAGGGGATGCATCAGGCCATTTAAGGTGATTGGCGGGGGTTTCACAGGGGCTGGACTAAGATAAGACCAGATGAAAGCTTGAGAATGAAGACACAAGTCCCTGAAGAGACTAACACAACCAGAAGCTTCTATCAGTATGTGTGTGGGATGGTGCTAAGATTGTAAAATTTAAGGAAAAAACAACCCTATGGCTTACATTTTCCTTTGATGGGGAAACTGTGATTTAGAGAGGAATATAATGTCCTGAACCTTAAAGAGAAAAGCTAAGGATTTCTGTTTTCCTAAGAAACTGAATAGAAGCTTGGGTTTGTAACATTTGGATTTCTCATTCAAAGTTTTAACTTTGGCAGGCCTAATGTATTTGCCCAACCATTCAATCCTTGAGAATGGTGGTTTATAAGATGTTTTAGGTGATTCTTAGACAAGACAGTCTGGTGAATTTATTTTATTTTTGTAGGGGGCGATAGAATTCAAAATTTTTTAAATATTTTAACTGATATAATTCACATGGCCTACAGTTCTCCAATTTAAAAATTGTGCGATTGAATGGTTTGTAGTATATTCACAGTTAGAACAGTCATATCCACAACTGTAGAACATTTTACCATCCCAGAAATATACTTCATGCACATCAGCAGTCATTTCCCATTCCCTCCTCCCACCTCTAGCCCTAGGCAACTGCTAATTTGTTTTCTGTCTCTATAATTTGCTTATTCTAGTCATTTCATATAAATACAACCATACAATATGAAGCCTTTCATGTCTAACTATTTTTACTTTAGTATAAAGTTTATAGGATCCTTTCATGTTGTCACATGAATTATTACTTCATTCCTTTTTATGGATGAATAGTATTCCATTGTATGGATGTACCACATTCTATTTGTTCATTTATTATATGATAGGGAAAAAAGGGTGTTTGTTGCTGTTCTTTGGCTATTATAAATAATGCTTCTGTGAACGTTACGTGTAATTTCTTATGTGGACATGTTTTCATTTCTTTTGGATCTATGCCTAGGAGTAGAATTGCTGGTTCACATGGTAACTGTATGTTTGGCATTTTGAGGAACCAGTGAAGTGTTTTCCAAAGCACCTACACCATTTTACACACCTACCAGCAATGTATGAAAGCTATGGTTTCTCCATATCCTGGGCAATACTTATTATGTTTGCCTTTTTAATTATAGCCTCCCTAGTGGGTGTAAAAGTGAATTCACTTTTGCATTTCACATTCTAAGAAGGTAGGCCCTCAGGACTGTCGGCAGGGAGACTATAGGCTCTAGGTAGAATTTTGTAACATTGTTTAACCTTTATTGCATTTTTCAAAATGACGAATCATTGGCATGCCTTGGTGGCCAGTTTAGTCTACATATATCCCAAAGTCGCCGGTTCAAGACCCAGGGCCAGGGGGGAGATGCGGGAGGTGCGAGGCAGTACGGGGACCACCAAGATGAACTAACTAAAGTGCTAAAAAAAAATGACAAATGACCTCCTTTTTCTTTCTCCTTTATTTTGAAATGAGAGTATAATATGAACTTGTAAAATAGCATCTTTTTTAAGATATAGTTTATATTCTACCCAATTCACTTATTTGAAGTCTATAATATAATGATTTTTAGTAGATTAACAGTGTTGGGACTTCATCACAATTTTCAGCTATTTTTGTTGCCTGAGAAGGAAACCTCATAACCCATATCCCCTTCGCTTCTGCCCCTGGCAACCACTAATCAATCTCCATATCAGTTCGCCTATTCTAGACATTCATGGGGGGAAAATGGGGCCATAGCATGGACTAAACAATTGGTAAGGCAAAGGGATTTGGAGCAGTTCCTGACACAATCCAAGTGCTCATTAAGTATTTCTAATATCTAGCTGCCATCAAGACCAAGAGAAAACTGTGAGTCCCCCGCTCCCTCCTTCCCACTGTGATCACCTCCCTGTTGCTTCATCTCTGCCCCTGCTGCTCTGCTTCCCAAGCAGAGAGCTTTGCTGGAAAAGCACCCCCTCTGAGAGCAAGGAGGAAAAGCCTTCTGCATCTGAGGGTATTTGAGTAGCTGCATTCTCCTGCTGAAATATCCCAGCTAGCTTTCAAGTTAGAAACACATTGCCCTTAGCCAGAGTTTAGAAAACCACAGGTTACCTCTCTCTGCTTTTGCAAAGTGCATTGAATTAAACACTGAAAGCCAAATTCCGTAGGGGCTGAGTGCTTTGTTATCGGTTTAGCAAGTAACCCTTGGACATGTACATGATTACATGCCCCAACATTTGGAATGCATCAGCAGACCCAGAACACGATAAATATTTTTTTAAAAACCATTATACAAGTAAATTGGGATTTAAAAAATGCATTTTAAACGTGTATTTCTTTGGTTGGATCAACCATATGTTAAAGTTAAGTTTCACCTATGGCAACAGTTTTCAGCTGAGGCTTATTATAGCTTAATAAAAGAGTATGTGGGTGGCAAGCAGAACTTTGTGCAGAGCTGCTAGAATATTGGAACTAATGGCTTTTGTCTTTTTGTCTTGTTGATCTAAGATGGTTTGATTTTTGCCTGGATTGTGGATGGGTGAAGCCATATCACCAGAACTGTACAAGCTAATCTAGGCTCTCCAAGGATGGGACCTAGTTGGGGACAGAAGGACCCATAACTCAGGTGGCCTGGCTTCTCATCCTCGCTCTACAGACACCTACCTCTTAATGGCTGTATGAACATTCTGAGTTATTAACCCCTCCAAGCATGGGTTGCTTCATCTGGAAAAATGGGAATGATAACATGATTGTTGTGGGTCACATGAAATACTGCACATAAATTCTTTTCATGAGAAAGAGCTTGCCATGGAGTTAAGTTCCTGCTATTACTGATATTCTGTCGCTACTTTCCCTCATTTATGGAGATAGTGGAGTATTTGACTCCCCTTTGGATACATATGGAATGCCCTCTGATATCTGGTCTGTCTTAATGCATTTAATTGCCACTCTGGCCTCATCTCTTACACATACGACTGTCCCCACCTCCGAGCCTTTGCACTTACTGCCTGCCTGCCAACCAGCACTTCTTTAAGGGGAAGCTCTTTATTACCCTTCATATCTCTCCTCCATGTCTCTGCTTCCATCTTGGATGCTCTGTCATCTCACTGTGCTTCTTCCCTTCATTGTATTTGCTCCCACCGGACATTGTCTGTTCATTTATTGGCTTCCACATCTGTTGTCTCTCTTCCCAACTAGAATATAAGCTCCAGGAAGGAAGTGTTTTTCCCTGTCTTGTTTGAGGTCAAATGCACCCCCTCTCCCCCCACCCCACCAGTTCAGTGCCTGGCACACTGTAGACACTCTTTAAAGTTGATTTCAGTGTGCAATGGGAGAGCAAATCTAGAGTTTCCTAAGTAGAGAAAATTAATCTTTAGAATTAGTCTTTTGCTAGAGAGACTGCTACAATATTTTATAAACTTGTAATCAGATTTTCAGTGCTACCTTTCCCCCCAACTATCTAATTGAGTTGATCTCATTTGATATCATCAGGAGGAAAGCACATAGGATGATGACCGTTGATGCAGTTAAAGGCATTTGAAGATTTCGTTTTCATGCCTGAACATGGAAGACTTTTGGAAAAATGCAGAAAAATGGAATTAGTTACCACCTTTTCAGCCAGTTAGTAGACATGTGAAGGAAACTATTTGAATGGTTATAATGAAACGTTTACAATGTCTCAAATGACATGGTATTCAGGGAGAAAGAATATCCTTCTGAGAGGTCCATGTCAGTAGATCCATTCTTTTTCTGTTCCTAGTTTCCCCAGATGCTCATCATTAGGGATAAAGAAGTGAACTTTTATATATATACACATATATGTGTATGCATATTATGCATTGTGTATATATACACATATATAGTATAAGCACTAATATATTTGTATGTTATATGTTAGACATAATATATAATTGCTCATTATAAGTAATGGCATAAAGGAACATTAAGGTACAAATACGGTTTCTCTAGGAGAGATCATCATCAAAGGAGACGCACTTTATATTGAGTGATCCAAATAAGTGAAAGAATCCCTTAGAGTAGACAAATAATGGTTTCCTTTTAGTTTGGCATGAAAAATAGATATTCTGATGACCCTTACATCCGAATCCTCAACCTTCATTACTGGCACAGGACAGACAGGACGCTTGAATTCTTTCAGCACCCAGTTACTTTCTCTTGCAGACTGGTAGTGGGCTTACCATGCTCCTGCTCCAGCATTTCTTCCCCCTCCCTAACTCCTTCCCTGCTGACAGGAAGGGGTGTCATGCTGTCAGTCACCCCACAAGGACTGTGGGCTTGCTGGCCAATCAGTTGTTGGGACATCTTTTTGGGAGGAAGTGAGGACAGTGAGGGCCTGGGTCACGTGCTTGCCTGCAGTGTTCAGAGGAGCAGTTGGAGCAGCTCCAGAGCGCTGTTTGGAATCACGCTGGAAGGCAGATGCTTTGGCAAGTGGACACCCTGTCCCCAATCCCTGCCCCCAGCCCAGCAAGGGTGTCTTGACTTCCCACGTGTGAAAGCAATGCTTTGAATATATGTTCTGTGATGGGAGACAACACGGCAGCCATATTTGTTTATTTCCTTGAATCCACTCCAGTTTAGAAGGTATTGGTTTATTAAGGGTTGCATCTACGTGAAGTACGTCACATAAACCTCTCACGACCATGCTAAGACAGAGGTGGGATTCCATGCTTTCGATGGGAAAATCGATACTGGAAGAGATTCTGATTACCCATGGTCATATCAGTTGCAAGTAGCCGAGTCCAGACTTGCATATAACTCTTTTCTCTGAATCTCTGTTTACTCTCTTTCTTCAAAAGTGTCACATGTTCATCATAAATAGCAAGAAAATAAGGATAAGGAAAAAGAAATTTAAAAATATGCCATAAATCATTCATAATTTTACTACCTGCCCACTCATAAGTCTACTAACCACTATTAAATTTTTTCTTTTTAAACTCTGCGTGGGTGTATTTGTACGTGTGTATATATGTATGTCTGTTTATGAAAAATATCCCAAGCATGTAGTTAGGTTATATAGTTTATTATAATCTGCCACTTTTTCAGCAAATAGCAAATAATAATATCCCATACCAATATAGATCTACATGTAATTTTAATAAGAGCATAATAGTCTTTACATCTTGGGTACCACGATTTATTTCACAAAATTCTTTTTCCTGGACACTTACCACTCCCTCCCCGGATGATAGGAATAAGTGTCCTGTGGTTCAGTCCTTTACTGCTCTAAATTCATGCAGTGGATGTTTCTGTACATGTGCCTTTTCACACTTGTTATTCTCTAGACGAATTCCTAGAGTGGTATCTGCTTCTTTCCACAAAGGACATTTCGGGATAATTGCCTGGCCATGGATAATCAAACCTTGAAAGATTATAGTTGCTGTGATGAAGCATTTAGCTTGGCTTTGTAAATGCCGTTTACTAACTTGGATTAATAAATACTGATTGGCTGGCTGCAGCTTACAAGGAGCAAAGCAGTAAGGTAGAGAGAACACAAAGCTTGGTGTTAGAAGTTCAGTAAAAGAAATATGCTCCAGGTATGTAGAGCAGAGGAAAGTTGCACTTGCCAACTCCTCCACAGCATCAGGTCCTCCTCTACATGGAAAGGGGGAAGAAGGAGCAGTTGGACTGATGAAGTAGATCTACTAGGTACAGTGGCCAGGTCCAGAGAAAGCCAAGAGTTGTATTATAGTGGGCTTTATATGTATGTATTAAGAATGTTATGACCAGTCTCTGAATTTGCTACCATTGTGATGAGCATAACCTTGGAAAGACTCTAAATAGAGCCACTTAGCTTTTGAGAAGGTTTGTTTGGGCCCAGAAAGGGTCTGATCCTGTGGGAGACAAGTCTGGAGACATGTTTTGAAAGGAGGGTACAGTTTTCTAGGTAAGAAGGGTCTCATTTTATATGTCCTGGGGGTCTAAAGGCAAGCAGTGGTCTATGAAGGAGAATAGAAGGGCTGGACTGAAGTCTGTATAGATTAGGGACTTCAACCTGGATCTGGAGCTGAGTTCATGGGAGTATTCAGCCCCTGAATTTCTACCCCAAATTGTGCATGTGTACAAGAGGTCATTTAAGATATTTACAGTGTTAAGACTTCGATGCTGAAACTAAATAGCCTGTTAAATTGTACCTGTTTGCTCTAATTAGAGTTACCAGATTCTCAGTCTTATTGGGGTGATAAAAGTCTTCTAAAACTGAATTATAGTAATAGTTGTATAGCTTAATAAACTTATAGAAATTATCAATTTTGCTTAAAGTAGGTGAATTTTGGTACATAAATTACACTTTAACACGTTTTAATAAAGGATCACCATAAAACATAAATAATATCTATTTTAATAAATATTAAGTATACTTTAATAAATTTTAATAAAGGATCCCCATAGTCCAGAAGAAGATTGAAATCTATTAAATTACATGTTGTGACTCAAGATGTCTTAGTTAATTTAATATGTCAACTTGGCTAGGCTGTGATGCCCGTCTGTCTGACTAAAGACTAATCTAGATGTTACTGTGAAGGCTGATATGTTACTTACGATTACCATTACTCTCAGTAGATTTTTAAGTAAGGTAGATTACCCTTTATCGTGTTCAGTCAGTTAAAGTCCTTAAAAGCAAAGACTGAAGTGCCCGAGGAACGAAGGCATTTTGCTTCCAGATTGTAACCTAGAAACCTTGCCCAAATATCACCTGCTGGCCTGCCCTACAAATTTCAGACTCACCTGCAGTATCGACTCTTCCCTGAATTTGTATAGCCTGTGGGCATGCCCTGCGAATTTCCAACTGCCAGCTCCCATGACAGTGAGGAGTACACATCAATGCTTTGTATAGACATACTGGTTCTATTTGTAAACAACCTGTGTTGATACCTAATATAAATTGAAATCTATTGGTTGCTTTTGATTTTTCAAATCCTTGTAATGGTAGAAAGCATATTCTGTTCTGCTGGTCACAGGTGTGCCATGACTAACTGTTTGCATGTTGAATGACCCCTTTCTAAAGGCCATTATTGGAGAGAATTGGACTGAAGCCCTGAGGGACCTGGGTCTGGTCCAGGTAGTCAGCTCCAGTGCACCGGGTGGGTGTGAACACCATATAGCCTGGCTCTTTATGATGGTGGTCTGAGAAAATGGGCAGGAGGCAGGCCAGCTACTGCTTGTGGTGAGAGACCCACCTGAATTGCAGGAGAAGACAGTCTCTGCATGACTGTGGCTCTCAGGGACCCAAGCACACTTCCTTGCCTTGCAGCCCCAGTGTGTACTTTTGAAAGATGGCAAACTCATTTTGACAACTGAAGGTAACAATATTAAAAAGTCCATTCTTTCTTTACTTTTCTCAAGCATTCTGAAGGGACACTTGACACCTTTTAAAACCTTCTTTTAAAAAATCTCTTTTCCCACATACCCACTTTCCTCACATGCTGTTGGTTCTCTTTCTCTTCCAGGCTTCTCAGGAATCTCCTCACAAAATGCTCTTTCCTGATCCCTAGTCCCCATATCTCTTCAGTTTCTCCTTCCCACCCCCACCTTCTCTCAATTTAGTTTCACGAGGACTGAAACAAGTCCCCTAGAGAATTCAACCCCTCCTTAGTCCTCCAAGATGCTGACCTCAGAAGTCACAGGAAATCTCAGAGAGGAGGCCTCTGCAGAGTTGGGTCTCAGATGAGGAACATTTAAGGGCGCACTTGTGGCAGCATGAAGCAGTAACCTAAGAGTAAGGGCAGGAAAGAAGTGCCTGGAATGTCAGAGGAGAGGGAGGAAGGAACTAGAAGGTGAGGATGACAGATTACTTGGGGGCCTGTGTGTACCCTGAGATGAGCTAGCTGTACACAGACAGTCTTTATTCCCTGTTGCAGATGCCTCCTTATACCTGCTCATTGGTTAATGAATGATCCTTCCTGTGCCACAAGGGGAAGTGTGGGAGGACACTGTGGGTGATGCGGGGCAGCCATCTCTGGCCTCTGAGTAACCAGAGACCCAGCTGACAGCCTCTTCTTTGCTCACTGAGGGGAGTGGTCAGTGTTGATTTCCTTGGCTCCTAAGTCAGATCACTGGGGTTTGCCAGTGGTAGAAATGAAAAGTCACTGATGCAAGAATGACTTCTGGCTCATGGTTCTGAGCAGTCAGTGGGTGGTGAGGGTGCACTGACTTCATGCTGGGCAGGAGTATCTGTCTGTCTCTCTGTCTACTCTCCTTCTTGTCCTCTTCTTGTGGCAGCAGGGGCAGCTCGGCAGCCCCAGGCTTGCATCCTATTAACATAGACCCACAGGCAGAAGGAGTTTTTCCTTTCTATTCCTGCAGGAGTCACAGGATGACTTTTCTGTACTGAGGTGGGTCTCTACTTATTTCTCAGTTCTCTGGCCAGGTCGTTGCACCTTGCTGATTGACCACCCCTGGCTCCTTGGTACTGGGATGGGTGCTGCCCAGCAGACTCGAACCTCACGAACAGAGAACAAATGAAGGCTCATTTTCCAGAGGAAAAGCCAAGTTCTGGTACCAGAAGGGGGAATGGATTGGAAAGATTAAAACCACAGATGCCCACAACATATAGCTTCTGTTTTATCTTGTATCATCACACTGATGAACCGTGAGAAAAATGACCCACACCAGAGATAATGAATGTAAAGACTCTCTAGTGTTTTTCTGGAGGGAAGGAGCAGAGTGACTTCAGGGAAGAGATGTACAGCACAAAAAAAGATCTGACATGAAGCCCAGCTTGTAGGTTTTTAGTTTCTTGTTTGTTGAGGAAAATTAAGCAAGAAGAGAACTAGATTGCATCTGATTGCTTGTAAAAATGTTCAAAAGACATTTTGTCACACGATTTAGATGAGTCCACAGCTAGGAGGTGAGTGCCACCCTCTAGAGTAATAGTCAGAATGGGAAAGTCTTCCTTCACATGACATTTATTTAGACTTTCACCAGTGCAGCCTGTGTACATTGCTGAAACTAAGGAGGAGTTGCATTAACTCAGGACAGATGGTGCAGAATACTGACCACACATGAAGACTGTGGTCCCAGGCTCCAAGTTCAGACAGAAGGCAAGACAGATTTGCTTCCATCTTGGATGAGTATGACTAGAGGCTAAGACATTGTGGTTTAGGAGCGAAACTGCAGAATTATCTTGGCTAGGAAGATACTATTGTTACTCGGTCATTTTAATAACCATTTTATAGCAAGCCTTTACAATTTTCCAAATGTCACATCTATTCATTTTATTCTGCCAAGAATCATGTGCAATAAAGTGTATTTATTCATCTCCATTTTTACAGTGCTTAATGACTGACGTAAAATTACAAAACTATGTTGTTCTGGGTGCAATACGTGAATGTTTGTATCTTTCACTTAAAATCCAGGACTGTTTCAATGTTTTAAGCATTCCATCATTTTTGTCTAGCAGACCTCTTCAGGTCTGTTATATAAAATGCTGCATTTTTTTTTTTTATATATTCACCAACCCAGGCATGAGAATTAAACTGCACAGAGGGGTCCCAGTAATCTTCCGTAGTCATCTTTGACTGCATTCTCTAATCTTCAAAGTATATATACACTACAGTCTAATGGGGAAATGAAAATATTAAAACTCCTACTAGTATTTATTTATCACTAATCTTTAAAATCTTTTTATTATGAAATAATCTCAAATTGCAGGAAGATGTAAAACTAGCACAGAGCATGTCCACATACCCTTCTCTCAGCTTTCCCGAAGAACTAGCTTACAAATTCATTGTACGGTCAACAAAAGCAGGAAATTAACATCAGTACAATATTATTAACTAAACAGCAGGCCTGATTCAAAAGTCACCTTTAATATCCTCACTTTATGGTTTTGGGTCCCCTCTAGAATCTCCTTTTAGTTGTCAAGTCTCCTTTTGTTCTCCTCCTTTGATCTGTGACAGTGCTTTAGGCCTTAGCTGTTGTGACGTGGACACATTTGAATAGAACTGGTCATTTATTTTACAGACTGGCTCTCCCTTTGAGTTTGCCTGACATTTTTTCATGATTGGATTGAGGTGTTCCTCTCTGACAAGAAGACCATGACAGTTGAGGCTGTGCTCTTCTGGGGGCCTCAGATCAGGAGGTATGTGATACCGACAGGTCTGGGTGTTGCACATGTTAATTTTCACCGCTTGTTTAAGATACTGTGGGCCAGGTGTCTACACTGTAAAGTTAGGATTTTCCCCTTTGTTAATGAGTATATGTCCTGTGGGGCGACACTTTTGAACTGCACATTTCCTGTTTCTCATCATATTTTTGCTCACCAATTTTGGCCTCCAGTGAAGATTTTTACTTGTAGCAATATTAACGTGGCAATTGCCTGCTAAGTACTAAACCTGACTAAAATTTAGTGAAATCTCCTTAGTGCTCATATTCAGGAGTAATGTTATATGCGCTCGTGCCATAGTACTCTAATTTTTCCATATATTTTTTTCCTGTGTCTTTTCACAGGCATTTACATTTTATTCACATACAATAATGGTGTTCATGGACAATTTTATAAATACCTTACTTTTAAAAAAAGACAGTGATTTTTTTAGGAGCAGATCATGGGCTTGTGGAATTGACAGGAAGCTGGAGAACTAAGTTTAGGAAGGACTTTAGAAAAGATAGTATTTTCATTGTCCGCTGGAGTCACACCCACCCCTTCCCATCTCACTTGTTCTGTCATAAGCATTTGACATATTTCTAGTACTACTATGTTACCATTTTTAATACCTGTACAGTAGCCCACAAACTTAAGTAGGATGTTCAGAGTGTCCAAGATTAACAGGGAATAATACATTAATATCTTCACACCCAGTGTTTCTGAAACTTAACTACACACTGGAATCACCTAGGGAGTTTCAAGAAATACGAATGCCTGGATTTTATCTCCCGTCAGAGATTCTGATGTGACAGGTGTGGCTACGATCTGAGCATGGGCATTTTTTCCGAAGAAACGTTTTAATTTCTTTTTATTTACTTCTTCATCTTGGTTGTTTATCCTGGCCCCAGGATGTGAACCTTGGTCCTTGGGATGTATGTGAACTGAGCTCAACTAGAGGTAGCTGACCCAACTGCTCCTTCTTAGGCATGGGCACTTTTAAAAGGTCTCTAAAGATTCTAGTATGTATCTAAGATTGAGAGCCATTGGGTTAGAAGCTTCTGAGACTCATGTGGTGAATGTTTCCTTGTATGTGAGAAATCCATATATTCACTACTTCCTTTTGACCACAGAAACTTCTGTTATTTTCTGTGCACTAGATCTATGCAACATAAACTTTCACACTCAGAAACATTCACCAGTGTGGACAGCCTAAGATCTCTTTGCACTGTTGCCACTTGCTACTTAGAGGAATGGGGTAGGTTCTGTGACTTTCCTCTGCCCTTGTTTTTTCATCTATAAAATGGAGGTATAGTTGTGTCTGCTTTGTAGAGTCATGGAGATGATTTGGAAACTGAAATTGAGACTCTCAGCCTGTCTGTTTAGTGCAATCATTGTAGATAACTACATGACAGTGTCTGATAAAAAGGAAGATTGCATCCCTTGACCCTGGAAGAGAGCTGCGTGTATGTGAGAGTAGTTAATGTCTTGGGTTAAGAAATCACGAGAATGATGTTTCTCCAGGGCTGGCTTTAAGAAGTCGTCATCATGGTTTCCCATGACCAGGTTTGCTAGAAAACTTGAAGGGTGTCAACTTCCTTTCTCACTGGGAGCAGTCCTTTGTGCTTTAGCTTTCTTAGCATATGGTAGGTTACTGACTAG
This sequence comes from Solenodon paradoxus, assembly GCA_004363575.1. Taxonomy (NCBI): domain Eukaryota; kingdom Metazoa; phylum Chordata; class Mammalia; order Eulipotyphla; family Solenodontidae; genus Solenodon; species Solenodon paradoxus. The sequence goes on along the minus strand of RJWH01000448.1, from coordinate 507,854 downwards.
TTCTTTTGTTTGTGTTCCCTCTGACTTCATTGAAAATCTGTTTTTTAATTTGTTTTACGCAACCGATACCAGAGTTTTGAATGACCTGTGTGATTTCCTGGGCATTTGTTCATAAATGCTAGAATCCCCAATGAAAATTGAAATGAAGTTAAGTCAGAGCAAGTGATAAAATTTAGGACTAGAACTGAGGTGTTCTAACACTGTATGCGCTTCTTTTAAGATTCCAAAACTCCTCATTAATTAAAAATAATTGCTGTCATTATTGAGCATTTGCTCATTGCCTGGTAATATAATGTGCATTTTATAGGTTTTAATCTTCACAATTTATCTTCAAGAGGGAACCTTGGATTTGAAGTAAATGTTCATTTTAAAGATGAAGAACTCTAGCAATAATCAATTCAGTTCTTACCATGTCCCAAGCATTGTTCAAATAGTCTTATTTGAACTCATTTACGCTTAACATATTTGCTCAAAGAGAGGATGAGTAACTTGTCCTTAATCAGATAGCTTGTCAGCGCAGAACTGAGAATTAAGTCCAGTCCTCACTGCTTAGAATGGAGGCCAGGTTGCTTGATCATTGCATTTGAATGCTTCCCCTAAGGGCTGATATTTGGTTAGCTCTGTAACAATACTAGTGCAGAAGACAGAGGGTGATTTTGTTCCATTTTAGTCTCTGTTAGCATTGAACTCATTGCCAGGTGACAGAAGCTCAGCTTCAGTGGTGATGGAGCCCTCTAATCCAGTATTCTCTTTATGACACAGTGCCTGCCAGGTACGGTAAGTTCAGCCAATGTTTTGTGAAGTTAGATTTTGTGAGAAAAAAAAAAAAAAAATAGGAATAGCCTTTTTGATAATATACATTGACACCAAAGTTCCTGCAGTTAATCCTGGGCCTGCTGTGAAAGACAATTCTGTTCCTCTTTTTTTTTTTTTTTTTCTAAGGAAAGGTACAGGCAGGCAGGCAGGAAGAGAAGAGGAAGCAGCACGTTATTTTATTCTCATTGGTTGTTTCCCTGGCCTTAGGTCTTGAACCAGGGACCTTGGGATGTATGTGGACTATGCCACATTTAACCCATTGCACCACCAGGGTGTGTCACAGTTCCTTCTTATTTATCATCCACGGTATAGCTGTTAATTTGAGAGATACGGCTAGATCGATTTTATAAATGCTATTTTAGGTATCAAATTTAATCTTGTATGTTTAATGTTGGATTCCTATTTACTTCCTTCTGGAAGACCCATGTTTCTACAATTTGGCAGAACCCCAGTATTCACTCAGTGCCTACCTTTATTTTCCCAATGCAGAAATATTCCCCAAAAATGAATGCCCAGTTCAGGCTGCTGAACTGCTTGCTGAGTTTTCCTCCTGTTTCCTGAGATACTTTCTGAGGAGTCTTGCTCAATGGACCTGTCAGCATGGTGGGGGCCAGTCACTCCCAGCACCAGTTTCCGTGCCTCCTGGAAAGCAGATTAGGAGAAGTGATAGATGCTGAAATTGGTTTTGACAGATATCTAATCTTCTTTCTAATTGAAAGCTGTTGTAGGTGGTGGTTCTCAGTGGTGCCTCTTGTAGGAATTCCGTTTCCATCCCCCCCTCGCCCAGCCAGCATCTGCAGCTCTCTTCTCCCACTGACATTTGTGGACTCTGGCTCCTAAAGGGTGAGAAGAGGGCAGCACAGAGGAGGAACAGCCCAGCAGGAATGCGCTCCAGCCTTTGGAGGAAGAGGCAGGCTTCTCCTTGGTCGGTGGGAATGGATTGTCTGGCATTAACGGCTGTGCGTTAGTGTTAGGTCAGCAGCAGCACACCAAGTCAAAGGACAAGAAAGGTGAAGGCGGGTAGTGAGGCAGAACCAGTTCTCTTTTTCACAGAGGAAGACTCTTTGCTTTCAAAGTATCTTCCAGTTGGGTAAAGGATAGGAACAGAAAGTATGGAGAAGCTGAATCCACATGCCAGATGAGGATTGTAGAAGTTCAACTCTTCCATCAACAAAAGCAATGCAAGCGAAAACAAAATCAAATGGGGCTCGTGTTAAGTCTGTGGCGCTAGCATAGAGCACACAAAGCCCACTGGCCTGAGTTCACAACCTGGGACCCAGGGACGGGGTGGGAGGGTGTGTGTGAGCAGGGGAATTCCATAAAATGAACTACTAACTAAATTAAAAATGCTTCTTCCTCCTCTCTATTCCTGCCTGCCTGCCTGCCTGCCTGCCTGCATGCCTTCACTCTTTTCTGTTTTCTTCCCCCCACCCAAAAAAAATGAATTTAAAAAATGAGATACCATTTTATCTTTAAAATTTGCAAAGTTCTTGGGCTTCTTTCCTTTTTCCTTTTTTTCTCTTTTTTTGAGTTGCCAGTGATCATACTTAGTGTTGAAGAACACTAGGTGATAGACGCTTTTGTACGCTGCTTTTGGGAATATACATTGGTTCAAACTTTCTAGAGATATTATCAAGACCTGAAAAATATTCAAGTTTTTTGACCCAGTAATGTCGTTTTCAGGAATCCTTACTAAGGAAATAATGCAAAAAAAAAAAAAATGGAAGAAGAAACCGTCACTCAGGCATTTATAATAAGGCTATATTTTCTATAATAGGAAATGACATAAATATCAATATGGTTATGAAACCATCTAGTAATAGGGGATTAGAATGTCAATAAACTGAAATAATGTAGCCATTAAAAGTGCTGTTTGCTCAGCTTTTTATGATACAGGAAATGTTTATGGTATTTTGATAAATAATTGTGCGTATTTAGTTTGTTTCTCATTATCTTTTAAAACAATACATAAGTTAGGAAAGAAACAAAGGGAATATACCAAAATGTTAATAATGATTCTCCCTGAGTAATGAAAATTTATTTCCCTTTAAAATTTTTTCTGTGTGTTAACTTGTTTAATTCTGTTTTGTTCAATCTTTAACCAATTAATATTGATTAAGTGCCAATTATATATCAGTGCTGATTTATTACAGTTCTAAGAAGTATTTTTATTTTTGCATATACATAAATTAATTACAAGATTCAGAGTTGCTTTCTCACAGCTGTCAGAGGAGTGTGAATTTCTGCTGACAAGGACAAATGCACCCTCTTGTACTTCCCACGATATGAACCTCTGCCAGTCTATTTGCTGCTCCATCCTGTTATTATTTCATGGTCTCATAAACACTACGGTTTCCTGATACCTAGAAAAGAGCCTCCGGCCCTCCAGAGGGGCCAGACAGTGCCAAGGAAAGCTGTAAACAATGGCTATTAAAAATGTAGGAGTTGGGGTGCACTCTAGTGGCCTAGTGGTCTAGTACACCCTAGAAGCAGTCCCACATACATCCCAAGGTCCTGAGTTCAAAACCCAGGGCTGGGGGAAGCAACCATTGTGAACAACTAAATATAAATCAAAATGCTTCTTTCTCCTCTCTCTTCCTGTCTGCCTACTCACCTTCATCCCTGCCTGTACCTTTTCTTTAAAGAAAAAATGCAGGAGTGATACAGAATGGCTTTTACAGTTGAGGGGAAGGGAGATTTAATTTTAGGATAAAGGAGGACAGCATGAGGATATTAGCAAGGAAGGGAGGGAGGCAGAGAAGGTAAAGGGAAAATTTCTCTTGTCATATCTTGTTTTCAGGAGATTGTCTTGAGTCTGCTGGGTGGATAAGTATAGCTTTTGAAACTGAAAATTTTGGTTGTTATAGATAGAGGATTGCACATAGGTACTAGGTAGTTCAAAGGAAAAACTAGGTATTATGTCAGAAGATCTTGTTCTTATGAATCTTTATCTGGGCCCACAGTCTTGCTCTACCATTGAATAACCTTCAACTGCTTGTGCCTCTGTTTCCCCATCTCTACGTTAGGGATTTGAAAAATTATAATCAAGGTCCTTTAACTTCTAGGGATTTTGTGGGCCTGTATTAATTATCTGGAAATTTTTTGAGCTTTCCAAGAGAAGGAACCAAGCTTCATTTTGCTGGTATCTATTGAGTCAGTGTTCTTCTCTTGGCCAGATAAAATTTCCATGATTGTGATCGAGTGCCTGATCAAGCAGTCACCTCATGGGCACTTTTTAAATGTTAAAATAGGTTTGGATGGCTCCACAACTAGAGGTAAAAAGAAGTGTATTTTTGGTAAAATTAATTACTATTTATTAAATGTTATGTCTCACCATGTTTATAACCTCACTGCTTTCCTGAGAAATCAAAACTATGATACTCATTTACAGAGGTTATTAGAGGCTAATAGTCATGAAAAGTCAAACAACTGGTAGAGATCAGAGTCAAAAGTAGAGTCTTAACTCAGTATATGATCTATTCACTTAATCACCATCCCTGCCTTTTCTCTATTTTCTTTTGTTCCCAGAATCTGAAATTCACAAACTGTTCCAAGTCCCAAGTGACTCAACACAGTGGTCCAGAATGGCAGCCAGCGGTAGCAGCATATGCTCACTGTGTTTGTTTGACCCATGTAGATTTTCTTAAAGAATGGAATCTGTTGGTAATGGTTGCAAATTGTTTTGCATGGGCCCGTGACTCTGCTGGGGTGATTAAAACTCAGTAGTGTTAGGTGTCTGTTTCGGATGAGTCATTTTCTGCCAGTTTGCTGCCTACTCCCAATTTGACCTGCCTACCTCATTTATATTCGTTCTCAGTGAAAGAAAAAAATCAGCCTTTTGGATAATGCAAAGAGGGACAGTCAGTTCTTGAAAGATTGTAATCCAACCACAGCAATAATAGAATTGAAAGTGCTGCAGATGTAAGTGCATCTTCTTCCGCCTTCAAATGTAACCAAACAGCACATCAGAAAATATAAATATGTAAAACAATGAATTGTCAGGTACACACTGTACAAAAGTTGTCTCTTACGCTTACAAAAGGCTTTCCTAGAATATCCCCTAAAAAGATGAGCTCATTTAAATTATGATTATATTATAAAGATGACTTTTTGCTTCTAGTGAAAGCAAAAGCAGGAGTAATTGCCTAGATTTAGAAAAGAGCAGTCACTTGCGAGCTATGTCCCAGTGCTGGTGCTGGAAGCCACGCAACCACCTAGTGTGGCTGTTTGGCGGGGCCTGGAAGAGCACTGGGCTCAGCTCAGCCTCTAGGCTACAGGTTCCTCTAAGGGTGAGCCCTCCGGAAATGGACTCTGTTCTTCCCAAGCCATTATTATTCATAGTCTTCAAGCTACTTCTGTACTGGAAGTAGGCACCAGGTTGTGACATGGAGATGGGAGGATAACTAGTGGGACCACATACTGTCCCTTCTCCTCTGTGTTTCACACCTTCCACTTTGCAGTCTTACAGTGTTTACTGTCACTTCTCCTTTTTTTACAGAGCTGTGTACTGAAGGCCACCCAGCAGTGTACATGGCAGAGCTAATTCTTTCATGTCTCTCATGAGCCTCAAACACCCTATTCCTGGCCACACTTGGCAAACACTGCTTATCTTCTCCGAATAATTTATTTTCCCTGTCTTTTTTATGTTGCAGTTTAGGAGGGCATGTGATCAAGACTACGTTTCCAGGCCTACCTTGCAGCTAGGTGGAGCCATGGCCTTGGGGTCTGACCTGTGATAAAGGAATCTCTCTGGCCATGCTCTTAGAAGAAGACAAGCCCTCCTTTCCTCCTTTATCTCCTTCCCGGCATCGGGAGTGTGGTTTTGGTGACAGTGAGCCATCATTGACTTGTGATGAAACTCGATCTGAAGTTAGACCATCTGGGTTCATGTGCCAGCTCTGTACTTCACTAACTATGTGACCTCAGTTAGCTTAACAATCTGGACCTCAGTTTCTACATCTAAAAAATGGAGAAATAATTTATATCTCAAGGGATTGCTAAGCAGATACAAGTTACTGCTAGATAACTGGTGTAGACTATTTTCACAAATATTTGCCTCCTCCACACTGCCAGAGTCTTGATATATCAGTGCTTTTGATCACTTCATGTGCTTCAGCTAATGAATTGTGAGGGAAGGGACATGAGTCACTTCCTGACATAGTTTGCCAGGCTCTTCTTTCTCCTGAAGTAAGATGTGCATGCTTCTGATAGAAGCTGCTCCATCAGCCTGGATTCAGGAACGGAGACCATGGTGTGGAACCACGGCCAAGACATGAAGCACGAAGGAAAAGTAAACACATGATTGTGAGCGATGGGTGATGGGGGTCATTTGTTATTGTAGCAGGACCTGTCTGACCCTTACTAAGACAGGTTTAATGTGAATCCATTGACATGGTGCCTGGCACATAGTAGACGTTTAACTAACAGTTTGTTTTATTTTCTGTCTCCTTGTATTTTACCAATAGCTGGCTGATTTTTTAAAAATCTCTTTAGTCTTTTGCTGTCATTATTACCAAGACCCAGAAATGCTGCTGACATTAGCCAGGTTGTTCCTGTAGTTCAAGAATAGAACAACCAAAGGATTATATAGACCGATGCATTTAGAAAAAAGAGATATACCAGTGTTCTTGATCAGGGTTGTGACCACTGGTCTGAAGGCCACAGCTGGCCCATTGTCTATGCTTGCAAGACTGTAAGATGAAAATAGTTTTTGCATTTGTAGATGCTTAGGAAAAAATAAAAACAAGGATATTTCCTAATGTGTGAATATTATAAAAATTTCAGTTCTCATAAATTTGATTCACACAGAGCCAGGCCCATTTGTTGACATGTTATTTGTGCCTAGGAAGCCAGGTTGCCTCTCTACTTGATCTCAATTTCTTAATTTGTCCATCACAAAGGATCATTAGAAATGATATATGTGCAAATATATTGAAAAAAATAAGACTCTATGATATGCTTTTTAAGTGAGAAAACCCATAAAAATAGGAGGTGCCATCTGAAACCATTTTCTGGTTTTAACGTGTTCTTGGAAAAATTACCAGTGATATGCATAAACTAAAATCTTAGGATACCTTGGTGATGGGATTATGAATGATTTTCGTATTATGTAAATCTGTGCCTTTGGGTGTTTATAGTTTTTTTTTTTTTTTTTGAATTTTATACATTAAGTGTGTAATTAGAGAAGTTATTTTAAAATGAAGAAAAAATAAGAACATAATATAAGATAGAAGGAGCAGAAATAATCTGAAAGAATAATCAAAAGAAATGGTTCTATGCCAGAGAGTGTCTTTTTCAAACTTCATTCTATTGTTTTATGTGCCACCTGGAAGCAGAAACATCCTGTTTTTCCCCTGCTTTTTCAGTCTTGGCACCTGAGCCTGGCATCACCTATGTTTTTGAAGATTGTGCTAGAATTTGTAACTTTCCTGGAACCCCCCCAGAACTCCCAGATGCTGTGTGACTGTGTGCTCAGCAGTGACTGGCAGACACACTAGTTCCAGCTTGCGAGGCTGCCCTGAAACAGTTCTGTGTTTTAAGAGCATCCTTTTTGGACTTATGGTCAGAACTGCTAAGTCCCTACAACCTTTGACTTTGAACATCAGCTGAAAGTGAGGTGTTACCTGGACAGCTGAAAAAGGGTGGTGGTGTGAACTTTTTAAGACGGCAGGCTGCCCCTCTGGGGACATGTGTTGGACTGCCAGATGTGGGAGCCATCTCACTCAGCCCTAGACTTCTTACTCCTCATCCTCATCAGTCTCCCAGACCTACTCTTTGTATGAATGATGTTGTTCTGGAGCATCCAAGATGAATGTGGCTTATACAAAACCCCTCCTTTGTTCTCTGGGGCTTGGGCAGACCAACTGCTCTCCAGAAGGCATCTCAGCAGGTATCCTTGAATGTGTGTGCTTTATTTAGGCTTCCTCAAGCTATAGTACTTTGTGGACAGCCTAGATAGAAAATGCAGCATCCAAAAATTCTGGGCCAGTGTATATGTATGGGTCAAGTTCATTAGAGGGAAAATGATTCACCTTGTTTGTCCTTAGACCAAACTGTGCTTTTGTTACCAGGATAAAGGATAGGCAGAGATGATCTAACTCAGTTGTTGAACAGTCAGATCAGAGTTAAGTGTACCGGCATTTAGTCCTGGTGCTACTGTAAACTGGCCGAGTGCCCTTGGGCATGATCCTTAATCTTGGTAAATTTTACTTCTTGTAAGAGGAATATATAAAAGAGCACCTACTTCATGGTGTTAGAAGCAATGAATGAGGCATTGGGATGTGATACTTTCACGTAGTTGGTGTTTTGGAAGTTTGGTCATTAATCTTTTTAGACATCCATCCATAGAGTTAGTTGTTAGAGCAGTTACAAAGGGCCTGCTTGTATCTGAATGTGGTTTGCTTTCTAAGAAACTGCGTAATGCCCAAAGTTGAATTTGGGGGTAATTTACACCTTCAGGAATTTCTATTTATAAAATCTTTCTCAAATCCAGAACTTCCTACCATTCTCCTATTCAACCAAGGGAGCAGCAACAACAAATAACTCAGTTAACAGCAAATACTCAAAACCAAGTATGAGACTACACATTTTATTTCTTTAATCCTTACACTAATCCTATGAAATGAAAACTTTTCTTATCCTTATTATTTTGTAGATTAGGAAAATGTAGCACAGAGAGTTTGAAGTAACTTACCCAAGGTTATGCAGTTAATAAGGGTGGGGCTGGGATTCAGTCCCAGACCATCTGGTTTTAAACCACCTTGTGAAGAATTTCCCAGGAAAAAAGAAATGTCCCAGGTAGCAAGTCCTTGACATTTTATCAACTGAACTAGCCTGTTTCTTGAAGAAGAACTAGACAGTAATAGCTGAGCACATTCGAAGCAAGGTTTCACTTTGGCCTTAGAAGGAAATTAATCATGCTCTTTTCTTGAATCTTTTAAGGGAAAAAAACAAAGATGAAAATCCAACTTTCTCTAGATCTGTGAAATACCAAACAACTTGAATCAGAATTTTCTTTTGCAGAAAGGTAAACTCTCTCCAGGTATCTTAAGATGATCATTAAAGGAGTTATTATGTTGAGACATATAAACATATTTCTGCATCTAAATCTTTATGCTTCCATTTCTCAATCTGCCGGGAGTGAAGTTTTCACTGGAGAATTCTCTGAGGCAGATTTTCTCAACCTCAGTGCAATTAACATTTTGAGTCAGATCAGTCTTTGTTGTGGGTCTTATCTTGTACACTGTAGGATGTTTAGCAGCCTCCCTGGCTTCTAGATGACTCTACAGATGCCGGTAGCATTGTCTTTCCCAGGTGGACAACCAAAGATGTCTCCAGACATTCCTACATTTGCTCCCTGGAGGAACAAAGATGCCTTCGATTGTCACTCTAAGTCCCCACTAGATGTGTCTTGGAATTTGATTCCATCACTAGCACAGCTGAGCAATATGACTTAAACCCCTAACACCTCTGGTCTCTGCATCAACTCATCTACATTCAGAAGGCATGCTAATCTGTTTCTGTACAAAGACTAGGAGATGGAAATGAGAAAACCTAATTAAATTACAGTGAATGGCTAATAAATGATTTTTTTTTTAACTGTTCTTTTCCTTCTAGCTCCAAAATTCAACAAAATTCTAATCACAGTTATAGTTCTTACTTCCACTCCAGATGCTAACATATGTATGTGATAAATCAATTTATATTTCTCTGGAAGACAACTCTTGGGAATGGAAGTTGAGAGTAATTTCTCTCCTTTTTCTTTCTTTTTTTTGCTGAATTTGTGTAGTTTTTTTCTTTTTCTTCTGATATAGAAAATTCTTTTATATTAGTCCACATCAAGGGTTGCTTCAAAGAAGATCAAGACCAGTTCTTTGGAACATCCACTAGCAGTTGAAGAGGAAATGAGTTTAAACAAAAGCTCCTGGGATTTAAGTTAGATAGAAGAAGGAACTTTCAGACAAAGCCATCCGATAATGGGAGTTCATTGCCAGAGCAGGCGGGAGAATTGCCTTTCTTGGATAATAAAACCTAGAAAACCATTGATCTGGGACCGTCTGGAATAAGAGTTCTAAATTTAGGCAACAGTCTTAACCTTGTACCTTTACCTTTGAATAATTTGCAATCCTCTCACCAGGTTTGAGCTTCTAAGAAAGATTCTGGAATAATTCAGCAAGTGTATTTCATCCTTCTTCTCTAAGGTTCTACACCCCACCCTATCCCCAGGATAAAAGAAGAACCCAAGAAACAGTTGGCTGAATTTTAGCACTTAAGACTTTGATGAAAGCAAAAACAATATCAAGAAATGAGTATTCCTACTTTGTCAGCAATTAATTGAATGTTGTACATAACTTTTTGATTTGGAGACATGATCAGAGTTACCCCGGTGTTACGCTTCTTCCAAAGCCAGTGTGTGCCAAATTCCCACTGTGCAGAATCACCGCTGCAGTGTCTTAAAAAGTCAAATGCTTGGGCCCTATCTCTAGGCTTCTAATTCAGAAAGCTTGAGAGGTGCCAGCTGTATTAAACACACATGCAAGCACACAAACACACAATTTTTATCATATTCTTAATTTCTTTTTTCAAGAAAGGTATAGTCAGGAATGAAGGTGAGCAGAGGCCGCAGGCAAGAAGAGAGAAGTAGCACTATATATTACTGACTTGTTCATCTTGCTTGTTTCTGCTGCTCCTGGTTGATGAACCGGGGTCTTTGGGATGTTGTAGACTGAGCCCAACCTTCTGTTTGACCAGGATGTACCCACATTCTTAATTCTTAAAAGCAAGGACTTTGTGAGACATTTCAAATCTTTCTCTCATTTGTAAAGTGGGGATAATAGTACCAACTACACAGAGACGTTGAGATAATGGCTTAGAGAAGTCGCATCAAGTGCTGAGCACAGGGCCGGAGGAGAAGAGGTCTCAGTTTCTGTTAGCGAATGTTGTGGTCACTGTGATCATTATCATGATCACACTTCTGCCCCAGAAACTGGGCTGTTTTGACTCCTCTCTTTGTTGATTTCCTTCCCAGTTATCCCAACTACTTGCCAAATCCTCTCCAGTTTATCTGTAACTTACCCTCCCTGCCTTCTCCTCCTCCTCCTCTCCTCCCCTTCCGCCCCCCCCTCCCCCACCTGTTCTCCAAGGTGCAGCCAGAGGGATCTTTCAAATGTACATTGGAAAGCACTTCCTGGCTTAAAACCATTCATTACATTTAGAATGAAATCAGCTTTGTCTGAGGTGTACATGGCCCTGCCTGATCTGATCTGATTTGCCACTTTCTGCCCTATCCCCTGTTTTTGAGTCATCCCTGGCATATTTGACAGCATGTCGATTGTGCCAAGTCCTTTTCTGACTCAGGACATTTGCACCAGTCTCCTCCTGATTAGTTCTTCAGTTGGGTCTTACCCGACCATATTCATTCTAAGTCCAAATCATACTCCTCATTATTTTAATCTGTCTCCTAATTATTTCCTTCCTAGAAAGAGAATCTTTAATTATGTTGTTAGCTGGTTTTCTTCTGCTTTCTCTCATCCCTCTTATCTCTACATTTCTCATGTAGGTGTAAGAACCCACAGGAAGCAACCATCTTAACTTTGTTCACCTACCTGCCTCCAGCACCTAGTTCAGTGTCTGCAGCATAGTTATGCTCTGGAAGTGTTTATGGGGTGAGAGACTGAGTGAATGATAAGTGAAAGGATGAGTGAGTTTGCTTATTGATTCATTCACATATCCACAGGCATGTGCTGAATAATTCCTGGAGATGGGGCATGAAGTGGGTACCTGAACAGATGAAAGGGTAGAATAAGCTTATTTAGGATGCATGTCAGTATTTTAATGTTTCCAGAGCAGTTGGATTGATTTTCCTTTTTTGGACATCGTGAGTTGTATAATTACATATTTTTTTCTTTTTCCATGTCGCCTACAACAAACTGAGAGCCAAATTCGTGGCCCATAAGTCTCCTTGGTACTCTGTTCAGTTTTGCTTTTGGATCCGTTTCATGTCTCTGTCCTCATTTTTCTTCTCCTTTTGTTCCTATTTTTAATTTATACCATCTTGTATTTTATGTATCCTCATAAGCTGCCCCAAATTCCTTCTGAAACAGGGTAAACTGTCCATCAATCAGTATGTAAAAGTGTGAAGTGAAGAGCTTTATGAGAGGTATAGAGTGCTGCTGCATTAGAGAGCAGATATTTCCTGGATGATTCCTTCAGGGAGGAGGGAGGAAAGGTGCAGGCGTTCTCCAGGGGAGATCTGAGAACACCTAGTAGGCACAGGAAAAGTGAATTCAACTGGGTTTAGGAAGGGGAGAATTTAAATCAGCTAACTGGTTATTTTGCCTGTTTTAACTACCCATTGGAGCGTTCGACCTCATGCTGCTTTCCCCCATTATCTTCCTTCTCCAGAAACACCATGTAATTTTCAAAATAATCAGGAGTCACCCACTCAACTCTCTCTGAAAGGTTCACTCAAGCTTTCTCAGAATTCTCATTGAGATCTCAGCTGAGCAAGACTGTGATTTGAGACAAACAGAGGATCGCTGCTTCTCTACTTCTATTGTTGAATGTGTTAAGGGTGTTCTGATTCAGAACTGGACAGTGAAAGGAATCAAAAGTCTTTCTTGGATTTGTGGGGGTTTAGGCATAACGTGCCTGTTAAGTGGGGAGCTCTGCCATCTTGTGACTCTAAATTCCCCACCTGCCCCAAACTCGAAGTGCTGTCTCTTGAGTCCATTGGCTGCCTGTATGCCTCTTTCTTTTGGATGTCGCAAACTTGTCATGTCCAAAGTCAGATTCTTGGTCTTCTCCCCAAATCCCATTCCAGCTGCAGCTTTGCCATCTCAGTTGATGACAGTTCCATTCATGCGATTTCTCGGGCGAAAGTTTTGAGGTCATCTTTGACTCGTCTCTCTCTCCCACATCTCAGACTCAGGCCTCCAGCAATCTTTAGGCCCTGCCTTCATATATATGTGGACTCTGACATTTCCCACCACCTCTACTGCTGCCACCCTGATTCTCATCATGGCCATCTCTTGCCTGTATTCCATCCATTGCATCTCTTTCACTCAAGCCTCCAGAGAGATCTTTGGAATACAAGGATCAGGTTTCTCAAAACCCTCCAGTGTCTACCCATTTCTCTCAGCCTTAAAAGCTAAAGTCCTTCAAGGACCTTCAAGTTATCACATGATACAGCGCTCCTTTCCCTCACTGTAGTTCCTCTGATTGATTATCTTCCACCACACACTCTCTGGCTCCCTGCTCAGCCGCACAGAGCCGTTTCAGTTACATGATCAAGTTGTGCCTGCTTCTGCCTCAGGTCCTTTGCACCAGCTATTCCTTTTGCCTGGCACACCTTTACTTCTGTAAAGTCTTTACTTGGTTTCTCTGATACTTTTGCAATGATCACATTGGTCTCTAAGAGTGCTATTCTCTCCAGCGTATTGTTTTTTTCTTTTATGAGACGCCCTTAACCACTTTGTAACACTATATAATGTGTAATGTCCTTATTTATTTGGTTGTTGTTTTTATTGTCTACCCTGACTGTATATGTCACCCTATCCCACCCTTCACTGAAAGTAAGGACAGTAATTTCTGTTTGATTCACTGGTAGATTTCCAGAGTCTGCAACAGTGCCTGACACAGAGGATTCTCCATAATTATTGTTGAGTTAATAAAGGAAGCATTGTGTCTTCTCCATTGAGAGTATTTTCCATCTTTTACTGACATTTAACCTGGTGCACTGTCCTGCTTTAGAAACACTCTATAAAATCTTAATTGCACTGATAAAATTGGGGCAGATTTCTCTAAAATAAATTGTTTGTGACTTAACAGCACCCTCCATGTGAACCTTGTTTAATTCTACAGTAACTTCTCCTTTTGAGACTCCAGGATCCATCTGGAAACTATTCCAACAAACATCCATCCTATATAATAGATCACGATTTTCCTTTTTAATATGGCTTTGGCTCCCCAGAGCCTCCAGTGAGCGTGGAGATGGATTTCTTATCTCTGTTGCTTCATTAAGAGAGTACATATTTGGTTGCCAATGCTACGGTCTTGCTCAGTGCAGTTTGTTGCAACAAAAGAAATTGTTTGCCAGAAGATTTGTCAGCATATGTTATAAAGCCACACAGGCACTCTTTATGTAACTGGAAAATACTGATCCCAATTAGTGACAGATTAAAGACCAAGAAGGAGAAATGGTATTATTTAATTCAAAGGAATTTAGAGAGTTGCTGTCGAGGTGTAGGGGTGGGTGGGGATGTGTAGGGGTGGGTGGGAAACGAGACTGGACAAAGAGGCAGAGTGCGTAAAAGAAAACACAGTGATGATGGAATTCTGGGACCTCGGAAATGAGGATTTAGCACTGTGGTCCTACTCTATCTTCTTGACTCCCAGCATGTTCTTCAAGATAATAACCTTCACAGCCAGCTGATCTTCTGTGTCAACTCTTGGACAGAGAAACATTCCAAAGCTTTCTGAAATGGCAGTGACTGGAGCTGACTTCACCAGGAGTGGGAAGCCCGTGTTGTGCCGTGCTGAGTCCCCGGGTTGGTTGTGGAACTGGAGCACACTTAGCTCAAGGAAGGAAGGCAGCCTGGCAGCCATTTCAGAACTCAGCAGCTTGTGATTTTGGCTGCTTTTAGAAGTGACTTACCTACGCATCAGGAGAGAGCATTAGGCGAGCTGGCCCCTTCTGCACAAATAAATATTTGACCTCTTGATGTTCTCCAGGCGTCTTCCTAATTAGGAAACTCAGACAGAGCTCTAAGAACAAAACCAAACATGGCTTCCTGGTGCAGGTCAGACCTCCCTTCCCTGGGTTTAAGTACCCGAATCTACAGCACCCATGGTGGAGTCTTAGTGACATTGTTAGGCTGGCTCTAAGTGGAAAAATGTTACTAGTGGCATTTGGGTTTGTTTCGATTAGAAGAAGAGAACTCTTATCAAAACCAAATGTTTATCTAACAAAAGGCTTGCTTTCTCTAGCATTCCTTTGGCAATGTCAGCGACTAAGTGTAAATGCTTGGAGGACAGATAAGTCTTTTAGGTGGTGAGAGGTATCTGACATCTGAATGAAAATCGTCCCATGAAGGAGGTGTTGTTCTGACATTCTTCATGCTTGGGGAGCAGAAGAAAGGGGGCATTCTATGGAAATGTCCCATTTCCACTCAAGTTCTTTCATAGTAATGTTCCTTGGAATGTTTTTAAATGGAGTGAACTCAAGAATTTACAGTTGTGAGATGATGGCAAGGTTTTAAACTTTTACAACGCAGCCATGAGGCTCATAGACTAAACTGTGCTCGTCCCTGGCTGTGTGCTTTGGGGGTTTAGACTCCTTGACTTTAAGATACTGTTCTTCAGCTCACAGTTTTCTCTGGACAGAACCAGCCCTCCCTCTCCCCCTCCCCCTCTAACTCCTGTCAACAAGAAGATATTTTACATTAAGAAGTGAGTCCTTAGGAAACCAAGAAAGTGAACTGAGAGTTGAGCTGAAAAGTTCCAAATGGTTGTTGAATCAAGTGATTTTTGTCTTTCTGTCTGGTTGTCAAGGTGAGTTCCTCCACACCCCACTTACATGCTTATCTGAGTACATCCAAGTTTAGGAGACAAAAGACAGTTTGCAGCAACACAGTCGAACAGCTCTCTGGAACAGAGTTTAATTTTCAGCTCAGATGTATGCCCTCTATGTTGAATAGGACTAGTCTGGTAGAGGAGAGATGAGAAACAGGCTCTTCACTGTGGTCCATGTCATCTCTCTTTTTGGGTAGCAATCTGATTTCAGCTATGTATATTATTTAAAAGATTCTTTAAAAAAAAACCCATGATCACCAGGGAAAATAGAGTGGCTGTCCTCTTTCTGCTGTCTGCAGATTATATTTTAATTATGGTGCTTGTAAAGATTTTGCGTTTTTTGGTGGAATTTGTCAAAACTAATAGGGCAATTTTCTCTCCCATGGAAACCCCACTTAAGTAATTCATGTAATGACTCGGACAACTCTGGCCTGCTCTGGGTTTTCAGACTGTGTTATTCTTTTTCTTTATCCCTTTCAAGATCTGCAAGGGATGAACTAGTACTGCTTTGTGAATCACTTCCATTCAGATCTCATCAATGCACATTTTCCAGGGATGACAGTGATTATCATGTAGGTAGTTAGAGTCATTGAGATAGAAGAGGGTTTTAATGCAAACAGCTCAGGAGACATGATGCTTAAGAACCCAGGGACCAGAACTGGTAAGAGGTAGCAGGGCCTCCTTGGGACTGCCATGGATAGTAAACTATGAAGGTCTTAGCCAAGTCTAGGGTGCTGGTTGCTGGTGAAGGCATCCCACCCGCCAGATGGTATTGCCTAGAGTGCTTCATTCCTGCACATTCCCTGAGTGAGTTTTGACACACACTGTCTTAACAGAGCTCTAAAGCAAGGGTCAGCAAATACAACCCAAATATGGTCCACCTTCTGTTTTTATAAATAAAGTTTTATTAGAACACAGCCATGTGATTTGTTACGTTCTTTGGCTACTCTCCCTCTGCAATGGCAGAGCTAAGTCATTGTGATACAGATCACGTGACTCGCACAGCCAAAATTATTTACTATCCAACTCTTTGCAGGAGTTTGCCAACTCAAGGAATTTTTAACTGAGACCCCACAGTTTTCCAAGGGCATCCATACTTGACCTCAGGGGATTGAATCCCCTAAAGTAACCTGCCGAATATTTTCTGTATATACATACCCACATAGGATTTTCTGGAGAGCGTTTACTTGGATTACATTTTACTGGGTGTCTGTGGTTTTAAATGAGGAGCCTTAACTTGAGAGCTAGGCATAGTCTACCAGGGTTCACAAACTTGACTTCTGTTTTTCCTTAAATTTTTTTTTCCCTTAGACCCTTTAGGATCCTATTAAGTAATTTGTTCAAAAACTAAATTACATCTGAAGTGTGAATATTTAACAGGAAAGGCTCCATAAGAATAGTTTTATTTTAACCAGGGCCTTTCATTCCTGAACCTAAAGGTGTATGTCATAAAGGAGGTCAGACAGTGAGAGGAGAGTGGACTGTGAGAGGGGCCAGGATCTGTTGGCTAGAGGCAAGTGGACTGTGAGTGGGGCCAGGATCTGTTGGCTAGAGGCAAGTGGAATGTTTGGGTCTGGTTTAAAGGAGGCAGGGCAGTTACCTTTTTTTTAAGAGAAAGGCAGGCAGACAGCACTCAGGAAGAGATGAGGAGGAAGCATTTTACTTATTTAGTTGTTCATTTCAGTTGTCCTCCCACCCCTGCCCTGGGCCATCAACCCTGGACCTTGGGCTGCATATGGACTGTATTCCAGGGACAGACTTAATGGCTGAGTCACCAGGGCGTGCCTAGAGGCAGTTATCTTTCTGGCTAAATTATGCCCAAGACCATAAATATAGCTGCTCTTTGACAATGTATATAAGGCAGTCGGCTAAGCATATTTTATGAAATAGCTTCATACTCACAACTCCCAGGTGAACTGATGTGTGTGGTGCTGGAAGAATGGACCACACAAAGTACATTCGTTCTAATTGTCAGTGATTACAGTTAGCATCTTCATCCTCATCACCACATTTACTATCATCTAAGGAAACTGAAGCTCAGAATTTAAGATTTTCAGCTCCTGAGTCAGAGAGGAGGAACTGGATGTTGTATCCATCAGTGTTAGGAGGTAGAGCTAGAAACCAAATCTGTGCACTTACGTGATTTTCACTTTTTTCTTTTTTAAAGGAAAGGTCCAGGAAGGAATGAAGGTGAGTAGGCAGGCAGGCAAGCAGGCAGAGAGAAAAGGAAGAAGCGCTTTATTTTATTTAGCTATTCATGTCAGTTGTTTTCCCCCTCCCCATATCTTGAACTGATGACCTTGAGATGTATGTGGACTGTGCCCCAGTGCACTAGCCCACTAGACCACAGGGCACACTGTCACTTTTCTTTTTTAAACCCTTTTTTTTTTGACCAACTCCATGTGTTCCAAGATTGGGTGTTTCCGGTTTCAAAAAGTACCCAGAGAGAAAGAATCCTATGGAGCTGGTACCAAGAAACATGTCTTTTTCTGTATCTTCTCTCATTTCACTTCTTCGAAGGCCTTACCTTTAGTGTCTTCGTTCTGGACCAGTGCTTCTCAGGCCTGACTGTCTACACCACTGATAAAGCACTACCAAATGCAGCACCTCAGTTTCCACGTCAGAACCAGAATTTCTGGAAGTGGGCCCTTCCAAGTCTGAATATTTTATAAACCTCTATCCGAAGTAATACTCTGACAGCCAAGCATTGGTCCACCAACTGCTGCTTGGACACCCTTATCACAGATGCCACCTGAACTCTGGCCACAGAGGCATTCAGAACAGGAAGTGGGCTGGGGCGTAACTGTTTCTGAGATCTGACTGCTTGAACCAAGGTGACTCACCCCACTTTTGGAAAAAGGCAAGATGTTCCCTCTTTGCAGTTGGGTCCTCCTGTCCAAACAGAGCCTGGAGTCTGTGGGTGGTCCTAGGCTTGCAGGAGAGTTCCCTTCTGGCAGAACCAAGAGAGAACAGGCTGAGAAGCAGTTGGTTCTTAGGAAGGAAGTAGAGAAGGGTGGGGGTGGTTGGCCCAGAAGCAGCAGGATTAGGAAGTTGATTTGAAACTCCAACTGGAGTTGGACAAGGAAGAATATTCCTCTTTTCCCTTTAGGCCACATCTTAAAGTCTTCACTGTATCTTCATTTAACTCTAAAGAGTCATGAACATTTAAAGCTGTCCTGGAAAAAAAAAAAGAAAGAAAAGCACATTGTATAACAAATGATGGCTCTTTATTTCATACTTTATGGAGTGTATCCCTAGTGTTCACATGAGCGACCCTCTCTGGAACCCTGGCCTTTTTTCAACTATTAGCCACTGCGCTTTAAATCCACATAGGTCTAACATATGTGCTTTCAGAAAGTATGGAGGTGGAGAGAGGTTGTAGTGTTAGAAATGACTTCAGGCCACAGCAGGCCAGCTTGCCAGATTCTTGATGAGAAATCTGAGCCACTCAAAAAATTTCGAGCAAGATGTCCTGTGTGCATGTTTGTATGTGTACGTATTTGCTAGTCTGCACTGGTTTTAGGCAGTTGGAGCAATTAACCTTTTTTCCTTTTAACCAGACGTCTGAAAAGAACTTGTGCAGCATTTAAAGTTTCGAAAGCATGTAAAAACAGACTTACGTTAGACTTGATATTGGAGAGTCTTCTTTCCTCCAAAGCAATACGAGTAACTACTGGTGGGAATTGAGGTCTCCTAGTCCTGCATTGGGATATCTGTTTGGTTTTTCCTGGCAAGTTCTTGTCCCTGGAGTCTCCTGGGCACAGGGAAACGTCGTTTTTTGGAGTTTTTCCTTTCATCACGGTGGGGGATTGTCATCGTTGAAATGTAGATTGCCCGTAATATCTCAGGTAATTGAATTATTAATTATACAAATAACCCCCTTTCAAATTCTAACTTCTCTAAATTCTTTGCTGTTGGAGCTGGCTGGATAGAAAGTTTGGACTGGGATGCAGTCTCATGTTCTGTTAGAATATGGATTTAAGAAGGGCTAGCAGATGGAGTTAGCCTAATTAAAATGAAAATCTAATTAGCTGAGGAGAAGTGGGGAAAACTCAGTGTCTCGCTGTACTACACTGGCAGTCAGACCTCCCCCAAGCCATCTTCCCTTGGCTTTATTATACTCAGAGACTTGAACTCAGTTCCCCTGCTGGCTGCCTGCCTCCTATGTGAGGGACCCCACACTGGTAGCTGGCTCTTCCAGGGAGAATACTGAAAATTGCTGAAAAGTGCTGGCTTGTGAGTTGGCCACCGTTAATTACAACCCTGAGCCTGGAGGGACCTCACAGCCCGGCTCTGTCATCATGCTCATTATTCCTTGAGGATAAAAACATTTCTCTCTTCAACAGCAGGTGACTGCAGAAATAGGACTGGGACAGGATGGAGCTGAGCCTTAACCTCTGACCTGAATCATCAGAGCTGTTTTTCGGGGAGTAAATTATGGGCGTGACCCTCGGCTCCCAATTTTTTCAACAGCTTTATTGAGATATAACTCATGTACCATGCAATTCACCCATATGAATGACAATCCAGTTGTCATTAGTGTATTCGCAGCATTGTGCTCCTTTCACCATGTCTCATTCCAGAAGGTTTTTAGCACCGGCGGGGAAAAAACTTTACCCATTATTAGTCACTCCCCCACATTCCCTCCAGCTCACTCTACCCCATTCCTTGATCATTCCTAATTTATTTTAGTATCTATGGATCTGCTTATTTGGGATGTTTCATGTGATGAATAATGTAATCTGTGGTCTTTTGTGACTGGCTTCTTTCACCTAGCGTGATGATTTCAGGGTCATCTGCTGTGGCTTGTGTCAGCACCTCACACATTTTTATTGCTGAATAATTTTCCACTGTATGGTGGTTTCACATTTTGTTCATTCAGCTGTTTGAATTGTTTTCACTTTTTAGCTCTTATGAATAATGCTGCTATAAATATTCACATATGGGTGTTTTCATGCACATATGTTCTCTTTTCTTTTAGCTATTTACCTAAGGTAGAGTTGCTGGATCAGGTAGTATCTCCGTGTACAACATTTTGAGAAATGGTCAAATTATTCCAAAGTAATGGCCCCATTTTACATTCCCACCCGCAGTGTAGGAGGGTTACCATTCTCCACACCTTCACAAGAACTTACTCTTTTCTGCCTTTTGATGATAGTCATCTTGATGTTGTGCAAATGGTGTCTCACCATTGTTTTGATTTGCGTTTGCATGATGGCCGATCACCAACACCGTAGTAGTGCACTGTTGGTCATTGTCCATAGTCTTCATCAGAGAAATGTCTGCTTAGATCCATGATTTGTCTTTTATTAGGTTTTAAGATTCTTTGTGTATTCTAGACACCAGTCCCATATCAGATTTAGGCTTTGCAGATATTTTCTCCCCTCCTGTGGGTTGTCTTTTCACTTTCTCGATAGCATCCTTTGAAGTACAAAAGTTTTTTTTTAATTATGAGAAGTCCAGGTTACTTGTACTTTCCCTTTCTTCACCTTACTTGGGGGTCATAGCTAAGAAACCATTACCTAGCCCAAGGTTATGAAGGTTTACTTTTATGTTTTCTTCTAGAATTTATAGTTGTAGCTCTTACTTTAGGTCTACAATTCCTTTTGAGTTGATTTTTATGTATGATGTGAGGAAGGGGTCACCTTATTGATTTTGCTTATGGGTATCCAGTGTCCCAGAGCCATTTGCTAAAAAGACTATTACTTCCCCCAGTGAATTGTCTTGACACCCTTTTCAAAAATCATTTGGCAGTAAATATATGAGTTTATTTCTGATCTCTCAGTTCTGTTCACCTGTATATCTGTCCTGTCTGCATCACACTGTCTTGATTATTGCAACTTTAGATTTCTAAAGTTTTGAAACGGACAAATGTGTGTCATCTAACTTTGCTCTCTTGCAAGATTATTTTGGTCACTTTGGATCCTTTGGATTTCCATGTGAAATTTGTCAATTTCTGTAAAAAATCCAGTTGGGATCTGGACCTCTGACGCATATTTGAGGTGGTCCTTAATTTGCTGACTGTGACAGTAACTGAGGGAGACAGTCCAGAGAGAGCTTAAAGAAAATGGGGAGGGAGGTTCAAGATAAGCAACTGAATTTCCCTATTAAGATTTAAAAGTGTACACACACACACACACACACACACACACACACACACACACACCCCGAGGCTCATATGTAGAAGGAACTCCAGATGCTTACTTACCTCTCCCATAACCTCGACCCTGTGCACCTCTGCTGCTGTGTGTATTGGGAATAGTATCTGTCTTCCCATGTCACAGATTATGTTATGTTTGCTTTAGTGACTGATATAGGAGGCTTATCACACTGTCTTGTATAGTGTGAGCTCAGTAACTTCCCACTATTCTGTTGCCACTGTTATTAGGACTGCTATTTTTGTGAGTGATATTAGTCACCTAGAGAAGCAATATTTAGACAAAAGGTAGACTTGTGTCCTTCGATGTATGCCTCAAGGAATCCCTCTCTCTGGCTAGCCTTGAGTTGGCCTCTTAAGCTCAGAATGGAAGCCTAAGGTAGTGCTTCTCAAATTTGTAGTGTAACAATCACATGAAGGTCTTGTTCAAATGCAACTTCTGATTCAGCAGTTTCTGGGGTGGGACCTCAGATTCTGCATTTCTAACAAGCTCTAGGGTGATAATTTTCTGAGGGCCACCCTCTGAGCAGTAAAGTAGTGGATGTTTTACAGGGCTCCCCCAGATAACAGGTGTTGAACATGACTTCTGGCATTCAGAGGCAGCTGGAGGTTGGGAGGAAAGGCTGCATTAAGTGGAAGATGAGAAAGCTACACTGTGAGACTTGGATAACCCAGTTCCTTGTTACCGTTATCATTTCTTTTGTGCTACCCTGTGGTCTCCAAACTCTTTTAGTTGCACATTTTCCCAGTAGAAAATGTTTGTGCACAGACCGACAGGCCTCGTATATTTTCCTTATCAATAAACTATACACATGTTCATCTATGATTAGCTCAAACAGGCAGCACTTGCTTTGTGCAGCAGTGTGGGACCATAAGAGTAACCACACAAGCTGAAACTCTGCAAAGTGATCTTAATAAGCATAGGAAAAATTACAATTGTCCTGTGACTTTTAAATTTTTTTTCCAAAATAGTAAAAATACTCTTATTGTTGGTTATAACTACATAAGGGAAACAGTAAAACTGTTCTTTATTAAGTATACTGACATGTAAAACATTGAAAATGAAAATGTTTTATTTCTTTGTAAAAAAAGTATCAGAAGTAGTTTGAATAGCATTTATCTTCTAACTACAGTAAAGGACAAATGTCTTTCCTTTAACTTGGCAAATTCTAAGTTAGGGTCAGTTTCCATTTTATTCTTTGTGGTTTCCATATCATGCAGTATCATTAGTTGCTTTAGCTGAAGTTCCTTTAACGTGAGCTTTTTGTTGTATGTCACTTTCTTTGGCACATACATCTTCATCGTTTTTTATCATGACTGCTTTTTCTATTCATGCTGATAAGTTCACTCTGGACCCATATGGAGAGTCCCTTGGTATATGGTCAGCTGTTTCTTCCAGAATTTCATTTACATTTTATTTTCATTTTATATCCAGCATGATCAGTCTTTGTTCCTTTGCTGCACTTTCAGTGTTCGTGACTGATCACCCATTTGTGTGAAATGTCACCTTGGTGTTTCATTGGGAGACAAAAAAGCAACCCAAAAAGTATGCTTTGCTGTCTGTGTATGAGCTGATAGCAGATGTACAGTGAGTAGTCTCTGACAGGCTTTGAAAAAATCTGAGGGGTTTCTGAAAGAGGTGATGTAATTTGGTCACTAATCATCATGTACATTTGTTATTTGCACATTGATTTGTAAACTGAAGCAGTGAACCATTTGTGCTTTATGAAAATTATAGTTAAAATATTGTAGAAACCGAAATTTGAACTGTGATGGGAGACTGGTGTTATTTAAATAAACTGAGGCAGCTGAAATGGCACATAAGGAGCTAGGCAAAGTGAAGGCTATCTATATTCCACAGCATGGTAGAGACGTAAGTCATGGTTCATCGTTAATAGTAGGTTCTATACTTCAAAGAGTCACCTGGGTAATTTTGGGTTTTTTTTTAAACCAAATTATGGCTCTTTTTCCTTATTATTATTATTTTTACTTCATAATAAGGCATCTCAACAGCCCAGAATGGGAGTGGGAGATGTACCAGCTCAGTCATTTTCTCGTTTTCTTTTGCTGGAGTTGTTACAGTTATACTCTGTGACTCATTTGTGGTAATATGTTTAGGTCATTTGTAAAAGTTCAAATAATACCAGCTATCCAAAATTCCATAAAGCCATACACTCATAATATGTCACATCATGCTACAAATGTGATCACTATTAATTCTCCTGTGTTGTGGCACCCCAGCCCTCTCTAAGTTAGTGTCACCTAGGAGGCATGCCACATAACCATGTGGGAGCAAAATCAAGTGAAGGACACATTGGAAGACCCTGTATTCTGTGTCTGTAAAGTTTAACTCCCTTTATTTGCACTTAACTCACCGTGGAGAACTCTGCCTTAAGTGGTCTGGTTGTGCTTGAGTTGGACTACAGCTGAGTGAGAGGATTTTTGTTGGAAGTGGGAAGGGTCCTTTCCTCCCTAATGCCAGCCTGGTGATTGACACTTGAAAATTATTGAAGATAGTGTTCTCATTTCTTTTTTGCACAATACATTCACCTGGGGAACATTAAAAAGCACCAGTGTTGGAGGTCTCACCCCAGATCTTTCCAACAGAGTTTCTGGGTAGGGTCAAAATAGTACATCTATATCTTTTCACAGCCCACAGTTGATTCTAGCGGACAGGTAGGGTTGCTAACTCCAGACTCAAAGTGAAGAAGTTAAGTCTTTAGTAAGCTCTTTCCTCCACCACCAATCTTTAAGGATTATTGTTTTCTTTATATATATTTTGATAAAGAGTTGAGACAACCTGTGACAGCCTTTGTGCTTCCTTCTTAGTGAATTATATTTGCCGGGGAGGGTGTCTCTTACAGTCATTTGAACACTGGTTGAGGAAAGTCCACTTGACATGCAGCCATGGTGGGCATCTCTGCCTCCAAGGGTGACTGTGGTAGAGTCTTGAAAATACTGGCATGGCTGAGATTTGCTGACAGCGTTCAGTCTAGCCTCCCATTTGGAGTTTGTTCTCCAGTTAAGAATGAAGTACTTAGTGGACATTCTGTAATAGCTGACACAGTGAACATACACCAAAAGACAGTATTTCCTGTTAGTAAGTTCTGAAGCAAGAGGCCCAACCAGACGCCCAGAGAATGGGGGCTGGGAATACCCCAGGAAGAGAGTGACTCCCATGTATAAAAATTCAGAGGTTGGTTGAATTGTTGAAGACCTTACAACAAATGTGCCACGGAGTGAATCTCTTGGTTCCCAACTCCCTGCCCCTTCTCCTGGACCTGTTTAAACTAATGTAGAGTATGGCCTGAGACTCGATGCCCACATCTAAATGGGAGTTTATTGAAATCAGATTCCTGGATTCCGCCCTATACAGTTTGAAACATAATGGGCTAGAGGTTGGTAATCTACATTTTTAATAATGTTGATTCCACACACACTTATTAAGTCAAACTAAAGTTGTCATATCATCATCCTGACTTGTTACCATTATGCAATAATCTTCTACTCCTGCACACCCTCCCAATAAATTTCCAGAATTTAAAAAATAAATGGGAAAGGTTTCTAGAGTTCTTGTAAGACTGAGTTTTATGTTTTGAATACTAGTCTAAAAGAATAGTTACCTCTCTTTGATAAGAAGACTACTTAAGAAATATTTGTATAAAAGTCTGAGTTATTCATAATATATGCAAGTAAGTTGAGAAGTTAAAGTATCACGGTCATTGAGACCTACAGCTACGTCCATCAGCCAGCCAAGCTTTTGTATGACTTGAAATGACTTAGAGAGATTTGGACTCAGAGAGATCTGGGGTCAAATTTTGCCTCTGCTGCTTATTAATTGTGTGAAATTGGACAAGTTATTTAAACTCTTAGAGTTTCCATTTCCTCATCCAAAAATGAGGCTAGTTATATCATCTTGAAGGGGTAGGGAGAAAAATATATGAGAAAATAAATGCAAAGAACTCAATACAAGGAGTATTATTTCTGTTTTATAACTGACATATTGTTTTTCCATTTTTTCGACAATCAGATATTTCAAACGTACTGACTTGAGTTGATGGAAGAAAACCTCAGGTGAACCCTTTTTCAAAAGAACAAAGATTTTTGAAAACCAGCAACCCTTACAAAGCCTCTACTCTGTGTTTGACATTCTTTCGTGGTAATAATGTAGTAAGAGTTACAAAGAATATGTATTAAGTGGTGCAAAGAAATATAAGATGATGTCTTCTTTATATCCAAGGAGCTCACAGGTCCAGCTTGAGAGAGGAGAGTGATAATAATACCCTTGCTTTTTGTTTAATTGTTCCTTTGTACTTTCTAGTGTGGTTTTATATTTTATTCTTGTGGCAACCTGAGGGTAAGTAGATAGGTTAACTGTGATTATCATCACCTCCATTCCACAGGTAAGGAGAGGCCAAGGATTTCTGCCTTGAACTCTGTAACTAATACTCAGACTCTGAATTTTGCTCATGTTGCCTTTTTCTGCCCATGAAACAGGGAACACAAAGCCTTGTCATAATGACTAGGTGTGCTCCTTGGGTTTTGAGGGGTTGTTTCTGTGACACCCAGTGTCATTACCTGCCTTGTTCTGGGGACAGGGTTTGACCTCTGCTGATTTCTGAAATGGACCATGAGGTAACAGGGGCGCTGAGATTTACTTCTCTTTGTCAATTCTCTCTGCCTGGGTGTTTTCATTCCATTGTATGTCAAGTTTGTGAAAGCACATACCACTGGCTACAGCTCATCTCCTCAGTGCTGACTTGAAAATAATTAAAGCGCATGTAAAGTCAGCATATCTGTCTTCCAAGTGTTTTTTTTTAAAAAAAAAACAAAACGGTGTCTTGTTGAAATTAAATTAACTGCTGGAGTCAAGAATGCAGTAACTATTTTAAGGAATTCTCAGACTGTTTTTCAAAACCTGTTTTCTAATATGTAAATTAGGCCTAGGGCTGCTTACCTACCTCAGTGCGGAATCCTGTTCTTTAATTAATATTTGCTAAGTGCCAGACATGGTCAGTAGCATCATTATCGTCATCATCATCTTTATCCTCATCCTTTTCGTCATTATCACCACTTCCTGCTCCTTTATATAATGACTGTACTTCCAAGGACACAGAAACATTTTTCTTTAATAAGCTCCAAAACTTTTTCTTCTCCTCCTCCCTACTACCTTCCCATTTTCGTTGCTGTGGGATTTGGCAACCCAGTTTAATTTATGATGAAAAGACACTCTGGAAAATTGAAATGAGATAACAGGAGTTGATTGGGGGAAAAAAATAACTTCATCTTAACTCTTGAAGCAGAAGACATCAGGTTTCCTAATTCCTTCCTTTCGTCCTTGAAAATAGAACATCAGCCGCAGAATGCACCTGTGCCGAGTTCTAAAATGAATCTGTGGCAGCCGTTGTCAGAGTAGCAATTAGACAATTAAAGCTAAATTTCACCTGCAGAGGCAGACTGCAAAATACCGGTAGTTTGACCTTCCACATGCGAGATGAGGTAAATAATCTGTGGGAGAGGGGATGATGTCATGGGTTTGGTATCTGGCAAGGAAGCTGGGGCCCTGGGGTTCTCAGGTGACCTCCACAGCCTGGGAGGTTGGACACACAGCGCATAATTCAGCTCCTTTTCTGCTTCTCTGTGATAGAAACTTACTCCACTTTTGCTTCCTTTGTAGAGTTGTAAATAACCATCCAAATCCCCTGGCCTGTCACTCTGTTGTTTTTTCTTTGGAGAGCTTACCAGAGCTGGAAAGATCTTTTTGATTTGTTTATTTTTTTTTGTCTCCTCCACTTTCTCACCCCAACTGTAGCCTCCACAAAGAGACGTTTGCACCTGTCTTACCTCTCTGTGTCGCATCTCAGGATGGACCCTGGCATGTGACTTGACAAGCATTTGTTGCATACATGTTTTAAAAAATGCTTTGGACACATAAAGCAGAAATCACAAATCAGCAGCCCAGAGGCCACATTTAGCTTGCTAGCTTTTTGTTTGGTTATTGGCTTGCACCGTTTTGTTCCAAATAATGAACAAATGGCCAGCATTATAGATGAAGAGTTTCCATATAGCAGGCTTCTCTTGAAGTTCACATTTCTGGCTTCTCTTGAAATTCAGTCAGAAGATAGGGGAGCACTGGAGCAGCCTCAGGAGAGGAAGAGCTGCCTAAAATAGTGGTTCCCAAAGTGAATTGCCTGGA
The DNA here is from genome assembly GCA_004363575.1 of Solenodon paradoxus. Taxonomy (NCBI): domain Eukaryota; kingdom Metazoa; phylum Chordata; class Mammalia; order Eulipotyphla; family Solenodontidae; genus Solenodon; species Solenodon paradoxus. The sequence goes on along the minus strand of RJWH01000448.1, from coordinate 480,114 downwards.
AATTTTTCTTTTAATAAGCCCTCCAGGCTATTCTGATACACCCTAAAGCTTGATAACTACTCACTGCCCTTAGAAGATTAAAGAAAGTGACTTTTTTTTCTTTTCTTTTTTTTTTAAGGAAAGATGCAGGCAGGATTGAAAGTGAGCAGGAAATCAGGTAGGAAGAGAGATGAGGAAGAAGTATTTCATATTTTATTTTCACTTGTATATTTGATTGTTCTTTCCAGCCCTGGGATATGAGGCAGCAGATCTAATCACTCCTCCACTAGGGTGTACCCCAGTGGTTTTAAAAACAGAATACCTGGGTCTTAAGTCTGACTTTGGCACTTCTTAGCTGGCATGGGGTTAAACAAGGTATCCTTAAACTTTAAGAGTAATAAGTGAACAAATGTTACGTGTTGACATGGCTGGGATCAGCTGAGACTGAACTAGCAGCTGCCTTTAAATACAACCATGGTTGGGTCTCCATTAGGACACCGCCCAGCAGGCGTCTTCACATCACCTGCTTGCCCCAGTGGGCCTTCAATGTAGTTCCTTGCATGAAGCAGCAATCCCAGTGTCAGCCTTGACTCCCCAAACCTCCTAGGGAAGTGTGGGAGCAGAGGTACTGGGCCTAGTGCACCAAGCGCAAAGCCAGGTCCTTGGCATATTTTATCCTCTTCTATTTCCCAGCAGCCCTGGAGAGTTGATATTGTTGTGCTCACTTCTTCGATGAGGAGCTGGAGATTCAGAGAGCCTGAGTACTTTGTCTCAGGTCACACAGGAACTCAGTTGCACTGCAGGAATTAGAGCCAGACATTGACCCCCAAAGTCAGTTTTGTTTTTTCTTCATGTGTTCCCAAAATATGGGGCACAGGTCACAATAGTTTACAAGTGGTTTTGTATGGCATCGGGGTGCTTTTAGGTGGCAAGGAAGGTGATTTTCATTGGTGTCCAAATCTGCATTAAGTAAAGTACACAGTGAATAATGAATGCATTTTTAATTCTCGCTCAAACCTGGGGGAAAGACTGTGTTGGTGCTAGTAGTTCTTGTGTTTTAAATGAAATTCTACTTTACTAGCAATCATGAAGATTTGACATTTTAGTTACATTAATTGCACTCAGATTTTGAAGACTAGCATAAGCAAACCAGGAAAGGAAATTCTGTACTTACATTGGCATTTAAAAATGGCAACATCAAGAAATTTGTTTTTCTTTATGGTAGAACATAATTAAATTCGATATAAAATCTTTTATTTACTCATTTCTAATAGAACTGTTATTAAATAGTTTGTCAAGGATAACCAGCATAGGTTTTGTCACAAAATAGCTTCAGTAAAGGTTTGCTGAGCTCAAGTACTCCATAGATTCCTGGTCTTTCAAATGGTGTATCGTTTAGTCTGATCCTAATTATTCAAGATCACTAGTTAATATGTCTTTAATACCACCCTTTTACTTGTAATCTCTCTTTCATTTTTCTTAAACAAAATGAATATTAGCCCCAAGTTCACAAAGTCTTAGATGGACAAGCATGTCTAGTAATGTTGAATATGATTTAGCAATTTATTCTGTATAAATTACTTTCTATTCATAGCAAGAAAAATCATTTTCATGTATCATAGTTGTATAAAACTCCCTTTTCAAAAAAGATGTATTTTAATGAAATAAGGAGCCAGTTGAAAAGATGCTGAGTAAATAATGTTATAGGTAGTATGTGGATATGGCATATGACGGTGGGATGTAAATGACAAACATATGGAAACCACATCAGAAGGAGGTAGAACACCAATACTGATGCCACGCAGCATCCTTTAACTTCAGAAGGCCTGGTCTTGGCCAGGAAGACTAGAGAGGGTGTGAATTTGTGCACTGAGGATGGTGAGCCAGTCAGGGTTTTGGGAATTGGAGTTGGGATTCTGCTCTCCACCAGCAGGGGCAGTGGTGTGTGACTCATTGACCCACCCTAGACCAGCACCACCCACAAGTAGGTGTTTACATTGACAAAGGGTTACTGTCAGAGAAGCTGTGCTAGGTGAAGGGTGGAGGGGCGTGGAGTATGGGTGTGGTCTTGGCGTCAGCTGTCTACCTCTGAGACTGTAAAATAGGAATAATATTTAAGATAAGTTGACGGAAGCAAAGGATGTCATCCAGAACCAGTTGTGATTACTATTGAAGATGGTGGTAGAGTTGGGTAAAGCAGTACTAATATTATGTTCTTCTTGCCTAAAACTCTTCAAAGCCAACATGCTGCCCTGGGATCGCCATCTGATGGTGTGTTACCCATGGCTTTTCTGAGAAACAGAACCAATAAAATGTACACAATTGACCCTTGAACAGCATGAATTTGAACTCCAGAAGTCCACCTATAAGGTGGATTTTCTTTTAGACAAATGATGTAAACTTAGGTTTTCAGTAAATACAGTACAAGCAGTGCTATAAATGTATTCTTTCATGACTTTCTTAGTAACATTTTCTTTTTTCTAGTTTTATAAGAAAACAATATATAATACATAGTACATGCAAATTTTATGTTAATCAACTTTATATTATCAGTAAGGATTTGTAGGCTATTAGTAGTTAAATTTCGGCAGATTCAAAAGTCAAACATGGATTTTGAGTGCACGTGGGTTGATGCTCCTAAGCCCTGCATTTTTCAAGGATCAACTGTATGTGTGTGTATACAGTATGCACGCACGTGTGTGTATATGTGTGTGTATATATGCATGTATGTATATATGGACAGAAAGATTTATTTTAAGGAATTGGTTGATGCATTTGTGGAGGCTAGCAGGTCCACAATTTGCAGGGCAAGCTAGCAGGCTGGAGTTAGAATCTGAAAGCTGTCTGCTGGCAGAATACCCAGTTCTTCTGGGGAGATTAGTGTTTTGTATAAAGGCCTTCAGCTAATGGAATGAAGCCCATCTACATTATGCTTTGCTCACAGTCCACTGATTTAAATGCTGATCTCATCTTTAGAATACCTGGACAGACGCACATAGGGAATGTTTGTCCAAAAATCTGGGTAACATGATTTGGCTCAGCTGATATTTAAAATTAACCATCACAGATTTTTTCTTACCATTGAGTGGCTATTGGTTTAATCTCTGGTGGAATGCTATTGATTTCCTTCCATGTTAAGCAAAATTCTTTGTATTGCAAGGGGCTGATGGAAATATTCATTGGTATAAGAAAAAAAAAAAAGAAACAAAGCCAGAAGATGGAGCAGGAGGAACCACTGACTCTATAGCTCAAACTGTCAGGAGTTCTAGTTTCCAGGTCTAGATCAGGGCCCAATAGATGAGGACTTCCACCCATTCTATGCAAGTATTCCCCTTGTGGCTGTATTGCTGCCAGATGTTCCCCAATTATTTTTCTTCTCAGAACTTGCAGCAGAAATCCTGAGCCAGAATTTGCTCCTGTTGGGTCATGTGCCTGTCCAGAAACCAGTCAGTGCAGTGATCAGAATGAGTCTAGGTCACAGGGCCTTCTCTGGAGCTGATCCTAGAGCTGTGCCTCTGGACTCAGGCGCAGAGAAAGAATAATTCCAGTGTGCCCTGGTAGCTCAGGTGTTAAGTCTGCTACTCTGGTATAGTTCACATAAAGCCTAAGGTCCAGAGTTCAAGACCCTGGGTCTGAGGGGAACAACCAAAATGAACAACTAAATAAATAAATGGAAATAATTCTTCATCTTTTCTCTTCCTGCCTACCTTCCTGCCTACTTGTCTTCCTTTCTACCTGCTTATTTCCTCTTAAAAAAAAAAAAAAAAAAAGCAATTCCACATGGGTTACCCAGTATTTCACAAGGAAGGGTCAGACAGGGTGCTGGATGGGTATCATGTTATTATTACTCTAGGCTCCTCTATACAACTTTCTTCTCCCTGCCTGTCCTGTTGTTCAAGTTTTCCTATTTTCCTTTCCCCTTTTTTCCTTATCAGCACACAGACCTTGTTCTATCCCTTTAAAAACCCGGTTCTTTCCTAATTTTGAAATTCCCAATTCCTCTAAGAAAGCAGATGCTTCAGAAGCAGGCTGCCTCAGAGAGCAGCGTGGAGCCTGATCCTATACCTGTGACCATTGCCCGGGGACAAGTTGGTATTAGCTGATCAGTCAGTGCTTCTGTTCCTAGTGTGGGGGATGGAACGCAGAGTGGTCTAGTGCTAATGGATGCTGGAAGAAGGAAGTAATATTTCCTGCAGGTGTTCTTTGTCCTCTTAGAGATCTATGGTGGGGAGTTCAGAAGGGAAACTAGATTCTTCCTCTATGTTGTAGCAGACAGGAAGAGTTCTCATTCTAGAAAGATAGAAGATTGAAGGGAAAGCTGCCTGAGAATACTTTTTGGGGTCATAATTGTGTATATTTTAATTCAACTTTACTGAGATATAATTTCTATACCATATAATTCACTCATTTAAATTACACAATTCCTTGTTTTTTAAACACATTCATAGGGTTGTGAAACCATTGCCAAAATCGGCTTGAAACCTTTTTTTTTTTATCACCCTTGAAGAACTTCCATATCTATTGGCATCCTGCTCTCTCTCACAAACCCTGGAAACTACTGATCCATATACTGTCCCCATAGAGGTGCATGTTCTGAACATTTCATATAAACGGACTCATATATTAGAGAGTCTTTTGTGACTGGCTTCTTGCACTTACCAGCATGTTTTAAGGTTCATTTGCTGAATGTGGCAGCTTGTCACTCCTTTCATGGCTGAAGAGTCTTCCACTGTATGGATATACTAGAGCCGATGGACATTTCGATTGCTTCCCCTTTTTGCCTGTTATGAACAGTGCTACTTTGAACCTTTGCATACAGGTTTTGTGTGTATTTCTTCTCATTTATCTTGGGTAGATGCACGAGAGGAATGGAAGTGAGGGGTCACAGGGTAGCTATGCTTAATGTAGAGCAACTGCCAAATGTTTTTCCAAGTGGTTGCACTGTCTTACTTTCCCTCCAGTAATGTGTGATAGTTCCAGCTTCTCTACAGTTTAACCAATGCATTTTATTGTCTATCTTTTTTATTATAGCCCTTCTTGTAGGTGCTACACGGTAGCTCATGATTTGGACTGGCATTTCCAAAGTGGCTCCTCATACTGCTCGTCCATGCCTGTGCTCATTGGCTATTTGTCCATTGTCTCCAGAAGGCTGACTTTATTATTAAGCTGTAAATGTCCTTTATATATTCTGCCTGCAAACACTTTGTCATAGGTTCTTGGCATCCTGTGAAGCTTTGTCTTTTAACAGCTTCTGAGTTAATGAGAATATCTTTTATTCAAGCCTGAGGGGAAACAGAGATCCGCTATGCCATAATTGATAATATTGCTGTGATTTAGTGTATCATTTAAAGATGTTCCCGAACCTGATCCCTCACTTCTTTCCACATTTTTTTTCAAGTGTTGTAATCACTGAAGTGAGAAACAGCATATAATATCCTTATAACTTCCTCTGGAGTCACCAGTTACTGGCCCTTTGCCGTATTAGCCTTTGTAAGTATGTGCATGTGGTATGTGTGTGTGGTGTGCATATGTTTGTGGTGTGTAGTGTGTGTGTGTGTATATACTTTTCCAAAGTTTAACTCTTTAAATGTAATTTGCAAACATAATTACCCATTTCCTTGAAGGACTTTAAAATATATGGGCTATGAATCCAGTTTTGCTCCTATATAACAACTACCACTTTATCATATCTAAGAAATATCATATTAATTCAATAATACATAACATTCACACATAATTCCCCAATGTCCTTTCTCACCTGAAAAAAAAAAATCAAAGATTCATGCAAGGTTCATATGTTACACGTGGATGTCATGTTTCCTAACTCCCATATGCTCTTAAAATGTCCCCATTTTTGGCTTTTGTGGCATTGATTTTTTTCAGGACTCAAGCTTATAGAATTACCCACATTCTCGATTTGAGTGATTTCTACCTTATGACTGGAATCAGGATAGACTACTTTTTTGGTAAGAATATTGCATGAATGATGCTGTATTTGTCTCTCTCTTGCATCATATCTAGCAGTCCCTAATGTCAATTTGTCCCCAAATTGGAAATAGGTAGTTTAATCATTGATCAAGGAGGGCTCTTTCAGATGTCACCTTTGTTGAGGTAACTTTTCCCCATTATATTTAATAATTAATCTGTCTAAATATCTGGTTCCCCCAAAACCTTTTACTCAATTTTTGTAGTATCCATTTTTGATCTTTGTTTGACTCAATTATTACATCAGGGATGATAAAATATCTATTTTCTAATTCTGTTACATTCATTCTTTATTGCTTGCTGACATTCTTCTTCAAGAGATTCTTTCTCTTTTATTTTCTCATCCTTTGTAAAAATTTCCTTTTCTTTTGCCATTGCCATATAAAGAAGAATCATTTTAATCACTGTTCTTGTCCTAATTTAAGAAACTGAGTTACTTATTCTTTTAATAGGCAATTTTGAGTGTCTGCTATTGTGTAAGCATTATAGTCTTCAGAAATTTCATTGGATTATCTTTAAGGTCTTTTTTTGGCCTGTCTTATAACTCTATAACCAGTCTGTAAGTCATAGCCTTACAGTCTTTGTACTTACCTCTCATTGTGTTACTTAGTTCCATTATTTGTAAATTTTATATTAATATTTTGTCAAGATGTGTTTATATGGAGTTGTATTTGATTTTTATCAAAGGAGGCAAAAACAAGTCAAGAACTTTGGAATAATCTCTTTTTGTGGTCAAGATATAGGGAACATCTAACTCTGAGGATTTCATGAAGTTTCCCATGCTGCCCAAGCCAGTGGCAGCTCTAACTGCAGCCAGTGCCCTTGATAATAGTAGACTGACTACTTACAGCCATAGTCATTGTATTAGATACACTTTTAACTTGCATTAACTAACTCTGTAGCCACCAATCCCCATCTCAAAATAAAAAATAACGCTGAAAACACCACAGGTGATTTTTCTGCTTATAAGATTGTGTGTGAGATAGGAGATTACCTCTGTTTTTATAGACTGCACACCTCTTGTAGCATGGGCTTCTCACACACGGTGATTTCACAAGTTTCAGATTCTGTCTTCTTGTGTAGTAACATAAAATTACACTCTGCAAAATGGATTCTTCATTACATTTTATTGTAGATTTTACTGTGTGTAATACATTTATATTACTCTGTCCCTGTGTGGGGTCATCAGATATATTGTAGCTCATTAGTAATTTAAGAGATAAGCTAATTATAAGGATAGTATTTGTGCCTTATATACTGACTTCAGAACATATCTACCCCTTAACTAAGATGTCCTCTATTATCCTACTTTTATAAATCCATTTCTATATAGTTTGATGTATATCTCTTGTCCTGTTAAACATTTTCCTTTCTTTTATCCTTAAACCCCAATAGCTTTGCTTAATTAATCCCACTGGAGTGCTGGTCTACTGGTTACATCTGTGCCCTCTGTCTCCCTTCACCCTTACTTTTCTTCAGTAACTAGCAGTAGAAATGGGACTTATTAACCCTAAAGTGCCCATATACTGCTGTCTGAAAATAGCTCCTCTCCTGCAATAACTAACAGTGCACACCTGGTAAACATAAACTTGTTAATTTATTGCTTTGCTGAACTAGTGCTTTTTCCCTGGGATTTAGCATTTATATTGTTTTGATTCTTTAATTGCAATCAATAGAAAGTGATCTGCTAACTTCAATAAAAGGAAGGATATAGAACGCCTCACAGATTCTAAGGCAAAGCAGAAAATGCAGGCCTCGGAAAGGTAGGACCGTAGGATCAGGGGGCAAGAATTGATGTCTGTTGGTCTGCCTTCTTCAGTCTTGTGCCTTTGTGGAAAATTCTAAATCAAGGGAGAAAGAAACCCAAGGACGTGACTGGGGTCATGTGCCTGGTAAGGATTTGTGGAGGGGCTAGAATTTTGTTGACATTCTCACCAAAATTGGAAAGGACGCATGCTATTAGGGGGAACTGGGGCTGCTTTTTCTAGAAGAGACCAAGGAGGTTGGGCAGACAGAAATTGCACTGCCTTCAGCCCAGCACTGCTATGTATCTTTGTAAATCATTGTATTTGTTTTTGTTTTTGTTATTTTTTAAAGGAGGCAAAAACAAGTCTAGAACTTTGGGATAATCTCTACCTTTTTGTGGTCAAGGTATAGGGAACATCTAATTCTGATGGCTGCATGACATTTTCCATACTGTCCAAAATGGTAGCCACTCACCTATTACCCAGTGTTTTGGCAAGGAAGCATGCTGTCATTTTCCCTCCACAAAAAGTATCCAGTCTCATAACAAAACTTGTCTGGTGGTCCATGTATCTGCCTGCATCCTTCCTCTTCTCCCATTTCTTCTGGTCATCTAGAAACCTTCCTGGGCAATTCCAGCTCTAGTGGAAACCGCCCCCCCCAAAAAAAAATAATAATGAAGGCTTAAAATAATGATCACTTTTCTAGAAATTTCCAACTGTCAAATATTTATTTCCAGAGACCAACTCTCTTATTAGAAATTCACTGGCTTGGTCACTGCTGCCTGGAGCTGTGGATATGTAAATGTCAACTCTCTCACTGGCAAGTTGGTGAAATTTGCTGATGACACAAACCTGGGAGAAGATAGGATTGTGAGAAACTCTACATGCATCAGAGCAAGTGGTATGAGTCACCCGCATGGGCCAGTGGAGAGTCTGCTTGATGGGTGGTGGTGGGAAGAGAGGGAGAGAAGAGTTAGCAAATTTAGCACCAGAAGAGGTCAAAGTTGATGGCAGCAGTGTTATTAAATGACCTTCAATAGAATCATCTGGAGTTCATTTTTAGGCCTGTGTTCTAAATTTGACTCCTCCTTTGTTAGACAGAGAGAAAGGAGTAAAAAACAGAGGTACATATCAGAGGGAAGCTGAGAGAAACTCCTAGTTCCCCCATCCAGGAGCTTTTGTCTTAACAGGAATGATGATGATAATAATAGTTAACCATTTATTGATTAACTACTGAAGACTGAGTATGATTATTGGGTACTTTACATGTATCATTAATCTGCTCAAAGTCCATATGAAGAAATACAGATGAGAAAACTGGTCTGGGTTAATTATCCAAGGTTTCAAAGCCTAGAAAGTGTAAGGAGAGGATAATAAAGACCATAACGCTCCTGCTACAGAAATAGCGGGCGCCTGATTTCTTAATGCCTGTGCACTGTTATTGGGAGGACTTTTGTCTGCACGTAGTAAGTCTGTGAGAAAGACCCCATACCATAGCCCTACTCTGCAGGTTTAAGTATTTGTTCATATTGTCCTTTAACAAACAAATAATAATTGAGACATTCCTCTATGCTAGATATGCACCCTGATAGCCAGAGGGGGAGCCCCACAGGGAATAGCAACTTCTTATTTCCCATTCATTCGCCACAGACTAGACCCTCTCATGTATCCCTTCCATTTAGAGGTTCTTGGAGTTAGTCACACCCTTGTTTAACCCCTTGACCAGAGCTGTGAAAAATGACAAACTATGGTCCCTCCACTCTACAGTCATAATTCTAGCCTGAGTTTAACTTGTTTTTACTAAGGAGTAGAGCTAGAAAAAGAAAAAGGAGGTCCTAGTGAATATGACATTTTACAGCAATTATGAAAGAAAAGCAGACAATTTTTGAGCACCCATTAGATTTCAGAACACATTACCTGATTTAATCCTCACAAAAAACCCTGCAAGGTGTAAGTGAACTGTCCCGCTTTATTTAACTACTCAATAAACTAGGCATGGGAGGTTTCAATGGCTCACTCAAAGACACACAACTGGCAAATGCTAAAGATGGACTTTTTTTAAAAAAGTCTTCTTTTTCTTTCATTCTGTGGTATCCACCTTCAAAATATGTTTAGAATTTAACTGCTTCGATGGACAGCCTCTCTGGTACCTCTGTCTGAGACACCATCATTGCCTCGATTATTGTAACATGCCATAATCGGTCCCACTGCTCCCCTTGCCTTTCTATGGTCTCTCTTCAGTACAGTAGCCAGAGCGATGCTTGTTTCAACTGACTAAATTAAACAGATCAGAAATCATACAGAAGCTCTCTTTTTTTATGAGTAAAAGCTGAAGTCCTTACAGTGGTCTGCAAGGTCCTTAGAGGGTCCATGTGAATTGAACCACAATTATTACCTTGGGGGCTCCATCTCCTCCTGTCCTCCCTGTCATTCTCTCTGCCCTCCATGCTGCTCCTTGAACACATTGGCTGAGTTTCTTCTTCAGGACTCTGCACATGCAATTCTCTCTGCCTGGAATACCCTTCCCAGAACATCAAATAGTTTGCTTATGTTCTTCATGTCATCTTTTCATTGAGACAGGCTCTGTCCAGAGTATTTAAAATTAGAACTATATGGGGATCGACTTCCAGATGGTAACTTGATAGGACGCACTATCAGGTTGCTCTCCACAGACACCAAAAAAAATCAATAAAAAACCCCGCCTGTTTTCCTGAGACAAACACTAAGAAACAACTGGCACTTCAGCTGGAGACAGAACAGCCAATGACTAACAGTGGGTGAGGGCACTTGGCGGGGTTCTCAGCTAAGCTGCAGATTTGGATTTGGAATGGAGCTCAGGGGTCTCTTTATGCATGGTTGGGTGGAGGCTAGGGATTTTGGGACCAGCTGCAGAGGCAGCGAGAGGCAGACCCAGTGGGGCTGGGATCCAGAGCCATGGAGGGTCAACTTGGGAGGGGGTAAAAGGAGAGCCAGTGTACCAGGAGCTGAGCTGGAGCCCAGGCAGTTAAATTGCATTGGGTATGACCATATCAAGAAATCAGCCAAATCAAAACGCACGTGCAACTATTTCATGCCAGAGCCTGGGGTCCATGGAGTGGAAATCCTGCCTACCGCATATCCAGCCCCGGAAAAATCCCACCTATTAGATGCCCCACTCTCTGGATTGCAGTGAGAAGGCAGTCCCAAACCTCAATGCTACCTGCTAGTGCCACCTTATGGGTAGAGCCCAAACTGCAGCCCGATTGCCAAGCTTGGGCAAGTAAAACCTACACAACTCCAGGGAAACCAAACCCTCAGAAATATAAACAGAATACCAAAGATAGCAAAGGCCCAGAGAAATATGCATGAAATGATGTATCCAATAATAAACCAATTGGAAAATCTGAATTCAGCAGACATATAGAAATTACCTGAGGAGGAATTTAGGGTAACAATGATTAACATACTCATGGAAATCCAGAAATCAGTAGAGGCAGTAAACGAGAATGTCAGGAAGCAAAGAGAAGAATTAAAACAAGACACCAAACAGGTAAAAGATACAATGGCTAAATTAAAGAACTCAATAGAGGGACTTAACAGTAGAATGGATGAAACTTCCAATAGAATCAGTGATCTGGACAATAGGACAGGAAGTCAATCAAGAAAACCAGCAAAGAGATAAAAAAAAAAAAAAAATTCAAAGAATTGAAGACAGAATTTGAGATCTGGGATAGCATCAAAAGCATAATAAAAGACAGAGATGAATACTGTATAATGATTAAAGAATCAATCCAGCAGGAAGGCATAATGCTAATTAGCATATGCCCCAAATCTAGGAGCCTTGGAATTTATCAAGCCAGTATTATTAGACCTGAAGGGATACATTGACAGCAACACAATAATAGTGAGGGACTTCAGCTCCCCACTTGCAACAATGGAGAGATCAAACAGGCAGAAAATTAATAGAAACAGCGACTTTAAATGACCATCTGGAACAGATAGGTCTAATAGACATATACCAATCACTTCACACAAGAACTACAGATTTCACTTTCTTCTCAAGCGTTCATGGAACATTCTCCAGCATAGATCATATGCTGGGACACAAAACATCTTTCAACAAATTTATAAAGACTAAAGTCATACCAAGCATCTTCTCTGGCCACAGTGACCTAAAACTGGAAATAAACCACAAAAAGAAAGCTAGAAGACCTCAAACCAATTGGAAACGCAACAATATGCTTCTGAAGGACTCTTGGGTAAAAGAGGAAATCAAAGAAGAGCTTAAAAAATACTTAGAGACAAATGAAAATGAGGATGAGATACCAGAATCTACAGGATGCAGCAAAAGCAGTACTAAGAGGAAAGTTCAGTGCAGTTCAGGCCTATCTCAAGAAACAAGAAAAATTGCAAAATATCAACTTACCTCTCTGCATTTAAAACACTAGAGAAAGAAGAACAATTAAAGCCAAAAACCAGCAGAAGAAAGGAAATAATCAAAATTCTAGCAGAAATAAATGAAATATAAAACAAAAGACAATCCAGAAGATCAATGAAACCAAAAGTTGGTTTTTTTAAAAAATAAACTAAATTGACAATTCATTGGCTAGACTCACAAAGCAGAAAAAAGGGAGAAGACTCTCATAACTAGAATCATAAATGAAAAGGGGGAAGTTACGACAGATACCACAGAAATTCAAAGCATCCTAAAGGACTACCATAAACATCTCTGTGCCATCAAAATGAACAACTTTGAGGACAAGGACAGATTTCTAGAAAAATATAGTCTACTAAGACTGAACCCGGAAGAATTGGAAAACCTGAACAGAAAAATCACAAGCAAAGAAATTGAAGAACTAATCAAGGGACTCCCCAAAAATAAAAGCCCAGGGCCAGATGACTTCTCCAATGAGTTCTACCAAACTTTCAGAGAAGAATTAACAACTGGTCTTCTCAAGGTCTTCCAAAATATCAAAGAACAGGAAACTCATACTATTTACGAGGTGAACATTACACTAATACCAAAAACCGACAAATGTCACCAAGAAAGAAAATTACAGACCAATATCTGTAATGAACATAGATGTAAAATTCTCAACAAAATGTTAGCAAACTGAATTCAACAATGCATCAAAAAGATTATCCATCATCACCAAGTGGGATTCATCCCAGGGATGCAAGGATGGTTCAGCATACATAAATCTATCAATGTCATACACCATATTGACAAGAGCAAAGAGAAAAGCCACATGATCATATCAGTAGATGCAGAGAAAGCTTTTGACAAGATCCAACACCCATTTGTGATAAAAATCCTGCATAAATGGAGGTAGAAGGAACATTCCTCAACATAATAGAGGCCATATATGGCAAACTCATAGCCAACGTAATAGTCAATGGCAAAAAAATTGAAAACTTTTCCTCTAAGATCAGAAACTAGACAAAGCTGTCCACTCTCACCACTGCTATTTTGCATCATACTGGAGGTCTTAGCCAGAGCAACTGGACAAGAAAGAAATTTTAAAAATCCAAGTTGGAAAGGAGGAAATAAAACTCTCATTATTTGCAGATGACATGATTGTAGATGTTGAAAATCCCAAAAACTCTATCAAACTATGCCTAGAACTCATCAGTGAATATAGTAAATATCAATGCACAAAATCAATGAACAAAAATCTGTTGCCTTTTTATATGCAAATGCTAGAAAAAAATGAAATCACGAAAATCGCACCATTTAAAATAGAAGTTAAACAGATGAAATACCTGGGCATATACCTAACAATGCAATTAAAAGATCTATACCATGAAAACTACAAGTCCTTCTTAAAAGAAATAGAGGAGAAAAGGAAAGGCATCCCCTGCTCGTGACTGGGAAAAATCAGTATCATTAAAATGGCCATCTTACCCAAAGCAGTATTTGATGCAATCCCCATTAAAATCCCACAGGCTTATTTCCAGCAAATATAGCAAGAAAATCTTAAAATTTGTATGGAACAACAAAAGATCCCAAATAGCCAAAGCAATCATTCTAAAAAAAAGAACAAATCTGGAGTGATTACGCTTCCAGACTTTAAACTATATTGCAAAGCAATAGTGATCAAAATGGTATGGTACTGGAACAATAGCAGAGGCACAAATCCATGGAATAGAACTGAATCACCAGAAACCACCCCACTCACATACAGTCAGTTAATCTACGACAAAGTTGTAATCACACAATGGAAAAACAAAAGTCTCTTTACAAATGTTGTGGGGAAAACGGGACAGCCACATGCAAAAGAATGAATCTAGACCACTCTTTAACACCAGTCACAAAAATTAACTCAAAATGAATTAGAGACTTGGATGTAAGACCAGAAACCATAAAGTTCTTAGAAGACAACACAGGAAAGACTTTCCATGACCTCAGTCATAGGGAAGTCTTTGGGGGCTCAATTCCACCATCAAGGGAAACAAAAAGAAAAATAAACAACTGGTACTGTATCAAACTAAGGAGCTTCTTCACAATGAAAGAAACCTTTACCAAAACCCAAAGGAAACGTGCTAACTGGGAGAAGATATTTGCTCTTGATATTTCCGACAGAGGCTTAAAATCTAAAATATACAAAGAACTCATAAAACTCAACAACAAAAGAACAGGCAATCCAATCAACAAATGGGAAGAGGAATTAGATAGACACTTTTCTGCAGAGGCTATACAGATGGCCAACAGGCACATCAAATTATGTTCCTACTCTCTGGCTATCAGGGAAATGCAAATTAAAACAATGAGATGGTGTGGTAGATATAAATGGCTAGATGATTATCTTGACCTTTGTCCCTTTTTGTTACTTCCATGATTATCTTAATACAGCAAAAGTGGACTCATCTGAATTTCCAACTACAGAGAAGTAAATTCTGCCAATAACCTGAATAAGCTTATAGTAGATTCTTCCCTAGAACATCTTGATAAGAGGGCAGCCAACCAAAACCTGAATTTAGATTTGTGACACTCTTACCTGTATTACAGACCATGGACAAGTACCCATGATTGTTTGGGACTGGCTCATGCTCGTGTACCAGCTTCCAGGGAGAGTCAGTGAATGAGATTTTAACTCTAACCTTCTCAGGTGTGAGATTGTCGCTGTTACTCACTCACAGGACAGAGATTTTCTAACTGTAGAAGGATGGTAGACGGCAGACATGTCCTCTTCTTTCATTCCGACCAAAAGACAAAATCCCCTATATTTATCATTAGGTTGCTGATCCAGAGTAAGAAACTGTGTTTAGAAGACACAGGAAAACTCTAGGGTTAGGTCTGAAGATCATTCCAAATAAAAGGGAGATTTATGGGACCTTAAATATTCAGATATAAAGGACAATATCTTTTCTTCCACTTGACCTTGGCTTTCAGCTTGAGCCTCTCTGATTGATTCTCTACTAGAGTCATGCATAATTAAAATGTCACATATCTAGCCTCACAGTGTGGCAGGAGCTTTCTTCAAATCCAGTTCTAGAGCCTTTTGGCCTTCATTCATGCTCCTGTTGTTAGGATCTGCAAAATAGCCAATGACAAATGGTCAAATGTTGACTGTCATTCTTTTTCTGTGGTTTTTATATCAGACAAGCTTCTAAAAATAATAAATGATAAAATTTTTCTAATTCTTGTAATTTTGTAACCACTAGCTAAATACTTTAGGTTGCATAGGATCTTATTTTATTAATTTTGTGAACATTATTATCCCCATTTTATAGACCTAGAAGTTGAGGCTTAGGAAGCAGGCCAACCACATTATAGGTGCCGGAATGTGGACTTAAACCAAGGTGTGCCTGACGCCAAAGCTTATGGTCTTAAGAACAAATTTATGTGAAGTTAATAGAGTATGAGCAGTAATAGTCTTTTGAGAGCAAGCTCTGTTTTTCACCATTAAGCATTATGTAGTCTTAATATTGTGTGCAAATTCAATAGAAAGATTATGTAAAGTCCACAGATGCCCTTTTAGATTTGGAGTAGGAATTCAGATTTTTTGGATCTCCTGGCCTTTCCTCAAGATTTTGCCTGTCGGTGAATTTTTTTTTAATAGTAGTAGCTGTATGAGAGAATATATTCTTTCTGTAATCAAGAAAATGAACTGAGTTGCCTCTATTTATTTGCATTAGCATGATGATTACATATAATTAAAGCTAAGACATCATCAGAAAAGATCAGATAACAAAAATGTAGGATAGGAAAGATGAATTATCTTTTCACAGAGAAGATTTGTACAGGCCCACTAAGAAGAAATGTATACACCCTACCCTTTGTGATGGTCACCCCTAATTCTTTGCTCCTTTTCCATGACACGTCGCTTTCAAACATACTGTAAAATTTATTTATTGCATTTCTTTCATTTCTACCTTCTAAAACATAAACTCTTTGAGGGCAGGGACCTATATTTCATCAACCATAGATCTCAAATCCCAGGAGTGTCCTGTTGCATAGTAGCTACTCTGTAAGTTTTTGTTGACTGAATGGATGAATGCAATAAATAGTAGTAGAAGTAACATAAGATGAGAGGAAATTCTATAAGGTATATGGCATATGATTACATGATTTTTCGCAATCACCTGTTGCTGTGACACAAACCACCTCAAACGTAGTAGCTTAGAATAACAACAGGTCATTGCTTACTATCCCACAGGTCAGGGATGTGGGCAGGGCTTGGCTTGCATGACATGTCTCTGTTCTGCATGGTGTTGGCTGGGGCACTTTAACTGGTCCCTGAAGTATCCGAGAAGGCCTCTCTCACATCCCTGCATTCCTGGTGCCAGTGATTGGTCAGGGCATCTGTCATTTTTACTCATATGGCCTATCTCTGTGGCTCTCCTCTCATAAGGGCCTCTCCCTCCACATTACCTCTTTCTCCAGCCAAATAGTCTGAACATTTTTACCTGGTGGCAGCATTTCCAGATTGAGAGTGGAAGCTCCAAGGCCTCCAAGGCTTCTCGAGCCTCAGTTCCAACAACCTAGAAAGTCATGTCCACCATGTTCTGTGGTGATAGCCAGTCCCAGAGCCGACCGAGATCCACTGCTGGAGAAGGGCCTCTGCCTCTTGGTATGAGGAACAGCAGTAAGACCTCGCGGAAAGAGTGCAGGTGGGGATAGGAGCTGCTTTCCATTTTTTGACTCTTTTGTTTCCTCTTTTTTTGGTGATAAAATAGATGTAACATGAATTTACCATGTTAACCATTTTTAAATTCAGTGGCTTTGCCTCTACTCATGTGTTATACACACCATCATCTACCTCCAGACCTTTATTCATCTCTTCAGAGAGGAGCTTCAGACTCACTGAACAACTGGCTCCCTTTTCTCGTCAACTCCTCTCAGTCCCTGGTAACCACCACTCTACTGTGTCTATTAATTTGACTACTCTAGACATATAACTTACCCAGATACTTCAACTGCTTGGAGTTTTTCATTTTATGACTGCCTTATTTCACTCAGTATAATGCCCTCAGTGTTCACCCACATTAGAGCTTGAGTCAAATGTTCTTTCTTTTTAATATTGAATAACCCTGCAGCGTATGTATTGACCACACTTTATCTATCCATCCTCCCCTACACCCTAGGGTTGCTTTTACCTTTTGGCAATATTATGGCTAATGCTGCTGTGAACCTGGGTGTTCAAGCCCCTGCTTTTATTTACTTTTTAAGTGTATTCCCAGAAGTGGAATTGCTGAATCATATAATTCTATGTTTGATTGTTTAAGGAATCTCCATACTGTTTTCCACAGCAGTATTACCATTTTATGGTGAGAAGGGCCTCTTTTAAAAAATCTGTAATACCATAATATAATAATATTATACATAATAATATAATTGCATTTCCTTTACTCATATGGCCTTTATTCACTACATTTTTTTCCTACTGCTGAGAACATATATTATTTTTTCTCCTGCTGCATGTGTTTATGACCCTGGAGAACTTATTTTGTCAAGTTTTCCACCCTTCTTAGGGAACTCCTAATAGTACAGAGAAAGCCTATGCCAAGTTCAGCTAAATGTCAAAGGTCAGTTCCCCAGATCCCTGCTCTGCCTTGCTCCCACCCTGCAGCTCACACAGATTTTTAAGCTAGGCACCATTTTCCCTGAAAAGCTCTGGAGCAGTGCCCCAGAAGACGGCTCCAAAGTCTCTTCAGCTTCCCAGCATTTGCCAGCCCTCTGTGACTAATCTGAAAATGGCTCTTGTAAGAGAAAGAAGGGGAGAAAAGAAAAGAGGAAAAAGCACCCTCCCAAGACAAATAATGAGAAATTGCTAAAAATAATAGATGCTTTATTTCTCTTCCTAAAGACCATATTTTTGGCTGACTTTAGCTATTATTCTTTCCCCTGGGGCACATTTTGTTTTCTCTGAGAGATTGTATAGTAAAGGAGAACAGCATATAATTTAGGTTACAAATCGTGTGTGACATTTCCGTATTTTTTTTGGTGGTTCTTTCTCTGTTGTTGTCTAAGAAGAGCTGCTGCTTTCATAGGCGTTGTTTGAAGGCAGGTAATGGCCCTCAAAGACAGACATCCTCCTACTATAAAGATGTAAATATGGCCTCATTTCTAGGTTGTTCAGAAAATAATGGGATGAATGACCCATTAATGACTCTCACATTTGTTGTAATACTCTGCCCCTTCCCCATATAGGAGTAAATATATTCTGCATCTTTCCCCCAAGCCTTCAGTATTGGGAGGTGGGTATATTAGTATTTCGTCAGACCTTTTTGGAGTGAGGACATACTTCCATTTTCCTTCGTGGATCATGTTTGATTCAAAGCTTTCCTTGGAAAAGGAATCCCAGCCATCCCAACAGGGATTTTTTAGGGTATGATAAAGAGAAAGGACTTTGTAGGCTGGTACATATAGGTTTCAGTTGATATATGCCCACTCACTAACTGTATTAGTTAGGACAAATTATTACCTTTGTCAGCATTAGTTACTGCATCTGTAAAATGCAGAAATCCATAGTACGTACCTCAATGGACTGGATTAAACAGTCAGCAAATAGTGTCTGTCCCAAAGTATGAGCTAAATAATTATTTATTCTTCCTGTTATTTTATTATAAGCTCTCTGAGGGCACACTATACTTCTTTGCATCTTTGAATGCATAATTTATTGCTATGTCATAAATATTCATAAATAATCTGCTGAAAGGAACTTTTATAGGAAAAAGGCTGAACATATTATAGAATTCTGTGTAAGTAGTTTTTCTCTATGCTGTGTTTTCAATTGTAATAATACTCATTAGTACAAGTTTTTTCTTTTGAGCATGTAGGAAGAATTAAGCTAAGCATTTTACATGTATTAACTCATTAATGTATTAAAACATTAATTTACGTGTATTAAAATTTAAATTTATTACAGTAACCTTGGGAAGTAGATACTATAATTATGCTCATTTTACAGATGAGAAAACTAAGGCCATTAAGTAGAAATGAAGTAACTGCCTTCTCTCAGTAAATCAGTAAATAGCATAGCACAAAATTGGAATTCTTGTACTCTAGCTTCAAAGTGCATGCTTTTAACTTCAGGAATTTTCTAAGGTATTGTCTTCAAGATCCCATTAGTTTCTTAAAAGAGCTTTTTGTTTATGTGAGTTGTATCTATAAACATTTACCATCATCAGAATTAAAACTAAGAATTTTTAAAATACTCATTTATTTAAATATAAAAATAAGAAACCTATTAAATGTTAACATAAAAACCATATTTTCCAAACAGTAACAAATTATTGTGCACAATAGCATTGTTTTTTTAAAAATCTTAATGTCTAGCATAATAGAAAACAGCTGGGTAATCATATATTCTTCTGCGTTCAATTTGCGGTGATATCACAAATCATTTAGCCCCTGGAAAACTCCATTGAACATTCATTAGAGGATGAGAGCCACAATGACAAGTAACATCTTACTGTTATTATGAAAATATTTTATGCCTCACGGAGTCCCTGTAAAGATTTTGAATGTCCTAGGCAGTTTCCAGACCACACATGGATAACTGCCGTCTACCTCTTTTCTGCTTTCCAGGTAAGACGT
Source organism: Solenodon paradoxus (assembly GCA_004363575.1). NCBI lineage: Eukaryota > Metazoa > Chordata > Mammalia > Eulipotyphla > Solenodontidae > Solenodon > Solenodon paradoxus. The sequence goes on along the minus strand of RJWH01000448.1, from coordinate 460,383 downwards.
TTATGAACTAGTTTTAACTAGCAAGGAAAGAAAGTGGTATTGGGAGGTATTTCTAAACCACCAAATGAAGTACTGACATGGCTGGAATAGTCTGTTAGCCTCCCCATATCTCTTAATTAATTTACTTACTTGGCCCAAAGGATAAATATTTTTCTTATTCTCTTTATTGCTAAGAACTATGAGGCTGAAAGATTGAGCCTGGCTTGAAGATACCAAGTAGAGCTGAGATTTGAACCTATGTCATCTGAATACAAGGCAGACTGCTCATTCTGCCGTTTCCCCTGTAAGTAGTTGATGAACTGCATTGTTATATAGCCCACTGTGTGTGAGAGAATCAGGACTTTGGGTTGTTAGTGATGGAAGGTCAACTCAAATTTGTTTCAGCTAAAGGACATTTATCACCAGCAAAGCAAGTGGTAGATTAACTTCAGGCACGACCAGAGGTAGACGCTCAGTTTACCAAGTCAGAACTGAGATATTTCTCTCTTCATGACTCTCTTCATTCTCTCTCAGCTGGTATCATTCTCAGGCAGGATCTGACCTTAGCAGCTCTAGGCTTTCTCTAACCTGCTTAACAATCCCTATAAAAAGATAAATCTTTCCAAAAGTTTTAGCATTTGTCATTAGGATGACTCTCAGTAGGCCACTTGGGACAAGTCTGCTCATAAACCAGTCCCAAGGAGATGGATGGTGGCAGTTGGCCAGGGTTAGGATTCCGTACCAGTTCTTGGAGGAGCCTAAGGCTCTACTGGGGTCTAACCCACCTACTACTGTGTTGGTCTGCGTTACTTTATCAGTGAATGGTGGAAGAGGATGAGATCTCAAATGAAAACCGGATGCTCTTACCAGAAAAATGGGGAGAGTTTCTGGACAGGCAAAACCCTGCCCAGATTTACAGTGGATCCCATTTTTCTCCTGTCTACCATTTGAGCTCACAGCATAAATGGAATTCACTGATTTTTTTTCTCTCCTCTTCTTCTCATTCTGCGAGGTTGTTAAATGGGATGCCGTGATGGTATCAAAATGTTCTTTGGCTCCCTGCTCTTAAGGTATTTACAATGTTTTCCTGGAAACAAATCATTCATATTGCACAAAATGTTCTAAAAATAGCTATCAGTCAACAATTCGCATACGGAAATGAAATCATAGTACAGGTTAAATGTCTGTGTAGAGGATCACGACAGACAGAAATTTGGAACAGAGCAGCATCTTTGATGTATAAATTATAGGATAACAAACATAGCGTGACCTTTTTTTTCCCCCCTGCAAAAGAATGTTCCCAAATAGTCTTAGCAGACTTCCTGGGAGAAGCTGAAAAGGTTTGATGTCAGAGACTCAACCAAAACTAGATCCTTCCCTCCTTCCCTCCTCACTAGTGTTGCTATTTGCTTGCTGGCTCAAATCATCATGCTGAGAAGCACGCCAACCCTAGTCTTTCCCACTTTGCTGTCCTCACATGTGGAGTATGTACATTTTTCAACAACTAGTATCCAGGTAATCATTCAGTCCTGCACCTTGATGAAGGATAAACAAGAGCAATTTTTTTTCCAGTGGGGTGGGGCAGGTGGGACTTGTTTTCACTGGAAAGAGGTATCATTCAAAAGAGTGAATTTCAGGTCGATTGCTTTAGCAAAAATCCAAAAGCTTGACAATACTTTTATCGATAAGTGGCTGCGAACGCAACTGTGACTGGATATAGGTAAATTGCATGAAATGCAATATTTAAAGAGAACTCCTATTTTCCCAAGATGATATATAGCAACTTAGGAATTCTATTTAAAGGCTATTTAAAAAAAATATATTTCAGGCACTTTATACCTTGTGACTGAGCGTTATTATTAACTGCTGTGATGCCTTTGTTTAAAGAGAGAAGGAAAAATGTAGCGTGTATTTAGTGAAGCCTGGTGAGCTGGTAACCAAGCTTCAGGAATTCAGATATTGTTACATTTATTTCAAGAGTCAAAACCAGTCACTCTGAATTAGTCTTTACTTGAAGATTTTGCTTTGAATTTTTCAGGGATTATTTTTTTTCCAACTCCCTTTTCCAACCCAAACATTCACAGCTCTAAATTTCTTTCTCAGACATTTTATGCTCACTTGCTCCAGTGCAAAAAAAAAAAAAAAAAAGGAAGAAATTGGCGTTTCTACAACCAGTTGGAAGCTTTTATCGCCAGGTTTTTTTAGTTTGATGCTTAAGACTGCTCTACGTGAATTGGCCTGAGCTCTGCTTACATTCAGTGTCCTGAATGGTCAACAGAAAGAAGTAAGTAGCTTGGACTTTCCATTCACAACTTGCCATTTGTTGACACATAGTGGGGGCTTTCTTTTTTTTGCTTTTAAGTTCTCCCTCCTCCATTTTTGAGAGAGAAAAGCCTCCACACTCTGTTGTTAGTAGAACTCCAGAGAAAATGGAGACCCATGTCTTTTCATTACTTACAAGCACTTTCAATATTAATGAATTAGTCAGCATGGGCTGGCATTTACAAAACACCATAGACTGGTTGATTTAAAACACACCAAATTTATTCTCATGCCATTCGAGGGCCTGGAGGTTCAGAATCAGGGTGCCAGCCGGCCTAGTTTCCAGTGAGGCCTCTCTAGCCGTTGTGCCTTCTTGCTGTCCTTTCCTGACCTTTCCTCCGTGCCTGTGAAGAGAGAGATTTCTGGCATCTATGCTTCTTATAAGGAAACAAGTTCTGTGGGATTCTGCACCCCACCATGACCTTACTTAGACTAACCTTTACCCACTTACAGGCTGTGTCTTCAAATACTGTCACAGTGGGGTTTATCCCTTCAACATATGAATATTACAGGGGGACATATTTCAGCCCATAACAGTCATGATTTATTTTTTTCTTTCAAGAAAAATTGTTTTCCATACAATTGTTTTCCGTTCTTCTAATTCACATGGTATTCTGGTGACCAGAATCTCTGCTCCTAGAATGCAGCAAGCATGCTGTGGGTGGGGAAAGGGCATACAGCAAACTGTTTGAGCTGGTGAGAGTGACATGCAAGATTAAAAGCACAAAAAATTTAATCTCATCTTTTCTTGTCCTCCTTTCCTGTCAATGTAGCCTGTTCTATTAGTAACTGCCTATTTATTTCACAGCCCTCTTCTGATGGATGCCTGTTATTAAAGTGGATAGGGCCCTGAAGTGGTAATAACAGAGGCGATTTCCCAGGGCGAAGAGGTTTGCTCAGTGTGGAGATTAGCCCTGTGTTCAGCAATCTAGTCTTTGTCAAGAGACTGGGGGGAAAAGACCAGGGGTTAGCACTTCTAGCTTTCTTCCATCATTTTTTACCATGGAATTTGAATATGTCAAGTCATTTTCTGAGATAATTGTCATTGACCCCTAATTCTATACTTGTGTATGCCTCTTTGTCTTTGCATTTATCATAGGATGGTTTGGAGCCTGGTAGAAGTTATCCCCTTTTGTTCCAGGATTTTGACTAAGACCCAGAGCGCACAAGAGCCCCATAATCTTAGTTCAGAAGTTGGAGCCATCCTGGATTGGTGAAAGGGCTTCATTTGTGTAGAATGGGCCTTGCCAAGGTTACCTCCAACCCAGTTTGTAAGAGACAAACTGGAAAGAGAGAGAGTGTCTGTCTGATGTCTTTTGAGGGAGAAGAGTGTTTCCCAATAAGTGCTATCTCCCTTCCCTTTCTATAAGAGAAGTGGGGGTTGCCTCGTTTTAAGGAGACCAAAGTGAGTTTGATCCCTCTAGATTATTTTGCAAACTGCCAAAGAAGTTAGAGTTGGTGTTAGCTGTTCTTCTGTACTGTTACTCCAATTTGAATGAAAGTAGACCTTGGCCAAATCCCCCCCCCCCCACAGAGACATTTACTAAATGAATATTCATTAGCAGAACAGGCTCAGAACAGCTCAGAAACCCTTCTGCAAGCCTGGTGTGCTGTCATGTTAGTAGCCGTGTTCATGACCTGGCTGCACACTAGATTCATCAGAGGACCTTTAATAAGTACTTATACTGGTTCTTCCTCCATAGGTTCCTATGCCATTCATCTGGGTGATGTCTCTCTGGGGATTTTAAAAGCTCCCCATGCAATGCTCATGTTCAACAAGATCACAGAGGCAAATGTCTCCTCTAGATGACACTCCTCACTTGGAAAATCTCCTAAACTTAAATATTGGATGGTAAATTCTGGGGTTAGCCTGAGGGGTGCAGGGCATAGGCCAGAGTAGATTTGAATTCCAAGTTTCATACAGAGGTGAGAAATGTTTGCATTTTAGCCACTTCATACATCCTAAACACCTTGAATTTCATCAGTGAGACCTGATTTCTAACATCCATCATGCTAATTAACAAGTCATTAGTTTTACCAATAAAAGTCTGTATTGGCTTCACCGATATTAATTTTCAACTGCTGTTTGTTGATTAAGCTCAATAAGAGAAGCGTGATTATGGTAGCTGACCCTGGATGTGTAACTTTCCAGTGAGGTGCTAACCGGTCCTCCCCACCACCCCAGTCAGTTTTCTTAGCAGCGTGTCAGCTGACAACCCCAAAAATGAAGGCTAGAATAACTGGTCGTCCATGGTATGAGGCTGTCATGCACTACCAGTTATTTGAGCCTTTTGCATGTATTTTAAAAGAAATCACCATCTTATGGCACTGTATGTTCTCAAGGCCAAAGAAAGACTAACTTTTCAAGAAATATGTTTATTAAGTCTGGACATGTCCTGGCTGCCAATCATTCCCTCAACCCTCCAGCCAAGTCAGGGCCTGGTGATCTCTGATCTGCAGGTTGCCGAATGACTATCCTAGCTTATTACTTAATACAGCCTTAAAGTAAGAGAGGGGTGGACATTTAGACTTATAGGGGAACAGTGGATAGGGCAGGAGGCATGTACATCAGAGGAATCTGAGCTGAGACTGTCAGTGAGGAATAGGTCATATGATGTGGCTGAAATCCTATGAGGGGACCACCAGTGACTAGGGCACCTAGATGTCACCTATTCATGCCAAATGCACATGAAGGAACCATATTAGCTGTACATATTCTGCTGTATGTTCTACGTACTCAACTATAGTAGCCTTCCCACAATGATAATGCGTAGAAGTCCACCCCAGTCTCAGTGGCCTTAAAAAGAGTCACTTCTTGTTCATGTTACCTTCTCTAGGATGGATTGGCAGAGGCATCACACTTGACGTGTGAGTTGGACTAAACTTGTTACTGTGTGTGGGCCTCAGGTCTGCTCCCATGTGTTTAATCCTATACCCCTACTGAAAGGGCAGCAGCTACCAAGGCCTTTTTTCCTCATGGCAGCAAATGAAGTGTGGGAGAGCAAGCCACTGCTTGTGCAGGCTCTGTGACTCTGTGTGTCATGCTGGCCAATATCCTGCTGACCAAAGCGAGTCAATGACGAAGCCTACTCTTAATGAGGATGCTCCTCCTGCGGCTGTGTATTGCAGATCATGAATATTTTGAACATAAAGATACAGCGTTTTGATGAAAAAGAGACACCTTTCATCTTCATTTTCCTTGTCCCACATGCAAGAGCAAAAAGCCTGGAAAAGGGGTACTGTGAAGGCGGAGCATCTTCTTCTCCACTACAAGCTTTTAAATGGGGGAAAGAATGTTGATACAAACCTAAAATAGAAGTTTTGTAAAGAACAGGGCTTAGCCTTAGAAAATCGAATGAGACACTTCCAATAATTCAAACTTACTGAAAAATTATAGGTAAATAAAGATGTTTGTTGAAAAAGACTTTCACCCAACAGGAAAGAATTGTTGACCCCTGAGACTGGTGAAATGTTGCCATTTCGTGTTTAGACCTCAGTGCATGAAGATGCCTTGATAATCCGTTACATATGCCTGCTTTGATTGAGGGAAATGCCTTTGTAGATCCCATGTCTAGTGGTTAGCTGTCAGGACTGCTCTGCACGTGAGTGTGGTGGTGCCTGGGAAAGTTGATGCAGTTGGCAGGACAAACGGAAACAGAACAGGATGTCTCGATGGAGACCTTAACCTTACTCAACGATAAGAAGTTACTTCCCTTCAATGAGATTCTACTTGTCCATCTGTTTGTCATAAATGATGCTGCCTTTTCATCAAGTACTATGTTCCAAAGTATGTCACAGAATCTAATTTTGATCCATGTTACAAAAGATTTTCTGGAAAGATAATTCTGTGATCAAATGAATTTGGTAAACTTGGGATTAAACAAATATACTTTTACTCACTGCATGACTTTTTGGATTTGGAGCCTTTAAATATGCTTTTATTGTAAATATCTAGAAAGACTTTTATAATGATTTTTATAAATCACTTTGACTAGAGAAAGCCTTTTTCTAAGGAGTATTGGTTTAGTACATCATATAGTAAATACTGTCCTAGGGAATTTATTACTTTTGGTTAAATTGCTTTGAGTTTTGGAGAAAAGCTAAATGCATCGTTGTTGTTTTTCTGCAGTGTGCTACTTCAGACAAATCACCTCCAGTGAATTTTAAATCACCTTGTAGCCTGAGTAATCAAATCAGTCTCCAACAAGAGACTCTGACAGTGAGAAGGTCTGGGAGCAAAAGGACTGAGGGATAAAATGTTGAAAGAAAACAAAGTAAATAATTAACACAAGTGGTCACTGATTTTCTTCTCACTAGTTTCAAGAATCCTAGTTTCTGCAGTGTAGCTAAGCTTGGTTTCCAACTAACCATCCCTTTTCCTCCTTGGTCCCATTGGCAGCACTCCTTTGTCTCTTCTTGACTGAAACCCCACTGCCAATTCCTCAGTGCCATTTCTGGGCATACTCATTTCCCCTTCTCCATTTTTCTTTGCCTCCGGCCATAATGAATCAATAGCTCTGAAAAAGTCCTGTCATCTAGTTTTCTGTTAGTTATCTAGGTTTTCATATTTTCCAATGAAGACTGTTGTAATCATGTGAGTGACATTCCTAAACGTGTGTCAGTTTTGTCGTGGTGATTTCAAAGGGATCTGTCTTTCTCATGCCCCTTTTCTCTCAGTACAAAAAACAGAGGCACTCATGGATTATATGTTAACTTCATTCTCTTCCTACTCTAGACATATCTGCTTCATTTTTCCCTCTTTCTCTCATTTCTTCTTCATCGGGTTAGAAGAACTCTGAATTCCCCCAAATAATAATAATAGTTAAGTCATTTAATCTTCATAGCAACCCCTTAAAGTAGTTCTACCATTTATGCCCAATTTACAGATGAGGAGACTGAGGCACAGAGGTAAATTGGCTCGAATCACACAGTTAATAAGTATTATAATTGAGATTTGATTTTGTAGTCTGTCTCCAGAATCCTAGCTAACTAGTTTTTTTCCCTCAATTTCTATCAACTTAAAAATAATTGAAACAGCTAAAAATCAACTATATTGAACTCTGATTTATACATCAAAAAATCCTCCCTTTTAAAATGAACAATTTAGTTAGTTGTAGCATAATCACATAGTTTTGTAAATAGTACTATTCCAAAGTATTTCTATCACCCCTAAAGAAATCTTATACCCATTAGCAAATAATCCCCACTGTCCTCTACTCTCAGCCCCTGCTAATCATTGATCTACTTCCTATCTCTGAATTCGCCTGCTATGGACATTTCATATAAATGGAATCATACAATCTGTGGGTTTTCTTTTTTATGACTGGCTTCTTTCACTTAGCATATTTTCAAGGTTCAGTTATTTGTAGCAGGAATCAGTATTTCATTGCTTTTTATGGCTGAATAATATTCCATGGTATGAATATACCACATTTTGCTTTGCCATTTGTCAGTTGATGGACATTTGGGTGCTTCCTACTTTTTGACTAATGTGAATATCATTCTATGACTATTTGTCTGTTTTTTTGTAGATACACATTTTCATTTCTCTTAGATATATGCTTAGGATTTGAATTACTATGTCATATGGTAACTCTGTGTTGCGAAACTGCCAAATTTTTTCCAAAGCAGCCTACACCATTTTCTAACCCCACTAGAATGTGTGAGGGTTTCAGTGTTACTACATCTTTAACAGCATGTCTTTTTATTATAGATATCACAATGTATGTGAAGTGGCGTCACATTGTGGTTTTAATTTGCATTTCTCTGATTATTAATGTTGAATTTTTTTCATATACTTATTGAATATCTGGCAGAAATATTTGGCAGAAATATCTATCAAAATTCTTGGCCATTTAAAAATTGAGTTGTCTTTCTACTCTTGAGTTGCAAGTTTATTCTGAATATAAGATCTTTGTGAGATATCTGATTTATGAATAAATTTTCTCATATTTTGCTTTCTTGGCAATCTTTTGAAAGACCGAAGTTTAAAAAATTATTGAACTAATTTGCCTTATAACATTACATAGGATTAACTGTGCATCATTCAATCAGCATCTTTATATACTGCATTAACTTCACCACTAAATGTCCAATTCTATCATTCATCATGTAATTGATTCCTTTTATCTATTTTCCCCAGTTCTCTCCCCCTTCCCCCTTTCTTTCTGATACAATATTTTTTTTTATTAACTAAAAGTCTATTTTGGTTTTACTTGATTCATTTGTTTGATTTATCTGTGTACAACATGAGTGAAATATAAGGTGTTTCTCTCTCTCCATCTGACTTATTTCGCTAAGCACAATTTCCTTTGGGTCCATCATGTTATTGCAAAAGGCAGGATTTCATATTTTTTATAGCTGAATAGTTGTCCATTACACATACACCTATACACACATATCTTGTTAATTCAGTTATCTATTATGGGTACTTATGCTGTTTCCAGCTCTTGGCTATTGTAAATAATGCAACAGTAAACATGGAAATATATGTACCTCTTCAAATTAGTATTTTTTTAAGAAGTTTTAAATTTTGATGAAATTTAACTTATTCATTCTTTTCTTGTTTTCATTCTACATCTAAGAATTCATTGTCTATTTCAAGGTCATGAAGATTTCTGATTTCTTCTAAGAGTCTTATTGTTTTAACTCTTTAATTTAGGCCTCTGATTCATTTTGAGTAAGTCTGTTTATATGATATAAGGAAGAGTTCTTTTTTTTTTTTTTTGCAAGTGAGCTTTAACCTGAAGGAATATTTTTAGTATTTTTTGCAGAGCAGTTTTGCCAATGACAACTCCTTAGAATATTTGTTTATCTCAGAATTTCTTAATTTCTTCTTTAATTTTGAAGGAAGATTTTGATGTTCTTGGTTGGCAGTCTTTTTTATTTTCAGCACTGAATATGTCACCCACTGCTTTCTGGTCTGCAAGGCTTCTGATGAGAAACGAGCTCTCAGTGTGATGGAATTTTCCTGGTAATTAGAAGTCACTCTTCTCTTTCTGCTTTTCCGTTTCTCTACTTGTCTTTGAGTTTTGACAATTATATTGTGCCTAGGAAAGGATGTAATTTAGTTTATTCTACTTAGGGTTTCTTAAGCTTCTAGATGTATAGATGAATGTCCAGAAGATTTGGGGTGTTTGAACCATTATTGCTTCACATGTTCTTTCTGCTTCTTTTTCAACTATATTTCAGGAATTCTTATTACATCTATGCTGGTGCTCTTGATGGTGTCCTACAGATCTCCTAGGCTTTATTTTATTTTTCTATATTCTTTTTTCCCCTTCATATTCTTTAAACTAGATCGTCTCAGTTGGTCTTTCCTCAAGTTCTTTGACAATTTTTCTGCCAATTCAAAAAAAAAAAAAAATTTAAATAAAAGTGTTGTTTCCCCTCTGGACTCAGGACTCAATCTCCAGGGATGTGTGGGCTGAGCTCCTACAGAGACAATTGACCTCACCACTACTCCATCAGGGCATGCCCCAAAAATTATTTTAAAGGGAAGTTACAGGCAGGAATGAAGGCAAGTAGGCAGGCAGGAAAAAAGAAGAGGAATTATTTTTTTGTTGTTCATATTAGTTGTTCATTTATTTAGTTATCGTTTTTCCCCTGGACCTGAACATAAACCTGTGTCCTTAGGATGTACATCAACTGCTCTCCTCTGGAGGCAGTGGATCTAACCACTACTCCACCAGGGTGCACCGCCAATTCAAATTTTTCTTCAGCTTCTCTAGTGATATTTTTATTTCATTTGTTATGCTTTTCAACTCCAGCATTTCAACTTAGAAGTTTTTCTTTTTACATTTTTATTGATAGTTGATTTTAGTAGATACTGTTCATATACTTTAGTACTTTAGACATGTTTTCCATTAGTTCTTTGAATGTATTTATAATAATTTAAAATCTTTGTTAAATAAATCTAACGTTTAGACTTCCTCAGGAACAGTGCATACTAAATGATATTTTTTTTATTTATGGATCATGCTTTCTTGTTTCTTTTCATATCTCATAATTTGGAATAATAATGGCATCTGAAATAATGTAATGTTAAACTCTGGAAACCACATCTGCACTTCCCTTACTTGCCCAGGGTTTCTTGTCTATTTACCTACTTCCTTGTCTGAATTATAGAACATCTTTATTCTTTGTCATGTGTGTTCACTGAGAGCTCTGTTAGTTCTTACTGGCCAGCAATTATAAGAATTGGACAAAGATACTCTTAAATACCTAGGACAAGTCACCCCTCAGGCTGTGTGTGTGTGTGTGTTGTGTGTGTGTGTGTGTGTGTGTGTTGGTGTACACTTTCCACACTAAGGCTGCTTACAGTTTTGCCCTAGCTTTCCCATTCGTGCAGAATCTCAAGGTCATCTAGAGGTAAAAGAGCTCTTAAAAAAAAAAGACTTAGGTCTTTCACGGCATGTGCACAATCCTTCCCTTACCTGTGACTTTTTAGAGCTCCAAGAATACACTGGAACTTTACAAACCACCCTATATTCATCTCATTCTTCAAATTTTTCCTTTTAAGCTTTTTAGCCAGATTTTTGTTTCTCCCCAATGCCACTATGCCTCAGTCATGCCAAACAATTGCTGCTAAATGTTTTCACAAACACCTGGGAATAGAGCTTTTCCCACTGAGCCAGCTCTGATTCAGGTCAGTTGAAAACAGGGCCTGGTAATGGGGCTTTTCCAGCAAATTTCCAGACTGGTCAAATGGTAACAAGTCTCTGGGGATGGGACTCATTGCGGGATCCAAGCCCCTTCAGCCCCGCTCCAGGGACTGCCCGAGTACTGTAATTTTTTTTTTTCTTTTTCGTTAACACTATTCTAAGACTACTGGCTTTCAGGGTCGTTGCAAGAATGAGCAGAGGAAGATGGGAACAGTTCCAATTAAAGTACTATTATTGTACTTACTGTTCTTACCAAGATTCACCTGTTTTTCGCAAATAAGTGCTTCTTTGGTGGTTATAAGACTCTGCTTAGTTTCCTGAGTCTTGAAAAAGTTTGTTTTGACAGTTTTGGGCACTGTTCTTTTTGCTTTTCTGGAGCAACAGTTTTTGAAGGTTTTTACTCTGTCATTCTAGAATCTCTTCTCTTAAGCAACCTGGCTTTAATGTATAAACACAAATTTTAGGAAATCCTTAATAAGAGTTCTGAAGATCTAGTTAGAAAGGAATATGGAACTCTAGAGGATTTTAAGTCGTCCGTGCAATAAAACACAAGAAGTGATTTAAAATTTTCCTGCTGCTTCAAGACCATCAAAGGACATTTGTAGTCAGTATGTGCTACAAGTATTTTAAGAAACATTTTTCTGTGAGTTACATTTTTATAACTGGATCATGCTACTTTCATATGGGTGTGCCCTGATATTTTTGCTGATGAACACTTGGTTTTTCCCAAGTTTTCACTGCTGCAAACAACAGTATAGGGCCTGTTATTGGGCACATATCTTTATATACAGAAGTCATTTGGTCATTAACTCCATTGAAATGCTCTTGCTCATTCAAAAAGTTTATGTTTAAAGTCTCAATGGCTAAGATAACATGAATTTGAAAATCTCCAGAACTTATATTTTCTTTCTGATGCTATTTTTGAGAAAATTTTTCTTTATGGTTCACTTTGTCATTCTTTATTCTGGAAGTCCTAAATATGTACAGAATATCTGAAACAGGAAAATGAGATAAATTATTTTAAAATTATGTTAATTATAAATTCTAGTAAGTTTTTCTGTACTTTCCTGACATCTTTTTCAAAGAAATACCTCTAAATTTGAAGTACTGGTGAAGGATAAAATTGGAATATTCTTGGTGAATTTAATGCATTACATACAGATACTGATGTACATCTCAAACCTGTAATGTTATGATTCCATGTTCCATCAGTAAAATTAAAAATAAGACAGACAGCCATGAGGCCACTTGTTAATCTGAATAGATGATCATACACAGTTCCCTCCTGCTCCCTGCCGGTGCTCAAACTTTTATCCTATAGGCTGCAGGCAGAAGTTTCATTATACCTCAACTTAGGGCATATGCATCAGGTATGAACCTGAACCACTGAAACTCTTCCTGGCATTTGAAAGTCTAAATTTGTTCTACTCGTTTTACATATTTTTCTCTTGTAAGTAAGTTGTAGCAGGATGATTCATCTTTTTGAATTTGGATTTGTTACTGGAGAGAGTCAGCATTTTAAAATTTAGCATACACATTTTTCTAGCTCGGTTAGATTTGAGCATGATTGAAAAGATGCGGTAGAATGGGAACCTGGGTGTTTGTAGCACCATTAAAGAAAGCGTCTTTAATTGTGGCCCAACCCTTTTCATTATATAAAAGGAAAATAAAAATAACCTTTTGTCAACAGCTTTTCCTCCCTTTACCTTAATGTTTCTCTGACTGCCTTTTGATAGTTTATTATCCTAGTTCCTATCTTCTGATGAGCAAATCAGTAAAACGTGTTTTAGGCAGACCATTGCGAGGTATTAATTGCCTCATTAGAAGACACCTGGTTCTTTTTTTTTTCAGTCCCCTCTGGTGCTGGGGTGCAGGAAATAAAAGTGGCCCTTTGCTAATTCTCAGTTAAGTTATAGGCCAAATCCCATTACGACAAATCCCAGCACAACAGAGGCTTTATATGACAAGATTTCTAAATCACAACCAAACAATAATCTTCTCATTGTAGGCAACAAACTCCTAGGCCTACCTCCATATGCATTAGGAACTTTTTCATAATGGAATTTGACTGGCAGTTATGTTTGGAATCAGAATTATGAGCTGGCAATGGTGATTCTGCATATGAATGCAAGGGAAAAAGGCCTCATTTGCTTTCCTGAAATGCGCTATCAGTGAACCAGAGCAACCCTGTAATAGCATGGTGAATTCTTATAAGCATACAGGAGATTAGCTCGAGCCGCCCATCTTGATGTGAGGCAGAGGCTCCTAGACCAAGTGCTGGCTGACAGTCTTGGCCCTTAACGCAGTCCCTGGCACTTAAGTTGCTTTCAGGACATAACTGTTGAATGAAGAAGAGACTAGAAACAATTTTGACTTGTGTTTCCTTAGTCTCTGAGTGGAAAAGGAGCACAGAGTCAATTAGATTTTCCAGGGAGGCTGGTTTTTAATTGCATTACAAACAAGTCCACCCTTTTATTAGCTTAATAGCCAGGTCCTCAGAGCCCCCAGTGCTCTCCAGTCAGCCCTAGGGGTATAAATAAATACCCCTATGGGTATTTATTGAGTGATAATCAGCAGTTGGTTCTGTAGAACTTGATGAAGGGGCGATTTGCAAAGTTCGTTTTATCCTCCCTGAAGAGTGCTTTGGGGATGATATAAGACTTTGTAGAATGATGCACCAGATCTCTTTATCCAGAACTTGTGACTGCTGTTGACACCTGTGCTGAAGTCAGATAAGATCACCCTGCTGCCTCAGTCATGATACAGAAATAAATATACTGCCACTTGTATGAATGTTAATAATAATGATAACACTGAATTTTTACATATGTTTTTATGTCCCAGATACTTTTGAAGAGCTTATATAGTCTGACATATTTTATAGTACCTTGAGGTTAGGTGCTCTTTCCCTCCTTTACAAATGAGGAAACAGAGAGGTTAAGTATTTTATTCCAGGTCTCACAGCTATTAAGTGTCAGAACTGGAATTTGAACCCACACAGTTTAGCTCCATAATTCATACCTTAGCCACTCTCTTTTGGTGCATCTCCTTTGTGAAACCTCTGTTTGTTCAAATAGTGTGTCTCTGTTACTGATCATGCAAGTGTAGTCAGCACATTCGTTGAGTGCCCGCTGTGGACCAGGCACTGGGATTATAGTGGCGAATGGAAGGTCACAAGGTGCCTGGTCTCTTTTGTGATCAGCAGTCATGCCCATAGATATGAGGAAAGAATGAAACTTGCTGCTCTCACAGTGATCTTGCATGGAAATACCTACTCTGGGCCAGGAAGAAGCAACAGTGAGACTCAGTAGTGAGGTTGAAGTCTACAGGGAGGACAGGCAAAGAGAGGGGAAGTGGTATTCCACACTTATCGAATGGCATATGCAAAGTCTGGCAGGCAAGTGGAATAAGTCTTTTCAGCGTCCTGCCCCTGGGTAGGAAGAGGAAGACACTGCAGAGAGGTTGTCCATGGTAGATCATTGAGGACTCCTTAGATCATGTGAAGAAGTTTTGTTACAAGCAATAGGAAACCACTGAAAGAGTCTTCAGTAGGAACATGAAATGAACAGATTTGGGATTTTAAAAGATCTCTGTGGTGTCTCAGGCAGAACAGATGGAAGGATCTCTGAAGAGGGTAACAGGGGTGACAGAAAGTTCATCCCATTGGCCACACAAAGACAGAAGCAGGTCAGACCCACATCATGGCAATGGAGACGAGAAGGTTAGATCTGAGGAACGTGTAGGGAATAAAATCAGTAATTGATAATGGGTGGAAAATGGAGGGGTAAAGTGACTTTAGCTGTCATGGCAACCAAGTATCTGAAGTAGAGGGCACATAGGAAGTGTGGACTCTCGTTTCCTTCTGGAAGCAACTAGAACCATCTAACTCACAGTAGCAATGTTTTTTTTAAGCTATGTAGGTAGAGAAAGACTTTACACAGCCACTCATATTTCCTGAGTACCTGCCATGTATCAGGAAGTAGATGACACAGACAGAAATCCTGTCCTAAAAGCAGTGCTTTTCATTCAGGGACAATTTTGGCCTGCCCCATACCCCCAGAGGTAAGGGTGGGGTGGGGGCTGCCCCTGGCATCTAGGTCAGCCTTTACTTACTGGTGAGACCAGAGAGGATGCTAAATACCCTACAATACTGAGAACTGGCCTCTACAGCAAAGAACTTTATGAGCTCAAATGTCCAGAATGTGGAGGTTGAGAAAACCTTTGTTTATACTTGATATGGGAAGACATAGGCGCAAGCAGTACAATTGCTAATACAGTGTGAATGAGGTCATGTGTAAGGCGTTATGGCAGAATGGAACACAACCCCTGTATTGGGGGCGGGGGAGATACAGCAGAGACTGCTGCTTTTAGCAAAGTTTAGAGAGGATAGTGAAAGCATGTTGGAACAATCTGAGTTCTGTTTAATTTGGATTTAGTTAAACTGTTAGGACTATGGACTTTGGTGCCAAGGGTTCAAATCCACACTTGACCTCTAGGAGCTGTGTGACCTTTGACCTAGTTATACCTCCATTTCTCCATCTCAATATTTGATTCTCTCTTCATAATGCTTGAAGTGAGAGTTTGAGCATATTATCTTGTGCAGGGGAATTGCTCAGTAAGTGCCCTTAATAAGCACCCTTCCTCTTAGGTGCCTGGTTCATGGCATCTTTGTTTTCTCCATGGTTTCTTGAAGAAGGAGAGGACATAAAGCTGCTTAGCCCCAGAACCTTTACAAAACCAATAAACCTCTTTCCTGGGTTTGCTTGCTAAGGGCGAGCAGCTTCTTTCCTGCTTGTGAAGGTAAACATGAAAGGGAAGAAAATACAGCAACAACTTTAACTGTAATATTCAGATTTTTGTGGGAACATCCGATGGAAAAGTTGAGGTTTTGAAATGGGATACTCAGCCTTTACTCACAGTTGAGCAATAAATGCGGTGCTGCCTTGTGCAAGACTTGAGCTTGTCTACCGAGTTTAATTGTCCAGTTATATACAACTGCTGTCCAACGTATTTAATCATCATGTGGTCATTGGCTCAGAAGTTCTTCAGAATTTGAGGCATCCTAGTCTGCTAATGTGCTAAAGCCAGTTGTAGTCATGCAGTTGTGTTTACTGAAAAGCAAGGCCAAATTTTTTTTTTAACTGTCCCAAGAACTTACTGCATTTAAACCCTTTGAATTTGATGTCTTTGTACCAAAAGGAAAAAGCATTTAGAGAAATTTCCTGCTGGCCTCCTGAATACTGGACACACTGTAAAATGATGTTAGGATTGAGGCAAAACCATCTGACCTCAAGAAAAAGGAGGTGTTTGCGGAGATCATTACTGGGAATGGCTGCTGGTGAAGGAGAATTCACCTTTCAAGGCAGTAAGTGTGTTCCATTGTCTTCCAGAAAATCAGAAAAGAGATTCATCCTAATGGGGGTAGCCACTGTACTCTAGACCATTGTTTGGCAAATTGTGACCATGGACCAAATCTAGTCCATCATCTTTTTTTATTTTTAAGAGAAAAGAGGCAAAAATGAAGGCCAGTAGACAGGCAGACAGGCAGGCAGGCAGGCAGAGAGAGGAGGAAGAAGTATTGTATTTATTTAATTGTTCATTGTGGTTGATGTGGTCATGAACCCGGGTCCTCGTGAACTAAGTCACCCTAGCAGCAGACTTAACACCTGAGCCACCAGGACATGCCATGTTTTTTGTAAATAAAAATGTTTGGAAAGCAGCTATGCTTAGTCATGTGCGTATTATCTATGTCTACGTTGCTGGCTAGGCGGAGTTACTGCAACAGAGACCATCTGACCTGCAAAGCCTAACATCACTGTATTGCTGGTCTTCTACAAAATGTCTGCAACCCTAACTCTAGAAGAGTGTTTCTCGAGCTCTAATGTGCCTACAAATCAACCACAGATTATGACTCATGAGATCTGCTAATACACATTTCTAACAAGCTCCCAGGTGATGCCAGTTTTTATGGTACACGGACCATTTCTCTTTGAATAGCAAAGTTCTGGAAAGTAATTGGCTTCATTGATACTGTTCCTGTAGGCAGCAGAATGCTTGATGGTTAAGACATAGAGATCAATAGCACTCATTACCTTGTCGTCTTGGCAAGATACCTAGTGTTCCTTAGCTATAAAGTGTTCAGCACATGGTCTGACTTACAGTTTGGATACAGTCATTATTAGAGTTGGTGCATGGGCGTACCCTGGAACATTACATTATCACGTAGGAGTCAGGCACAATCCTTATTGTGATCTTCAAATCAGTCTTTGGAGGTCACCTTGGAAGATGAAGTGTATGTGAGTATTTTTGAGTGTTGAAGGGCAGTTGTTTATTTATGTTTTAATTTCTTAAAAATTTATTTCGTTTTCTAGTTTTTTATCACAGTAAGTTTGTTTTACATGTTAAAATAAATTCATGTGTAGGTTCCCCATATGTGCAGTTTCCCCATTCCTCAGATATATGTCAACACACCCTGCCTTCCACCAAATACCCATTCACCATTGTTCAGTGGGCTCCGCCACCACTTGTCCCTCAGCCCCCATCCCATTCCCTGTTGGTCACCTCAGTTCTGTTGCAAGTGTCCAAGGATTGGTTATGTTTCATCTGTTCCTTTGTTTTGTCTATTCACATTCCACCTATGAGTAAGGTCATCTGGTATCTGCCTTTCTTCTTTTGCTTATTTCATTTAGATAATCTCTCTAGATCTACTCATGTTGATTCAAATGATAAGTTTTCATCTCTTCTGATGCTACGTTGTATTCCCTGGTGTATATGTACCACATAATCTTTTTCCATTCATCTGATATTGGCCACTTAGGTAGTTGCCAGTTCTTAACTATTGTGAATAGGGCAGCAATAAACATGTTAGTTCATAAATCTCTGCAAATTAGTGTTTTCGTATCTTTTGGGTGAATACCCAAGAAGTAGGATGGTGGGATCATATGAGATTTCCATTTTCAAATTTTTGAGGAACCCCCAGACTGTTTTCTATAGGGGTTGTGCCAATTTGCATTCCCACCAACAGTGTAAAAATGTTCCCTTTTCTCCACATCCTCGCCAGCATTTGTTGTTTCCAGACTTTTGGGTAAACACCGGTCTCTCAGGTGTAAAGTGATGTCTGTTGTTTTCAGGGCAGTTTGTATTTAAAGGAAAGATTAGCGATTGCTTTGGTTTGAAAACATAATAGTTAAAAAAAACACAATTCTTCAAGTTCCACATTCAGATCTTACTCTTCTATCATGCTTTTAAATATTCAGTTCCCATTCATAAGCTTAATTTTTATATTATCAAATGCGTATCTGACTTCTGTTTAAAGTCTTCAGACTTGACTCTCTTCTTTTCCAAGGAAAATCCCCTTTCCCTTCCCTTTTAATAATTCTTATACATTAAAAATATAAATATATTTGAAATCATACATCTATACAAAGTATTCAATAAAATACTTTAAATTAAAATTACAAGAATAACTTATTTGAATACTGAAAATTCTCTTAAATGTTAAAATGATTGAAGTACCAGGTATGATTGGACTCCATGGTACAAACTATATAAAGATTATATATTTTAGTCTTTTAAACATTTCTGTATATTGTTGTAAATATTACCAGGATTAAAAGATGCTTATTCACTAAGGAAATATTTGTCCTCCCAAGCAATTTGGGAGGGAACCTTTTTTTGCTACTTTGAAATTGTGTGATGACTGAGAATTTCAGGTGGGATATGGTTTAGGTTCTTATCTTCAGTGCTACAGAGATACCCCACTCCAGTTTACAGTTACTCTGTCATTGATTTGAATTAATAACATGGTGGTCAGATAGCTTATGGCCCTTGGATTTAAGTTAGAGGCTATAGAAGTCAAGAATACTTCTCCAAGCTGCTCCATGTTTTATTGCTTGATCTCTTTTGTGTTTTTTTGTCTAATTCTAGTGATATTTGAACTGGTAGTAAGTCTGTCTCCTAGGGCCACATATTTCCTATATAGTATAATAAAAACCTGTTTAATTCTAAAGATCTTCACTGACTCATGGTCAAAACATCCAGACATTCTACCAGTGGAGTTGCCCAGGTCATTAAACCCCCTGGGTATTAAAGACAATCAAAACAGTTAAGTATTATCCATGTGCTGTCTTTGGGTGGACTAATTATAGGGGAAATGTGTTGTAGTTGGTTGATACTATCCAGATTGTGTAATCTACCTTTTCACTTGAATGAACCTTCTTCAAGGAGGAGGTTCAAGTTCAAATTCAGTCAGAAAAGACAGAAGTATGCCTAGCCATATGCTAGAGAGATTCGATGGTTTAAACCAATGGTCTCATGATCAAATGGTCTCCATGGTCTTTCATGATCAAACTTTTCGTGGAAGCTTACTGTAATTTGTTTGTGAGAAATGACTCTAGATGATTATTTTAATTTTTGTGTGCATTTTATTATTTGAAAATCTGACCAGGTCTTGAACTGTTTTACCATAATTCATTTGAAAGACATTTGTTTAGAAGGCAGCATTGGTTCATGACTGACCATCTGGCATGTAGCTACACTGGGTACCTGATTCAGATGTTACCACAGAGCAAGTTTTTCTGGGATTGGATTGAGCTTCAGATACACACTGCAAGGTTATCTTTTTGTTGTTGTTAAAAGTGGTTACCTAATAGGTATATAACTTTATAAGATAAAACTTTCAAAGAATATTCTGATCATATCTTTCTGTCTATCTAAGGAGAGCCAATCTCAGAAACCTGAAGGTAAGCAGAATTTTGTGTAGAATTCACATCCAGGCATCTCAAGGCCTCTCTATTTATGGACTTATTTTGCATTTAAGAGAAACAGAACATTTTTGGCCATTTTTGCCCCAAGGGTCCCAGAAGTTAAGCCTATAAATGGCGTTACAGGAATTAAGTATAATCCTACTCTCCTGAAAGAAATTAAGAAATTAAACCATTATCTTCCTGTTCATGGTTAGGATTTAAAATACCTTGGTTGAGTCAATCTCTTTACATCCTCTCGCAATATCTTTATCCACATTTGACAATTCTGTGCAAGGAAAGATTCTTTCAAATGATATATGTAGAGTTGATAACTATGCCATTAGTTTGCACATGTACATTTTTATAGCACACTGAGAGATGTGACTTTCTCAGGAACTCATTCACCATGGATTTGAACTGTGCTGAACTGCACACTCCCTTTGAGGACTTTCACGTGCACCTTGTTATTGTTTCATTGACGCAGGCTAGTCAAATCAACCTTTAACATTGTCGTTAAGGCTCCAGATGTAGTCACTGCTGTTTTAGAATTTTTTTTAAAGGAAAGGTGCAGGCAGGAGTGAAGGTGAGTAGTCAGGCAGGTTGGTTTGGTTGTTCCCCCTGGTCTCCCATCTCCAACTGGGGTCCTTGGAATATGTGTGGACTATGTCAGCCTAAGGTCAAGGGCCTAACTGCTAAGCCACCAGGGCACGCTTGCTGTTCAGAAGACTATGAGTGGAGTTGAAAATAGAAGAAAACATGATTTAGGGAATCCAAAAAATGCCAACCTCTTCATTTTGACGTGAAATTCAAGTTCCCACATTAGCATTTGGAGTTTGAAGAGTACAGTGGTGATGATTAGTACCTGACACAACTTCTTCCATCACAGACTAGGAAAGTCCTCCTGATTAGCTGGTCTCTTAAAATGTTACCCGATCTATTTGCTCCTGGCTGTCTTCAATTCTGTGTTGGGATGTGACTCCTGTCAATGTCACAATGCCTTCCTTAAATAATGGTAAGAAAGAATTTGTGTTCCTTTAAGTGAGTTCCTATTTCGAGTTCATCTTCCTTAAGGCAGTAACTGTTTTCTAGCCCAGTATTATCCACTCATTTAATCTCTGAAATGAATAAATATTTGAGTGCCTACTGTGTACTACCTGCTGTGTATTTTTGGGGTCATTGTGATGTATACATGTGGCCCCTTCTATCTTGTGCTTTTCTGTTCTGGAAGGGAAGGCCATCTTGGAACGGATGATCATGTGATCATTTAATCTCATTTGTGATGCAGGGGTGCCATATTGCATTAAATACAATGACATTCACTTGGAGGCCATATGAGTAAGAATTGTTAGCTAATAATTGGAGAGGAACTTCCAGGGTCACTTAGGTCATTTCAGGCTGCCCTGCAATATCGGCCACACAATTTATTTAATGTGTGTGTTAGCTATGTCAAAGTTCGTTCTATGGACTTAAAGCATCATATCCTTTAAAAACGGGATTGTGATGCTCTAAGCCAACACACAGAAAAAGTGTAATTTATCAAAATATTCCCCATCTATGTGTGTGTCATAGGGATATGGGTTCTCATGGTTCTTTTTTATTATTTTCACAAAATTAATATGTGTGTGGAGTGGTCATGTGCATGCATTCAAATGCATGTATTCTAAGATACGTTTTTGCCCCCTCCCCCCAGGCTGTTTTAAGCAATTATTTCTTGTCTGTTTTTTTTATATGAATTTTTACTCTTTCATACCTATGACTATAAAAATGCTAAATTTTGGTCTAACAACTCATCAGTGACAGGTAGACAGGTTCAAATCAAAGAAAGCCTTATAAATGTGACCCTAGTAAAGAAAAGTAATGATGAGCAAGATGTAGGATGGCAGTCACAAAGAGAAAAGACGCAGCCGATTTTATTTTTTCACAAGCCCTAATTCCAGTCCTCCCACTGTAGTAATCGATGTTTCTCATCATAGGAAATGACAGATACATTGAGCATCTGAAGCATCAGAGCACAAGTGATTTCTGGTATACTTTTCATCAGTTGATACTAAAATTTTTCTTAGTCTATTTTCTCTCTTTTTATCTGTGAGCGGCAAGGCTATCTCATGAGGAGGACCTTTGGCAATTGTGGAAGTCTGAGCCATAAAGTGGCATATTTCTATTTCATCCAAACAAGGAAGCATCATTCAAATATAAAAATAGGCAAGTGCCAGTGTGCAGATTAATATTCCACAATGAAAAGACATGTGGTCTGTCTGCTTGCACCCACTCTACACATTTTCTCCAGGTGGAGTCCCGCCCCACTTTTGGCCAAAGCTTGAGTTTGAGAAGTGCTTCCAGAAGCATACAAGTACGGACGTCTTAAAGAAAAAGAGTGGGCTCTGGGGCTCCTCAGCCAACTGAGAGTTTCCTTGACTTACCCCAGACTGGCATTTAATGCCTTGCAGCCATTCCATCTTACTATCCATGCACGTCCTCCCATAAATGCCCTGTTATTGCCCTAATGGGGCATACTACACTACCGCCTTGGAGCGGTTCAGGCAGTTGCCAAGTCAGATGAATCTGGCAACAGAAGCCTGTGCTGTTTCCGTAAAAGGCTGTTGGTTCTTTCTTCTTATAAATTAATGGTGCCTGTTGTTGCCAGGTGTGCAGGCTGCTCCTGGAAAAATGTGGGGTGGTTGAGTGGTTGTTAACACTTTCAAGCCGCTAGGCATCTCAGAGAAGGAAGAGTGAAGTTGGTGGAGGTGAGAACTCCAGGGAGCAGGGGTGGGAGACCAAGACCACTGTAGAAGCAAAGATCACAGGCCCCCCACCACCACCCCACCTCTGGCCAACCGCTGACTTGAGGAAATTTAGGGTCCACTTTGTCTGATCTGAATTTCTCAAAAGAAATGGAAAGTCCTGCTTTTTATAGAAAATCTTCTGAATTTTACAAGTTTCCAACTAATTGAGACTTTGGGGAAAACAGCAGGAGCCAAATACAACACATCTGTTGGCCAGGACCTGGCTTTTGTGCCCAGACCTGGCTACTCCGAGTGTGGTCCCTGGACCAGCAACTTCAGTGTCACCTGGGAACTGGTTAGAAACACAGAATCTCAGCACCAGCCCAGACATACTGAGTCGGAAACTTCACGTGAACAAGACCTCAGGTAGCTTGGATGCACATTAAAGTTGGAGAACTGTGCCGAGGAGTTGCTTCAGTTCTCAGTGCACAAAGCTTTCGAAGCATTGCCTGGAGACCAAATGTTTTTTAATGGAATTCCGCTTTAAAAGTCCAAAGAGAACCTCATCCTCGAGTTATAAAGTTGGATATAACTTTGCTGGGGAAACCTCCTCCCTAAAACCAGGTCAGATTTTCTTTCTATGCGGTCGCATTTTACCATGTTCTCATTTGTATGTAGCTATTGACAAGTGAGGACCCCGTGTAGGCAAGGGCCTTGTTTTCTTCTGTTTGCCTTGAAACCTTTATATTTCCAGCACTTGTCACAGTGCCTGGCACATAGTCCTGTTCAGTGAATGAGTGTGTTCACTGAAATCTTACGATTTTAATGTTTAAGCATTTCATGTTCATTATTATTGTCAGAATAAGGAAGACTCAGTAGCTCTACTTTTTTTTTTTTTTTTTTAAATAGTTTTCCTGTCTACTCATTTGGAATGTATCTCTCATTCATGGTTAGATTCCTTGGACTTATCCCATGACCTAGCAGATAATAGATGCCCAATAAGGATGTTCTGAGTGGATGAACTAGTAAAAGCAAAGAACTCAATAGTGACTCCTGTGTTAATGACTCCTCTCATCATCATCCCTTAATTGCCCATCTACCTAAAACTACAGATTCATGCCTCAATTATGGACTTAAACTATTTAGATATCTATTTTTAGCTTAGTGTTCACAAGCACTGTTCTGAATTTTAATGGGGCCTTTAAAGATGTACAATGCATTCCATTATGGAAATAACAGATCAGTGCCTTCATGTTTATCTCATCCAAATAAAAGGGTCAAAGCACATCCTTTTCTCAGCCTCAATAGGTTGCCCTTATGAAATCTGAAATGAATCTTAACTGTTCCCATCTGATCCACAGATTTTCTAAAATAGCTTATTGCTAAGAAGAAAAATAGGGAAATAGACACAGAATGTTTCCTATTTTAGTGTTTGTTTTTTATACATTCTATACAAAGATCATTTGTCATTGGCCAAACATCTTTTGATCCAAATAAAAATAGCTTTTTTAAAAATCACAATGGTACATTTTTGGGTGTTATGAAAAGCGGCTTTGCTGTGATTCTATTATTTCATAAAAATTGACTTCCCATGGTTCTTATCTACTTGTTATATCTGTTGACATGCTTACCTACTAAAATAATTTGTTCCATTCAGCTATCCTCTGGACTGGAGTGGACTCTCATTTTTTGTATGTATGCATTTGCTAAGGTTTTGTTTTGTTTCAGGGAGTGTGTATGTGAGTGTGCGTGCGTGTGTGTGCGTGTGTGTGTGTGTGTGTGTGTGTGTGTGATTTTAATGACTTATTTTAGATCTCTTGGAGTATGATCTAGGATGGTCATGCAGAGAATTTGACATCAATTTTGAAAGGTTTGGTAATGCCAGTCAGATACAAATCCTATTTTAGATCAAAAGAATATAAAACTAATTTCTTATATATGTGTATAGAAACTAAATTTTCTGTTGATTGTATGAAGTGAAGGAATAATTGTCACTTTGCAAATTAAAGTACAGTTAGTATTGTAGATACTTAATTATAATGAACTGAGGCTTTTGTAAAATTTCTTTGAAAGACAAGGCTGTTAAAATATGCTCTTTAGTGTATAGTCAAGTGGGGCTTTTTTATTTTCAATTTTAAAGAACAGTACCTTGGTAGGCCTTTAATAACTGTTTGCATAATTAAAGGAAAATATAAAAAGATACATTAAATTATAAATAGTTTGTTACATTGACAAGGTGGAGAAGAGAATAAGAGAGAGGATGGAGGGAGAGACTCGCTTTATGTGCTTTATACTTTCTATTTCAAAAGCTTGTATTGCTTTTGTGATTTAATTAACTAAAATAGGAAGTATGAAGGAATGAGAAAGTGCATGACCTAAAAATATTTAAATTTAAAAAGTCTGATTGAAGCTTATTGCTTATATTTTCAAAATTTATTCTAAAAATTACATGGTGGGTGCTCTTTGGCGGCCTAGCAGTCTAGTACACCTGAGCAGTCCCATGTATATCCAAGGTCCAGGGTTCAAGACCCAGGGCCAGCGTGAACAACAAATGTGAGCAACTAAATGAAAATAATAAATAAAGCTCTTCCTCCTCTTCTCTCTTCCTTCCTTCCTGTTTGCCTACTCACCATCATTCCTACCTGTACCTTTCCTTTAAAAAAAAACCCGAAAAGTTACATTGTATCCGTTAGAATTTTTAACTGGAATTTGGTGTACTGAGGACACTTTTTATCTACCACTTTCAAAATCCAAAATGTATTTCTGTCCTATTTACTTAGGGCATAGTATGTGATACTTTATGTTCTCAATCATTGAAATCATTATTCATGTTAAACAATGTTGTTTTTTATAACAGAGAAAATAAGTGTTTCTGGAGGAGAAAAATTTTAAAAGTTGAGAGAATTGTACAGTCTAGGAGCAGATACTCTGGAGCCGGAGTGACTTGGGCTTGTTACCAGATTTCTGTGTGCTTTAGTTTCCTCATCTGTGAAACAAATAGTAATACTGTTCCCCAGAGGTTTGTTGTTGGGCGTAAAGGAGCTGATCTATGTAAAACACTTGGAACAGTGCTCATAAAATGTAAGTACAGTATTTGTTAGCATATGCTGCATAACAAAGCATCCTCACATTTATTAGCTTGCACTAGCAGTCATTTCCTATTTCTCAGGATTCAGTTTGGCTGAGTAGTCCAGGATGACTTCCCTTTCATGGTTAGTGTGGTGGAAGCAGGGACCACAGCTGCTGGCTTATTCACAGGGGTGTGGGCACAGGGTTCTCTGCCGTATCCAGAGGGCAAAGCCCATATTGCTTTTCAAGCCTCTGCTTCTGTCACGTTGGTTAATATCACTCTAGTCAAAGCAAGTCACATAACCAAAACCACTCCCTATAATCGAGAGGACCACTCAAGACCTTAAGTACAAGCAGGGAAATTATTCAGACCATTTTTGCAGACAATCTGCCTCAAGCACTATCTAAGCATTAGCTGCTGCTATATAAGAACTATTACTATTATTATTGATATTAACTCTCCAAACAAAAAGCTCCTGCAAGTAAAGACATATTCTAGTCAAGCTCTTGAATATGTCTTCAGTTAGTCATTAGCATTTGCTATTTCCAAATATTGTGGGAGCCTCAAAAATTAATACTTGCAACAAGAGAGTTTTTAAGAGGAGCTTATTCTGCAGGACCGAAATTATTATTTTTGTTACAAACTGTAGCTGTCCCTACTGGTCTCCCTGGGAGCATTTTGCAGGTTATAAAATACAGCGATTACTATGGTAATCATATTGCAAGTATAAAATGGCTTTGACCTACTTGTTAAAATGCAGTGTGTATTAAAATAAAGACTGTGAGCTTAAAACTAAATGAACTCAGAATAAAAACAGAATAGAAAGTCCAAAGTCCTAGAGAGCTTTTCAAAGGGAAGGAGGACATTTGCTAAAGAGGACACATTTATCTTCATTCTTTTCGCTTTCCCCTTGGTGTGACGACCTCTGGGAAATGACACCCGTCTCAGAGAACATTTTTGTCCTCTGCCTGACTTGCAGGTAGAAAACCTTTTTTAAATAGTAAGAGCTCCCGTTTGCAGAGTCACTTACTATCCATGTACTGGGTCTTTAAATACACGATTTTAGTTTCTTGTCACGACATCTCCCCAAAGTAGAAATTATTATACTCTTTTTATAATTGAGAGAAATGGGCTAAGAGAGAACAAGTATCTTGCACCAGGCCTAGGAATTTTACCTTCAGAGACTTGGATCACTGAGGAGCCCTGAATCGGGATACCCGAGACCTACAAGGAGCTGGTCACAATCACAGAAATCGATCTGTGCATTGTGTGTATGCATGTCTTATTGATTCGACAAATACTGTGTGCCAGGCAGCATGTTGATTGCTGTGTAGTCAGTAGGCATGGCCCCTGGGAGGGTCTCCTGAGGATGAAGGTTTCCTGGATGTTCATGGAGGTTCCTGCGTTTGGGAAAAGGAGTGAACTGTGTTTGAGGTAGTAAGAGCGAGAAACCAGAGGGCCTTCCAACAGGTGAGTTAAGCTCCAATTTTGATAAAGCTGGCAGTGTAAGTAAGGCTTAGATCCTGAAGGGCTTTGTGTGTCTCCTTCCTTTAATCGAATGCACTAGGGAGCCACAGAGGAGTGTTGAGCATGAATAACAGAACAGATGGATCATTTAATAAGATCATGACTGTATATAAAATGGGATTGGAATGAGATGGGAGCAGAGGCAGGATTCCTGGCAGTAGGACTGCAGTTGTCCAGGAGAGAGAAAATGGTGCCTAGAGCAGGACAGGGAGACAGAAATAGAGAAGTAAGCATTGAGAAGCATTCTGTTTGGATGTGGAGAGAGCAGTGGAGGGAGTTAAGGATGACATCTGGTTTCTGATTTGGGAGCCTGAGTAAATAGTCCCAAGAAAACATGGAGGAAGAAAAGTTGGAGGAGGGTGATTTACCTGTGGTGGACATGGGACTCTGTATCTGTGGGACTCCAGGTGGAGATGCCTAGAAGATAGTTAGGACTTCTGATTCTGAACACTAGAACAGATCTCTGGGCTGGAAACAGATCTGAAGTGCTGAGCACTGTGAGCCAACACCTGCACCCTCCCCATCTTTCTTTGACTCCTTCTTGGATGTATTTTGCTCCTTCATACGTATTGGGTTAATTGCGTCTTATCTTTTTCCACAACAGTGAGTGTAGGCTCTGGGAGGGCAAAGAAGTGTCTGTTTTGTTCACTGCACATCTGCAGCCCCTAGAACAGTGCCTGGTACTAAAGAAATCATTCCGCCCGCAGAGGGTGGCCCATGCCGCTGGAGAAGGAGCCTGAAGGTATCCCCACCAGAACCGGGAAGGACAGAGAAAGAGAAGGCTTCAGGAAAAAAACGAGTAGATGTCTCCTCTCTTTGTCTGAAGCTCAGATGACAAAATATTTAGCACTTTCCAGTACCCAAAGAGAGTGGCTCTCAGGAGCTTGATTTCTGGAAACGGGAAGCATAGAGTTGAGTAGATGAAGCCCCTTCAGTTCCTTTTTTCTTTCTTTTTTCTTTTTTATTTTTCCTTTCCTGTATTTAAACACATTTTTTCAAACAAATGTCTGCTTAACTTTGAAACATAGGTGAGGAGAGGGTGGCTATCAATGCATTTAATTCAACAGGAGATAAATTGATTTTACCCCAGAGGCCAATGGGATCATTGGTAGGAGCTTTCTTTCCAGAGAATTCTGTTGAGAAAACTGTCAAGGCTGGTGGTTCCAGGTCCAGCTGGCGAGAGTGCTCCGATCATTTAGTGGTATTTTAGTGGAAGCTGTACTTGGGTGGTAACAGAGCTGACAAAATTTCACCACCCTCATCTAGAGAATTTGTTACTGAGAGTAGTAATTTTTTGGAACTACATATTCCATTTCTCATAGTACACATTTACCAAATGTGAATCCTGCCTTCCAAGTCTGTCTGGTAACTGATGGACCTCAGTTTGGTCTCATTGGCACAACTCATTAGGTAGTTGAATAAGAACAGAGTGAAAGTTGACTTTATTTATTTATTTTTGCTTTTTTAATGAAAGACGCAGGCAGGAATGAAGGCGAGTAGGCAGACAAGAGGAGAGAGAAGGAAAAAGCATTTAATTTTTATTTAGATGTTCATTTTGGTTTTTCACCACCTTCCCTCCCCGCTACCTCAGCTCTGGGACATGACCCTTGGGCCTAGGGATGTATGTGGACTATGCCTGGTCAGAAGTGGCAGACCCAGCCGCTACTCCACTACAGCATGCCTGAAGGTTGAATTTTTGCAGCCTGATAATTTTTATGACACCCAGGAAAACTGTGACTCCATCGCATATAAGTTCAGGCTCTCAGTTTTGTCCATAATTGGAGACACAATCAACCCCGAGCATTGCAGTTACTAGAGCCATTTTAATTGTCCTGCTGATAATTAGAGAAATGAAAGGCAACTAGCAACACATAGACTGGCTTGTAAAATTCATGTCTCAGGAGTTCTAATTTTAGAATCATCCTGGAAACAAATGTGAAGCTGAAAGCTTTATAATACAAATATATTTAAGTATTCACTTTTTTTGAACTTTTAATTCCATGATGAAGTCAGGAGGGATAAATGATGATTCAAATTTAACTGATTTTGTTAATGACATCTGTGTATTCCTTTATTTGTGCCGATCATTTTCCTAGAGAAAAGCGAACTCTTAAAATTCTTTTGTTGATAAAGAGGATGCGTTTTGTTTTCATTCTCTCCATTTTGCCCTCAGTGTGATGACCTCCAAAAAAATGACACTCATCTCAGAGGAAGGTAGAATCTTAAAAATATTAAATTAAATTAAAAAAAATCATGCAGCCATCCAGGAAATATTGAGCAGCAGACAGAATAGTAGTTATTCAGTAGGAGATGTCACTAAAAGGGGAGGGTTTGGAGCAGCAGGATCAGCTGCAGAGAGTGTGTGATGACTCAGAAATGACTGCGGCTTCAAGGAGGTGGAAGGGTTTAAGGTGGACCTTGGAGGATTGTGGGATCTCAGTTGTTTTGGTTTTCTCTTCCTGCATCACAAATGATGACACAGTTAGCAGCTTCAAACATTACCTGGTACCTCACAACTCTATGGTTAGAGAGGTTTAGACATGATGCGACTGACTTCTCTGTTCACATTCTCAGAAAGTGGAAATCAAAGTGTTGGCCATCAGCATTCTCATCTGCAGTTTTGGGGAGCACATTCAGGGTCTGGTGTTTGCACTGAGAACCCTGTTTCCCTGCTAGTTCTCAACTAGAGGCTACTCTCAGTTCTTCTTGGCAGCTTTTAGGTGTTTGCCACATGTCCCTTCTGTCTTCAAAGCCAATGATTGAAAATCTCCCTCACCTTTCGAATCTGCATCTTCAGAAAGATCTTTCTCTTTCAAGGGTTTGTAGGATTAGGTCAGACACACTGAGAGTGATATCCTGGTATTAAGGTCAATGATTTGGGACCCCACTATAGGTGTAACATCCCTTTCCAGTAGCACTTAAATGTGTGTTTGATTGAAAAACTGGGAAGAGGTGTGTGTGGTGTCCAGGTCAGGAATCTCGGGGCTATCTAAGATTTCTAGCTACCACGTGGTTAGCTAGAAGTCATTTAATGGCCAAGCTAGTAGCCAAATTAATTGTCAAAATCATGATTTCTAATGCAGATTGTGTGCTTAGCTTGGAATTGAGAGGAGACCCCTTTAAAAGGAAATGAGCTTCACAGTGACTGGATGGTGATTTTAAGTTAAAGACCCTGACACCTGAGCTTATTTTCATGCTCTAGGCCCAAACTACCTCAGTATGCTTTCAGTCACTGACAAACTCTTCCTTCTCTCTGTGCACATACAAGCCAGCTTTCTCATCACCAGGTTCTCAGTGAGATGATTCCGCTGCTTACTAGTAATTGGCTATATCTGGTGATAGTGGGTAGAGGCCAGCGATGCTGTGCTGAAGACCCCATGTTCACGACAGCCCCCAAAGAATTGTTTGGCCCCAGTATCTGTAGTGCCAAAGTTGACTAGCTCTAAAAAATGTCACTTTCCTACCCTTCCTGGGTTTCTTTCAAGTCTCAGTAATTTTGCTCATACTGTTGCCTCTAATTGTCCTCCTCCCCCTTTTCATCCTCAAAGATTCCTACTCATTCCTTTTTTAAAAAAAATTATTCTGAATTTCCAGGGTTAGTGCCCAATCTATAAAATTGAGGAAATCCTGGGAGGTCTTTACAGAGACACAATCTAGCATTTGGAAGCTAAGAGATTTGGCACTGTCTAATGATATATGGCATTAAGAAGCAGATCGAAGACCCCAGTTTCTACACAAGTAGAGATGATGAATTGAATTTAAAAATTAAAAAATATAATGAAGTCTTTCACTTAGAGCTAGAAACCCAGCTTCCCAAGCATAGAACAAAGTGGATTCAGTCTAGTGAGAGATGTATGGAAGAAAAAGGAAAAAAAAAATCTTAAATTTCAGTGTTGGTCAACAACTCCGTGTGAATAAAATTAATATCTTAGAATTACTGTGTCATTACAAGGGAGTATAAACCTAGGCTCCCCGGCCCTGCTCAGATTACACTATGAAGTTTTTCACTATTAAGAACACTTTGAAACAGACTCAAAAGCAAAAAGAATAATAGTCCCTGTGTAACAGATTTAAGAGTTTTGCTTGCTTGCTTCATCTCTTTTTCCTTTTGCCTAACCTCCCTCCCTCCCACCTTTCTTTCTTCTCTTTTTTCCTATTTTCCGTCCTAAGTATTTTAAACCATATCACAGACATCATGTTATTTCAGCCTTACATTTCGAAACATGTTTCTCTGAAAAGCCTGAATGTTTTCTTTCAAAGCCATATCTCACCTAACAGGACTGACAATAATTCCTTGTTTAATTTAATCGAGGTGTCCCATTTTGAGTGTCTGGAGTGTAACAGGGTTTCAAATCATGTCCATGAGGAACAGTTAATAAAAGCAGGTTGATAGAAGACAAGGCTCACACTTTTGAAGGACACCGAGTGGGTGAGTGGGGACTGGCTCGCTGTCATCTGGATTGGCAGAGTGCTGGCTGCCAGTTTACTCGAAGGAAGAACTTAATCCAGGAGCCAGCTGTCTAGAGATGAATTGAGCTGCCTCAGTACTCTGCTCCTGGAGGCGTGGAATGTGAGACACAGTACAAAGGTTTTTTTCATTCAGTATGTTAGGAGCTGAGGTGGTAGCGACACGATGGTCCCAGTCCTTTCCCTCTTGGAGATGTTTCCCAGCACGTGAAATGGTTTTGGGCACTGGAGTTCAGGTCATTAATGAGTTATGAAAAATTCCCTTTCCAGTCTTCCACATCAAGGAGAAGAGCTCACTTGGACACTAGAGTTGCCACTCCTCCAACACTTGATCATCTTCCATTTTAATGAAGAGCAACTTTGATGGCCATGGTTTCTAAGTAGCTACTTTTAAAATAATTTGTTGACTATCTTTAAGTAAACAAGTACAGCAGCAGGAAAATAGTACAGGAATAATTACAACCAAAGTGATGCTGGGGATAGTTTTATTTATTTTTTTTGGAGGGGGTGGGTTTTGGTCTATGGTTTTGTATTTTTTTTTTTTTAATTTGGTTACAGTAAAATTTACTCTTCGTCTTCTATTTCATTTGTTTTTGCAGATGCATACAGTCATGTAACTTTCCTCCCAATCAAGATACAGATATGTTTTAACACCTTCTAGAATGTTCTCATGTGACTCCATTCCACTTCTCTTATCCAACTCTGGTCTGCTACTGCCCTCTCTTTCCTATCTTTTTGCCTTTTAAGGAATATCATGTAATGGAATCATGCCATGTGCTGCAGTCTTTTCAGTTTGACTTTTTTTACTTAGCATAATGTATTTGACATTTGTCCATCTTATTGCATATAGTTATTCCTTTTAATTACTGAGTAGTAGCCCACAGTGTGGGTTTATCACAATTTGTTTATTCATTAGAGATGATCACATAAGGCAAAATCAATATGAAAATCATGAATATAGTGCATAATAAAGGCAGATTTGGCAGAAATCCTGCAGATGGTGTGCAAATGAATGAATCTTGGAAAAAAACTAATCTCACCAAACTTTATGCATTAAAGAATAGTTTCAGTAGGTCTTCCGCTAATTTCTTTTCTTAACCCTTAATAGTGCATCCGACAGAAAT
This sequence comes from Solenodon paradoxus, assembly GCA_004363575.1. Lineage (NCBI taxonomy): Eukaryota > Metazoa > Chordata > Mammalia > Eulipotyphla > Solenodontidae > Solenodon > Solenodon paradoxus. The sequence continues at coordinate 427,764 of RJWH01000448.1, read as the reverse complement.
ATAAATATGTTTTCTGTCATCTTAAGTCAGAACATATCTTTTGGGTCCTCAGAGTAAAACCTAATGGTCTCTAGAATATCGCATCCATGTTCTCATTTTTCATTCATCTTCACTCACTCATTCATTCCCTCTTCCCTTTCTTTCTCTCTCTCTTCCTCCTTCTCCCTTTCCCTCTCTTCCTCCCTCTTTTTTCCCATCCCCTAATAACTCATTGGAGTTTGTGTAACTGTATTAATTAGACCTATTTCTCAAGGAGTTAGTTTTCCATAAAATTCACTTTGCAGTTGGCATGACAGAAGAGCTGGCATTTTAATCAAATGCTACAGTTTGTTCTTTGTATCTGAATCAGGCTGGGCTTGGACTTCCTGCTTATCTGTTGTCCATTTATAGCATTCTGTCCTTTGCAGCAAATGAGCCTGGATTCTTTGTGATTGGGCTCGGGTGATGGTTGTGAGCATTGATAGATTGGGCATGGAAATGCTGCTTAACGGGGACAGACCCTATCTCCTTAGTTAGTATTACAGAGTCCCCAGGATATAAAGTGTCCATATGAAAATAAATAAGGGCTTTTATTTTCCTTTCTTTGGTTGATGGTATCTGTACTATTTAATAGAATAAAATGATAAAAATCTTTTTTTCCTTTCTTAAATCACATGTTAATTGCTGTTCTATGTATTTATTTTTTTATATTTCTGGAATATATTCAATTTATATACATTTTTATCCCACAATATATTTTAATTCCTCAAGCGTACTTAAATTATATGCATATTTAATTGTGTGTGCGTGTGCGTGTGTGTGTGTGTGTGTGTTTGTGTTTGGGGGATGGGAGGGAAGCATTTTATAGCTAACCAGGAGATCAAAGTCAGTAGCTTTCTCCATTTAGTCAGTTTGCTGTGGAATACAAAGACTGCTAAAAGATTTGAGTACATAACTTAAAAGCTCATCAGAAATATTTCAAGCTAGGGATTTTTTTTCTCTCTCTCAGCAACATTTCAGATATGGAAGTTCTCCTTGGTTGCCCCTGCTAGTGTTGCTGAATTTAAAATGCCGCAGGATGAAAGAAAGATCTGTTCTGTTTTTTCATCTGTGGAATGAGGGGGCCGGATGAGATGGGAGATGTCAAATATATAGCACTAGTGCTTGTCACTTCCATCCCATGACAGACATTACTAATCAGTCACCACATGCTTCCTGCAAAATGTCTCCTCAGACTTTTTGTCAAATCAGCATTCCAGGAAGCCACTACTAATCAAGCAATCTTAGCCCAGGAGATGAAACACATTGATGTTTAATCTCGAAAGGTTAGATTAGCCATTGCGTGGTAGAAGGAAGAATGTTAAGAGTGTGTGGGAGGTTTCAAGTGAAGACGACTTCAAATCACTACATTTTATTCTCTTTGAAGGCAGGCATTATATTTTCTTCATAGTTTTTCTTGTTTATCCAGCTTATAGGCAAACCCTTTTCTATAGTAAACATTAGGTAAATGTTTGTTAAATGGTGCATGAAGGAATGAATGGAAAACATCCTTAGCCAATTCTTTCCAAAGACTGCTTTTCAGAACTGTTTCCAAAGGGCAGGAACAACTTGTCATTATTGCATTTCATCTACTTTAATTCAGGCCATTCCTGTAGATTGGCGAGATAATGTTATGCTCGTATCCACCAAGCACTGGCAAAGCTCAACAACTTGGCATCGTGGGTTGAACTTCACAACTTTGGTCTTCAACTATTTTCCCTTTCATTCACAAACCTATCAGTTTACTGAAGAAGGTCTTTCTTTTCCTTCCCCTGCAGGTTGAATTCTTTCAATTTGACCTGTAGTTGAGAATCTGAAGGATTAATGGTATAAATGGGAATTTTGTCAGAGTTTCAGCATTTAACATTGGGGAAAATCACCTATTTGATACAATGTATGCAGCCTTCATTATTTCAATATTTGACAGTTTGTTTTTGTTTTTGGAATTAGATTTTAAGTTCTTTAATGGGAAGGACAAGATCTTTTTATTCTTTATATTTTACATGATAATGAAACTTTCGCTGAGTAGATACTAAGTTATTTCATATTAACTTCATGATTCAAATTAACTTCATGAATATAGACTGAAGCCTTGGTTTGCTTTAACTTTGAACAGAATAAAATATTTTAAAACAGAACGCATCTTTTTTTCTATTCACATACTGTATTTCATCCAATAATAGTAATACTAATACCCATGAAATGAATTATAAGCTAAGTTCTGTACATATATGATCCTTGAATCTCAAAACAACCCCAAACAAGGAGTATGAATTCCATTTTACAGATAAGGTAAGTAAATCTTGGAGAAGTTATATAACTTGGCCAAAGGCACAAAATAAGTGACAGTACTGCATTTAAAACCAATTTTATTGCCAACTCTTTTCCCCTAAAAATACCAGTTATTTCCCAGGGAAGCCTTCCCTGAAGCACCATCTCTTCTTACATGACTGGTTGAGATATTCTTCCGTGTTTCCATGCTTCCTCTGTGTGTGTGTGTGTGTGTGTGTGTGTGTGTGTGTGTGTGTGTGTGGGCGCGCGCGCACGTGCCACCTTTGTTTGATAACTTAATGAGTACATCTTTCCCAGGAGATCTCTGCCACTTTGCCTTGGTACATGGACACCATATATAATGTAGAATTAGGCCTTCAAGAACCTATTGTAGCTTCAAATTCATTACATTTGAGAAAGAAAGATTTAGGGAAAGAAAGTCTAGCTCTAGGTGTGGAATGTTATTACATTACCTCTCTTCTGTATTATTAAGTGCATTCTGCTTATCTCTCTCACTGTATTATTAAATTGTTTCATTTTTTCATATTTCAGATTTTTATGAACTCTCCTTTTATGAATAATTAATAAACACACATGTTCTTATGGTTATTTATCTTCCGTAATATACCGGTGCTTCTTGAATTTGAGGATTCATGAGTTATAAGTTCTAGAAAATTATTAGCCATTATACCTCTCCTGAATTTCTCTAATCTCTCCCTATGGGACTCCTGTTAGACATATATTGTGCCTTTTCATTTTGTCCTCCATATCTCTTAGCCTCTCTTTCATATTTTTGAACTCTTTTCCTTTTGTCCTTTATTTGTAAAATGCCCTAAGAGATATAATTCTCTCTTCAGCATTATATATATATATATAAATATATATTTATTTATATTATATAAACTTTCCATTGAATTTTTAATTTTAATTAATAATGTCTTATTCTTTGCAGGGTTTCCATACTAGCTTTAATATGTTACATTATTTGACATTTTGTTTCATGTTCTTTTTCAGAATGCTGCTGTGTGATCTCTGACTCCTGAGCCTCTGACTCTCATGTTTGTGGATTTGTCAGTTTCTTGCTGCTGTGTAACTTGCTATTGGGAGTGCGTGCTTGGCAGCCACTTGTGCTCTGGGTTGCGGAACTGGCTCCCCAGGGAAATTTTCCATTTGCTCCAGTGAGGCGTTCCTGGCATATCATGAGCAGGAGCAATTTTTATATTAATTTTTCAGTTAGAGTTTCCTGATACTGACTTTTGCTACTTATACTTGGCTAAAGGTTTCCAGTTTTCCGCTTAAACTTTTCCCTCCTACTTAGAACACAGGGAGAGACAGATGAATTTCTTTGGGCTATTTCACCTTTTTTTCAGTCTATTTGCACATTATGCATAGAATTCTCAGTGAGGGCTCCTTCTGTACTGCAGGTGATTCAGAGAAACTTCCTGCTTCTCTTGGTCACAGGTGTGTGTCTTCTCTCTAGCATGGAAAGGAAAACCCTAGTCCCTGGGGACCCAAGATATACTTTTCCCTGCCACCAGCCACCTTCCCTTCTACCTCACAGCCTTGGCATGAGTTGCATGCTTACCCTTCTTGTTTTCAGCTGCCTTTTTTTCCTACCATCTGACTATTTTCCTTTCTTTATTGTGAGTCAGCTAAGACCTTAAAATAACTATTTGTTATATTTTATCTAGCATATCTAGGTGTTTGTAGGTTTGGAATTTTCAAGCTGTCATCATTTGCCATCTTGCCAGAACCAGAAACTTATTACAAGTTCCCGGTAAAAGACTCAAATAATACACAAGGATATATGATGAAATATGAATCTTCCCATCTTGGACTGCCTAGTTCTCAAGCCACTGGGCCAGATTTAATAACCTTTAATATTTCTTAGGCATAGTTCTAGAAGCATTTTATGCAACAGCATACCTATATATACATATGCATGAAGATTTATTTATGCAAATGACAATATATTTTAACTTCTGCACTGCACTTAACATTGTATTTTCGAGTAGACTGGATATTAGAGAGCTACTTCTTTTTCTTTTTCTCATGACTTACAGTGTTCTATTATATGAATAACAATTTACCCATATCCCCTATTTTTGTTAGATAACTATTTTAAGTTAGTTTGGTATTGGAAGCTATCCTATAATTAGCATTGCTATACATATGTCTTTGCTTGTGTATCATTTAACATAACTTTATTTGTTTATTTGTCTCTTTCCCTCTCCTCTACTCGAGACTGTGATGGTTAATTTTTTGTGTCAACTTGACTAGGCTAAGGGATGCTCAAAGTGCTGGTAAACATTATTTTGCGGCCTGTCTGTGTGGGTGTCTCCAGAAGACATTGGATATAAATCCATGAACTTTTGAAAGAAGATGACCCTCACCAATGTGGAAGGGCATGATCTAATTCCTTGAGGGCTTGAATAAAACAAAAAGGTGGAGGAAGGGTCAATTCACTCTCTCTTCTTGGGCTAATACATCCTTTGACACTCAATTTTCAGACTTTTGGACTCAGACAAGGTCTTACACATTGGTCTCTTATTCTCAGGCCTTTGAACTCAGACCAAATTATATCACTGACTTTCCTGTTTCTCCAGCTTAGACATGGCAGAACATGGGACTTCTTGGCCCTTAGACCCACAGGAGTCAATCAAAACACACACAGACACACACACACAGACACACACACACAGACACACACACACACAGACACACACACACACCTCATACCTCTCTGTATCCTCTATTGGTTTTGTTTTTCCAAAAGACCTGGCTAATATTCCTAACCCCATTATAAGTTCCTTATGGCTAAGGACTTTACCTTTCACTGGTTACCCCAGCACCTGACTTGGGTCCTTGCACTGAATTGGCACTTAGTTCATATTTGTTCATGATGACAGTGTACTCACCAAGAAGCCAAACCAGTCCCAACCTTGAGCAATTGTTTTATTTCAGTAATAAGGACAGCAATGGACTATTCAGTTGTCTACAGCTACTGACAGAATACCTTCTCTAGTCCAGACATGATATAATGCAGTCTTTGCAACAGCACTGTGAGATGGAAGAACACATATTCATGCTTTGCAGACAAGGAAACTGAGGCACAGGTTACAGAACCAGTGAGAGTTACAGAACCAGAGATCATGTATTATTGAACACCATCTTATCTGAGATTAACAGCTATTAATTACAACTACCTCTTAATTACATTTGTCTTGTCACAGCCAATGTAAGACATGATCTGTTGTTCATTTCTTCATTCATTCAATCAACAAATATTTGCTGAAAGATAACAGTGTTCCAGGCAGGGAATGATACAGCATGATGACAGATAGAAGCACCCCTGCCCTGGTGGAACTATACACTGTAAAGGGAGAGAAAGATGCAGCAAAAAGTGAAAGTATGATGGGTTTCTGGAAGGAGGGATGGCAGGGAGCCCTAGCACTTAAGAAGCATGTGGGTGGTTCCCAGGAATAGAGGTGTCCAGCATCTGTGATGAATTGGATGCGTTTTGAAGGATGAGTGAGTTGTGGGCAGGTGAACTGGCAGGGTGACAGCAGACGGTCTGCCTCTTCCTCATCCACTTTCCACCTTATAATCTTGCTCTTAGAGCCACTGCTAGCTCTCAAGACTTCTTCATCAAGGAAGAGGGAACCAAGAGTCGTTTCCTGCTTCTGAAAGGTGGCTGAACGAGGCCCTGCCACCTCCATCCCCATCAGCCTTTTCTAATTTTAAAGCTGTAGTTCCCTTGACTGAAAGCTCAATTTGGGAACAGGCCTAGGATTGGCCTGTAGCTCGGAATCTTCACCAATAAGAGAAGCGGGAGGTGGGGAGACGTCCCTTTAAGCGGCCAGGAGGCAGCCTGGAGAGCTTGGAGCTTCTCTTTCCAGGACCTGAGCGATTTTCCTGGATCCGGAGCTGCGCACAGAGCAGCTGCCACCGCCCGGGAATGTCACCCCCCTTACGTGGAGCCCCAGCAGGGCCCCCTCTGTCTCCCGGCAGTTGGCGGCCGACGCCCCACTGGGGTTCTTAGCCGCACCCCCTGCCCCTGGGTCTGCGGCCCCCTTTTCCTCCTCCCCACCCCGGGTTCCCCTGCCCTGCGGAGGCGTTTCAACGGCGAGCAATGCAAGGCTGAGCGGGTAAGTGGCCCCCTGGCCGGGCTCACAGGGTGAGCTTGTTTCTGCGTCTCAGGACCATCCTGGGAAAAGGGTCTTATACTGGGACACTGACCTGGGAGAGATGCGCCCTCCCACACCAAGTCTGGGCTCACCATGAGCTCCAGAGCGGGACTTAGGGATCATTTTTGTCTGACAGCTTTTATGCAGCCACTTTATTAACCGATAATAGTAATAATAATAATATAATCAGGAGGAGATGTTATTTATTGTCTTTGAACTTCTTTGGGGGAAGCTTTTCAACTTCCTTGAACTTGCCTTTTAAAGTCATTATTCTAAATGTATTTTTATTAATGACCTACTTATTTCCTTTATGCTATCATCTGTTTTTAATGTATCCAGGAAGATTGACTTAAAAAAAAAAAATTATTTACCTCTCCCACACTACGTATTGCTTGTTTTTCTCGAACTTTTCAAATCCATTCCTCTTTTCGGTGATTTCTGTAATTAAGCAACTCTGAATTTGTTCATTTATTCTCTGAAATGGGGGTGAGGTGGGGTTAGCAAAGAGCTCCCCACCCCCACCCTGTTCCTAGCTCACATAGAGGAGTCTGTATGATAAAGAAAGCTGGGGGTGGGGGCAGTGTGGGGACATCAGTGGAACTCTATTCTCCCAGCTTTCCAAATGCACCCTCTCAGCTGATGAGAGAGCCAGGACTTGATGAGAAATCTTCTGCAAATCTGGGGCACCTGGACAGCTGTATCTTGGGAAAGTTTTTAAAGCAAATAATCTAGGGATGGGTGGGGGTTGAGGGGATGGACGGTTAGGCTTGTTTAAAGGATGCAGTTATCAGCGCGCCCCACCCCCACCCTAACCCCACGCCCCGGTTCACAAGTACTGCACCTAGGCAAGAAGTTGGGAGCTTAATGCAGAGGGTTAGAGGATTTTTGTTTTTTGGTTTTTGTTGTTTTTTTGTTTTTGTTTTTTTTTTTTTCTTTTCAAATATGAGGCAGCTGGAAGAAATACCTTTCAAAATTGCAGCAAAGTCTGAAGCATGGATTGCCAAACTCCATTTCCGCCCATATTAAATGATTTTGGCTTTTCCGGCTCATTTGCTGGCCTGGTCTTTATGTGAGGTTGTTTAGGTGGTAGGAATTGTTTGTGTACTTTGGGTTCTCTGCTTTCTGCAAACAGATGTTTTTATCTGTGCAACTAGTTGAGTAATTAGAGGTGGACATGACCCTGTATGTACAGAGTAGATAGCAAGCACTCGGGGAGGATTTTGGCTTTTCCTTTTCAAATCAATTGCCAACTCTCCCTGGTCATTGGGCAATTCAGATAAAGGTGTCAAATGAGCTGAGCAGTGAAGAATTTGTATGTGCAGCTAATTCTGCTCGTCCTACAATAAAACACCTTCCCGTGGGGCCAAATAGCGGGGGTTGGGGGAGGCTTATAAAATGATCCTGTGTTCTTAGTCACTGATTACCCAACTCTCTCTGGGTTTCTGAGAACCTGCCAGGAGAAACTGTGGACTAGATGGAAGTTTCAAGAAATGCAGAACAGAAATCAGTGCAGATTCTCCTTGAGCGACTTTTATTTCTGTTTGGAGGAAAGGAACACTTTGTTAGAATAACTGTGGCTGCTTTTCAAGACCAGAAAACAGTCCTTGTTCTGAAGGCAGATTCGTTTGAAGAGTGTGAATCATTTGGTTTATTTTTTTCATTTTTTACTTTTTTTTCTTTTTGCGGTGGAGACTTGGAGATGATTAAACGGTCCTGTCTGCAGAAAATTACCAGGAGAGTTGAGTATGTTCCTGAATCAGCCTCAGATGGTACGCAGCTTCGGGTGCAGTAACAAGAACGTTCTGTTACTAGATAATCTTTCTTCAATGATACCCTCAGCCTCTGTTGTTCAAGCTTCTCTGTCAACAGAGCTTCTAGTTTTTGAGTTTGGGACTTGTGCTTCCATGGAAGAAACAGAAATAACTCTGATTTTCTTCATGAGCCTTTTAAGATGGCTTATTTTTGAGACGATCTTATCCAGTCCCCTCCCCATTGGCCGCCTCCCACTGGCCTCAGCAGGAGAAGCTCTTGGCTCCTTTACCCAAGATTTCCTTTAAGTTGGATTGTTATCCATAGGGACACAGATGTCTGGAGGAATGAGGGATGCAAAGGTTTGAATGGGAGCTTGCTAATTCGGTGGTGACATTTATGGTCTTTATAGAACTGTTTGCACAGCAGGCAAAGTGATTCAGCATTGGGTTTACCCTAAAGTTCATGAGTGATATCGATAGCCATTTGGAAGACCAAGTCTCAGAGATGCTATGTTCCTCAAACTTCTTCATCCTTCCTGAAAGGAGCTGGTCACAGAAGCACTTCCCAGCCCTAGAATCAAATAGAAGCACTCTAGGCAAATATAAACTCCCTGTGATATTCTGATCTCAATAAGAGGAAGCAGAGGAAGTCATTATTTGGTCTATCAAAAAGAACAGAATGGTACTCTGTTGAAAATCATGGAAATTTTTTTGGAATTTATATTGAGAGTTTAATTGTAATGTTCCAAAAAAGTTTCCTTGCTGTTTTTTCTTTTCTCAAAACCTAAATGTAGCTCGGTAAGGAATACTTTTCCAGAATGCTTAGCATTTAATTACCATGCAGGTTTTCTTTTTTCATAACCTGCTGCTCTGTGTGACAAGCAGAGGACAATTCATATTTTGCAAAGATCATATCTGGACATCTTCCAGAAGAATGGAAGACGCAGGGGCGGTGTAGAGAAAGACAGACGCATATACCATGGGGCTCAGTGTCTGGGAAAACTCATGCTTTCCCTCAATATTTAACCCAGAGGCTTTTGAGAAATGATTTTTGTTTGACTTTTAACAGTCAGCCTATGTAGAGCAATCACTGTATCCATCATGAGGGGTCTCCTTATTCACAAAGCACCTTCCCAGGCAAGATGCCAATCCCCAGGGAGTGTGTACGTGATTTAGCTTATCATGTCTTTGAAAGTTTACTTCTCGCTACTTATTCTTTAAAGAAAACTATGACTGCTTGATTTCTTGAACATTTGCAAAAGGTTATTTTGCACTTACCCAGGCTGCTGTAATTACTCAACCAAACTTCATTTGTTTTTTGGAAAGATGCAGGCAGCAATGAAGGCGAGCAAAGTTAGGCAGAAAGTGAAGTACTTCATTTATTTTATTGAGTTGTTGTTTCTTGGTTATTTCCGTGGTCCTGGGACATGAACTTGGGATCTTGGGATGTATATGGACTGTGCCCAAGCCCTGCTCCACCAGGGCATGCCTCAACCAAATTTTAATTTAATTTAATTTTAATTTTCTCAGTGATTGGAGCTTTGTTCAGGCTTTTTTTTTTTTGAGCATGAGCAAATGTCTGTTGTTGAGCTGCAGATAAATCCTAATTTTGAACACTAAGCTGGCCAGCCTGGAGAAGAGGTCTCCTATTTGCATAAATAAACAGAATGAGAACTGTTAACTTCACAGCCAAACACAGACTGAATGTCTTATCAGTCTTTCTCAGACTTGACTCAACGCAAGAATATCCTTCAAAAAGTCTATATGGTTGGTCTATGGTAAAATCTGGAAATCTGTATTTAAAGTAACATTCCTGGTAGCACCTTGGACCCAATATTAAGATACACTTTGTTTTTCGTTCATTATTGTTTAAATCATCACAGCAACCCAGTGGAATAGGTGCTATTATCATCCCTGTTTCACGGATGAGGAAAAATAGGCTCAGAGAGGTTCAGTAACTCCCTTGGGTCACAGCTACTAAGTGGCCAGAGGAATTGGACTTGTGACTGTATACCTCCAGAAGACACATTCTCTAGCTTATGCTCTTGGTAGATGGGAGTCTTCTCATCATTTGAGCCTAGCGATTCCTCCTTACAATGCTCTTTGCTGAAGATACCTTCTCTACGAGGCTGGTGTTCTATGGGCAGTCATCACAAGGCCCCCTTTATGCAGTCCACTGTGCAGAATTTAGGGAGACTTTGTGAGGTCTGAGCATTAATGTTAATTCTCAGGAGTGTCCAGCTCATTTGCCTTGAGTGCTCACACTGCTGAACCAAGGCAACCAGGATCAGACTGATTTTCTTGTGAGATTCCTTTAAGTTCCCCAGCTTTGGGAATCCTTAAGGTAACTGTTTCCTTCAGTAAGTCCTTCCACAATTCCCAGTGCCTCTTTCTGCATATCCGTTCTCTTTCTACAGGATCCCCCCACAAGACCCTTCACAGTTCACAAACTCGACAGAGTAGAAGTCTCTTGCCCATGACCTGAGCCCACCTGAAGCCCCTTCTTTTTCCTCCATCTTCTGCATAAACTGCCCCTTAAATTCCTGTGAAAACTTATGCAAAGGGAACTTTGTGAAGAAGAGAGGCAGGGATGAGGAGGAGCCACTTTTAGGCCTCTTGCTTGATTCCCCTTAGGCTTGACCTGATTTCTCTAGCTCCTGGGCACATGGGCTGGGGCTGATTTATCTTGCTTAATTGCTGCAGGATTGTGATACTGGACTAGCCACTTAACCTCCTGAGCTTTCCTTTTGTTATCTGTAAAATGGAATGTTCATGTCAACTTGTTCTCCTTTGGGTACAAGTGACATAATATCTGTGGAAACACTTTGGACTTTGTTCAAACACATTTTAAAACATAATCATGTTGCCTTCTAATAGTGGTTCCCTGCCGTGTTCTAGGGAGCATCTGTTTGGAGGATTGGTTTTCTAAACAAGCAAGCAAAAACTGGTTCTATGTATATTTGGAAAATGTTTTATTCTACATACCCCTTTTAAGGAATCACAACTCATTATTGTGTTAAAGACTCCAAGCCCTGTAGTAGAGAATCTTAAAGCTTTAACATTGCTTGATTTATGCCAGTGTAACCCTGAATCCTTTTGCAAATCTCACCTGTTAATATGCTGCAGAACACATGCTGGGGAAACCACTACGTTCAAAGTATCAGCTCTACTGCTTGTAAATAGTGTGCCTTTGGACAAGTCACTTACACTTCTGAGGTGGACATATTATGGTTCCTACACTTGAGAGTTGTAGAGAGGCTTAAATAAGAGATGTGGTGGGTGCTTCCACCTCTGAGTGTGAGTCTAGGAGTGTCTGAGTCCTCTCCTTGAGATTTTCTTTCTTCTGTTGCCATAGGAGAGTATCCTAACTTGCTTTACCTTAGTTCCCTTTGCCACCCTTTCTCCTCCACTAGTTTTCTACAGCTTGGACCTCTCCTGTCCTCTCTCTCCTTGTTCTTTCTCATCTTTATTTGCTCCCTTGCTGAAACCATCCAGTCCATGGTTTCGTGCAATGACTACCTAATATACTTTGGAGACTGGACCTCTCTCCTGAGCTCCAGACTTATATATATATATATATATATATATATATATATATATATATATATATATAAAACTTACCTCATTGTCTTCATTGCATGTTAAATAGACTTCTGGAATTTACTGTGCCAAAGCACAACTCTGGATTTCTTCCTCTCCCCAAGCCTTTACCAGGTCAGCTAATGACACCTCCAGCCACCCAGTTGCCTGAGCTATGGATGTTTGGCAACTTTGATCTTTCTCTTTTCCTTAAATCCCTGTGTCCATTCTGATGGGGATAAGTTCTTTCAGCTCCACCTCAAAAATACATCTCAAACTGGGTGCAGAAGAGACAGAGTGAAGACTGACTGGAAAGGGGCTTGAGGCAACTTCCAGGGGTGCTGAAGATGTTTTAGATCTTGATCTATGGATTTCATGGGTCTAGGTATTTGTCAAGATTGACCAAACTCAGCATAAGATGAACATTTCACTGTGTTAAATTGTGCCTCCATTAAAAATTTAGAGAAAATATATATTCCAGTGGGACCACTGCTCACTATCTCTACAGGCATAGCTTCAGTCTGTGCCACCATCATTTCTCACCTTGGTTACTGGATGACCTTCCCAAACACCTAGTGCTTCAGAAGCTTCAGTCAGGTCATACCACTTCTCTGCTTAACACCGTCCCGTTACAGTAAGAACAGAATCCAAATACATTGCCATGAGGATGAAAGCTTCTACTTCAACAAGGTCTAACCTTTGCCTCTGTAAGGACATATCCCTTTGCACCTCCAGTATCTCCACGTCAGCCCCTCTGAGTCAACACTCCATGCTCCTGCTGGCCTCCGAACCTTTGTACTTGAAGTTCTTTCTGCTTAGAATCTCTTCCATCAGATTTTTGCCTGGTTCACAGCTTCTCATCATGGAGGTCTTACCTTAAATGTCATATTGTCAAGAGGACTTCCTGCCTCTGCTTTACACTCCTCTCTACCTCCCACCCCCCAACCCACACCCCTACCCGCCATGCGTTTTTGTCCAAAGCAGTTTTCAAGACCTGAAATACATACGTTTCAGTATGGTAAATGTCTACCTCTCCCTGTGAGGGCCTTATGGGTAAGGACTGTGTCATTCAGCTCCCATCTCCAGTGCATACATACAGAGTTAGTACGTTGAATGACTGTTACCTAACTCAGTGTCTGACAAAGCAACTGCAAGAAATTCTTACCTAATGAAAAATTTGAGAATTACTTTTTTTGCTCACTCTGTTTTCTCATTTCTCCCTTCCTGGGGGGTGGGAAGGCTAATGCACTTCACAAACCCAGTACATCCACATATTTGATGTTTCTGAGCCTCGGTTGCTGCAGCGTGTTTGTGTGTGTGTATGTGTGTGTTTTGATTGTGTAATGAGGTCAGCGGTAGCTGTCCCTTGTGGTGGGCTACACTCCCCTTGGAGGAAGGTGTTATTGCAGTAGGAGTGAGGCATTCGTTTCATCACCTTCTAAATATTGTACCCCCAATAATGGTTTTCTTTGAAGACCCAGGTCTTCTGAACTCTGCTGCTAAGAAAGTCTGATGTGATGAAGCTGCTGCTTTGGGAATTGAGCTGGGATGCAAAGATTTTTAAGACCAACTACAACTCATGCAAATGATTTTCGAGCTCAGAGTAGTAAACATGAATATATTTTAATCTCTTGGGGAAAATCTACCCAGAGAACAAAGGCTGGGTTAGATGCATTGTGCCCCAAACTTCCTCTCATCTTTGGCCCCAAAGACTTTCACCCAGTGTCAGTCCTGGAATACTCATTTGAAAATCAGAGTGAAGGATTATGTTCTAGGAATGGGGAACAAATCAACAAACAGTGATAGAGATGAGAGTGTCCTTCCCTGGGCAGAAAGAGAATAGTGTGAACATTTCAGAAAACTCACAAGCCATGGTTTAATTATTTGGACTGTTCATCAAGTTCTTAGGACAGGAATAGTATGGAGATTTTATTTGCTTAGATTGCTGGTTAAAAAAGAGTAGGGGGACCTTTAAAAGCTCAGGGGGCAGTGCTTTGATTGATTAGCAACGTCTGCCATGAGCAAGACCTATCTTTGGCTTTATACAGAAGATTGTTAGATTTGGAGATTATCCATCCAGCGCTTAGCCTGTTAACTACTATGCTGTGTTAGGAAGATTTAGAAAAATAATCATGAGCTTGGCAAAATAATAACCCTTAACTATTTAGGTTTTTGTTCCCTCGTGTGTCTTGCCAGTATGTTCAGCATTACGTACTGCAGCAGTTCCTAGGAATGTTCTGTGGAATGCTTTAGCAAAGTTTGGGAAATTCCTCATTATCATAGCCCCTTCTCAAAGACATTTAAGGCACAATAAACACAAGTCTGCAGAACTCCATCTGTAAAGAAACATGTCTAAACTCATTTCACAAACCTGTGTGATCCCAGAATGCTTCTCTAGGACTCCTGTTACCATCTTGGAGAACTCTCTTTTTAGATGATGCTGTATGATTTTTAAAGAACTCACCCAACCCCAGTGCCCGATTGTCATCTTAGGATGTGCTGCAATGTGGAGAACTTCTCATAACCAAGAGTCATAGTTGATTTAAAAGGACTGACCACCTTCCTGGGCCTAGCCACTAGACTTCGAAGTCATTGACCGTGTCTCCATTTTCCTGATGTGTTGAAATCTTTTTAAACCACTGTTCTTTCAGAATATTTTCCCCTTAGCCTGCCTTCCAGTGGGCTGGGACTGGATGTGCTAATTTTAAAGTAGTCAGTACCCCACTAGAGATACAGTTCCACCCCCTTGCCTCCCACTCAGTGCCAATTCATTCATTTACTCATGCCCTCTCTGCCAGTGCCAAGTAAGCCTTTTCTCCCTTTACTGTCTGTAGAAGAAACCTGAGGGGCCCCAAATGTCCCCTTCCTTCTCCGTTCAGTGCCTTCACAGAGCTAATCCTCCATCCCCATTTCAAATACCAAGCCAGGCGTTCAGACCAACCCAGACTGTCTTATAGATGAGAGTGCATGCAACTGAAGGTTGTGGGTAGAAAGGTAGATGGAGGGAGGAGTTAGCACAGATTGGCAGAGTGATGTGGACATCAGCCAGGAGCTTGGTACCGGTGCCCAGTAAGGTGGAGGAACTGCTGATTGAATTCAGTCATATAATTTTGCTTTTGTTGGTGAAGATGCAACTCATGCTTCAACTGATCCTGGTGTTACGTGCATCAGAGCCTTCTTAGACCCCTAAGTTGAGTGTTTTCAAGAATGAAGTGTTGCTGCCTTGTGATGAGTGGTAGAATCATCTCTGTGACTTTTCCCAGGCTTCTGTTAGTTTGTGCCAGGTTGGCAAGTTATACATGCCATTTCTGCAATTAACTGGGGGAATACTGGGCCCAGTTACCAAAACATTTCAGAGAGATCTAAATGAAATGAGACTTCTTACTCCTGTATCTTGTTCATTTTGTTTCATTTTTTTTTTTTTAGGTGGCCTTAAAAGTACTTCTTTGACAGATGGACTGGGGAGAGAGGCATGGGAAACAATACATTCTAAGTGTCTTTATTCTGCTATCATGTTTATTTTTTATTGCCTAGTGACCAAGAATTAGGACAGAAGTGGAGATGCTTGGGAAGGTGAAATTGACTCAGAAAGATTTTTTATCTGTTCAAGTTTTATCTGTTCAACAAAGAATTAAACCAACTTCTGTAGGATTATAATATCTCAAAAACTAATGTATCATCTCCCAAAAATAAATAATTGAGCAACAACTATGCCAAGCTCCTTTGGAGATTTAATTATACAAAGAGCTGTCATTTATTGAGTATTTTTGGTATCATCAGCAGATGTTTGGGACTTTCCTACAGAATGAGTAAACAGAATTTTTCAGTGTAGGGCCAGATTTTATGAGTGAAAAGGCACAATTGAGGACAATGTGAAGGTATTGTATAATGAAAAAGATTTTGAATTAAAAAGTCAAGATATAATGATAATAGTTGAGTGTAACTTTTAAAAAGTCTACTAATGAAAAGAATAGTTTCTTCTTAGAAGGGTAGGGATTAGTCTTACTATTCTGTGTCCCCAAATCGTGTGCAAGTGTTCATTTCTAAAAATAATTTTTAACTTTTGTATCGTATACAAACAAATGATAGGCTAGGTTTGACCTATAGGCCATAATTTTAATTGCTTTATTGCTGAGCCTTATATATCAGTAATGATGGGCTGTACAGGACAGAGAAGATCTCACTAGTGGCATAAATGATTTAAGCATTTCTCTCGCTGTGAAAGAAGTTTAGAGGTGGCCATATAGCGCTGGTCTGGCAGCATCACCATGTCATGATGGCCCAGGTTTGTTTGTTCCTTTTCTGACAACCTCAGGATATGGTGACAGACATTCCTTGGTCCCAGCTGTTGCCACCACAGCTGTATTCCAGGCAGCAGCAACAACAGAAAATGGAGGGATGTGATTCCCTCTTTGAAATTAGACTAGTCCCTTTGTCTTGTTCATTTTGTCTTTTTGTTTGGTGGCCTTAAAAGTGCATCTGTGACGGAGTGAGAGAGAGTGCACATGTGTTCTTTTCTATGGAGACTTCTCAAAATTCCACCCAATCCTACTATCCTCTCCTTGGCCAGAGCTTAGTCACGTGACCACACAGCTCTAGAGCAGAGGCTGGGAAATGCAGCCCTTTTCTCCAGCTGCCTGTGTGCTTAGGTAACAGTTGGAATCCTGCCACTGAGGGGGAAGGAAAGATGTAGGGATAAGTAAGTAGAGTTCTCTGCCATATGTATCAAGGGTAAAAAATGAGCCTGGAAAGATTGCCATCTTCCCCAAGGCTCTGTGGTAGCAGACTGGGATTTGAACCAGGTCTTCCTAGCTCCAAAGTCGTCTCCTCCCTCTCCCTGTGTCTTCCCTCAAGCATTGTGGGGAGGCACTCATGCATAATATGAGGACTGAGCTGATGGGTTTGAACTCTTGCTCCTTCCAAGGAAGTTCCCAAGGTACCTATACTGAAGGATGACAACCATTGTCCTTGAGAGCCCTGTAAAGACTGGACCAGGACTTAGAGCTGCCGTTGAAGCCTAAATGGGGGCCTCCTCCTTCCCCCTAAACATGAACCCAAATCTGGAGATCCTACCAGACCTTCTCTTCAGTCACAGAACAGGAAATAAGTGCAGTGGCTGACAAGCTTAGGCATGAATGCAGAGAGCTGGTGTACCTTATCTAAAGCCCATTTACCTACCACGTTGCATCATGGAAGGGAAGGCAGACAGATGTGGGAGCAAGGAAGCAGCCCTTGGGCAGATGGCCTTTTAAAGTGACCCTCCCTACCTACTACTATGGCTTTGAATTTTGCCAACCTGTTTCACAGCTGCTCATCCTGAAAGAGAAGCTGGAGGAAGATAGATAGTAGGTTTCACGTTGACTTCTTGTACATACTACATAAACTGTATACTTCTGTATGTTTTATCAGTGTCGAAAGAATCTGAAACCTCTTATCTCTGTGTGTGCATTAGATGATACACATGGATATGGATAACTAGTTATTAGAACATTTGCGTACCTAATCATTTATTTCATAGTCTCACAATAGTCTTTGCCTACCAGCAGCCTCTCTGTTTTAAAGATAAGTCAGGACAGTGTTGAGAAGTGAAGTAACTTGCCTGAGACCAAACAGCTGGTAAGTGGCAAATCGAAGCTATTGGACTTGAACCTTCCCTTTTAACTCTGTTATTCCCGACTGCAATACCTAAGTCACCCTGTGAGATAAAAGCTCTGTAATAGCATTTTCAACAAAGCACATAGGATTTCAGTGGAAGGAACAATGAAGTTTGACTTGGGAGGAGGGATGGAAAAAGATTCCAAGAGCTGGTCTCAAAGAACGACTGGATCCATGTGTGTGAGAAGAATGAAAATCCACCGAGATGACTTATGGTTGCTCGAATTTATAATATGATATGCTATAACATGATTAAGAAAAAATAGACCCGAGTTTTTAGGGAGGTGAGAAATGGATTCAGGGGCCCTATCTTTCTGTTTTCCTTCCTCTGAATATTACCATCACTGTGAAAATACCCGATTCATAGTCCTGAAATAGCTTCTCTTTCAGTCTTGTCTGTCATACTGGGGGAAGGCGCAAAGCCTCTTGCCAGAAGATGACTTGCACTTCGTTTTGACGGTCTGCTATAGAATTGTTTGTTCCTCTCTCTACTGTATTCAGGACTTCAGTTTGTCGAAGCCTGGCTGGGTGTTAGTGTAAAGAAATAAAGCTCATAAATAAAAAAGGAAGTGAAAGTAGGTTTTAGTAATGAGGTTCCTGCTTAATCGCATCAGCAAGCTAAGGAAAGAACCATTAAATATTTATTGAATTGTTGCAGTAACATTTTCACTGTGCCTGCTGTGGACACTAGAACTCTCTGGGGAATGCGTTTGTCTACCAGCCCGCAAAAGAAGAGAACTGTGGCTGAACCAAAACATAACCTCTTATTACAAACCTCTATCCATTTGAAGACTCCAAAGAGACTGCATTAATAATCACCAACTGCCGGAGGAGATTTTGTTGACGTCGGAGAGCGTGAGACGGTGCACAGGTGTTGATGGAGCATCAGCAGGCGCCCATGTGAAATGCCTCTCATGAAATGGCCCGGCCAGATCCCATGCACCATGTAAGCTGCACTTGGATTTCTCCCAAGGCCACTGTTTCTTGAGAGAGTGTTGTTTATGATTAGTTTCGTCGTAATAAGCCATGAGAAGATGCAGTCCTTGGTTCTTGTCTTCCTTCCTTCCTCTTTGCTTAAAGTGTTCTCTAACGGGGGCTGTGGTCCCGGAGGAGAGACGGCAGGCTGTGCTCGCAGATGCCGCCGTGTCTGTGGTAGCCTTCCAAATAAGGCAGGCTGTAGGTATTCCAGCCTCCAGACGGCCACGAGCTGGTTGAGGAGTCAGTTATTAGGCATTAAAAAGCAATTCATCATCTCCAGTACTGAACTTGTGTGTTATTTTTAGGTCAACCTTTTAATTTATGTGACATGCAAGAACAGGGTTTCTCACGCGAACTTCTAAAGGGTTCAGGGAAGCATAACTGGAGCAGGGAGTAGGGCGACTGGCAGGGGTAGGTCTCTGACCAGTTCAGTGTTGATCCCCTTATTCGATTTGAGCCAAAGCTTTGGGGTCAGGTAGCAGTTCAAATCCCAGCTCAGCTACTTCCCGTTTTTATGCTGTTTGGTGGGTTATTGATACTGCTATAGTCTCTGCTTTTTTTAACCTATAATATAAAATGGGTTAATGATGGTGTGCGCCTCAACAGATTGTTCTGAGGACAAAATGAGACAGCACACGCACAAAGCTATTAAGAGCGACGCTAGGTGTATGACAATCACTTACGGAATGGTGCCTATTGTGACGATTTCTTGAACTTGGAATTTCAACTCGGAGTTTTCTAGCCTGTGAGATTCTGTCAGGCCAGGGGAGAAGTGTATCCTAAATAATTCAGTCATGGAAATTCAGAAGTGGAAGCTACCCAGAGGAGCTCAAGTCCAGGGAGCTGCAAAGTCTGGCCCTCGGGCCAGATGCAGCCTGCAGCCTTTTTAGTGAGTACAGTTTGTTACAATACAGCTACGCATGTTCGTTTATGTGTGGTCTGTGGTGGATTGTCACACTGCAGGAGCAGAGATGAATCGTCATGACAGAAACAATGTGGACTGCATGGCTCTCAAAGCCTGAAATATGTGCTATCTAAAACTTGACAGAAAAAGTTTAACTCCTGAGCTAACACACTGAGGACTTGACCCTGAGGAAATCAGGCTAGAGGTGCAGGGAGACCAAGGCTTGACGAGATGCACGGCCTGGTCTTTACTCCGGCTCCCTGGCTCCAGTGCCTGCCTCCTGCCTCCTGGTTTGGTGGGGAAGGAAGAGATGAAG
This sequence comes from Solenodon paradoxus, assembly GCA_004363575.1. Classification (NCBI taxonomy): domain Eukaryota; kingdom Metazoa; phylum Chordata; class Mammalia; order Eulipotyphla; family Solenodontidae; genus Solenodon; species Solenodon paradoxus. The sequence continues at coordinate 408,105 of RJWH01000448.1, read as the reverse complement.
TGCAGGGGAAAGCTCTTGGCACTTGTGTGTTGAAAACCATGATGAAAGTGCTTTTGCCCAGTTAATAGACAGAATCTACCATAGAGGAAACCACGTCTTAGAGGTACGGGATACCTCTCAGCACCATGGGCGGATATAGGATCATGCCCACCAATCTGTTGCCTCAACGAAGCGGTTCCAGTCTCATGCTCCGTTCTCTCCAGCCAGTCCCCCAATGTGTGGGGAAGGGGGACTTCTAACTCCTCCCTCTAGCATGTGGAAGCATGTTCATTGGTGATGGGAGGACATTTTCATGGACTTTTTTGTTTCAGAGTATCTCCCCATGCTGGTTGACGCCTATGCTTTCTTTTGTTATGTTTCCTCTGTGAAACCCTTTGTTTAATCCTGCCAATGGCTTTCCAAGAGAGGAAACTTTTGCCACCACGTTTGACAGAGAAGATAGTAGAAGCTCAGAGGAGATAAATAATTCAAGGTCGCAAGGCCAGTGGTGGAGCGAGGGCCTGAGCAGGCCTGCCAGATTCCAAAGAAAGGCAGGCACGTATCGCAGAGGGGAGGATGTTGGCAGGGGTGTAGTCTAAGCCTATTCCTTTATTTTTTTAAGACATCTTGGGTTGATTCAAACACATTCTTAATCACTTTGCTATAATGTATCCAGTGTGTTCCATTAAAATGTGACTTCACCCATAGAAAGGTCTGACTGGCCAGGTAATAAATCATGTCTACATGCAAAGTGGCAAGGGACGCCGTCCTTCGATGGCCCATCAGGGCAGAGTGATGTCTCACTCATTGATGTGTCCCTAAGGTCTAGACCCAGAGCCTGGCATGTATTAGGAAATTGGTAAATATTTGCAGAGTACTGGATGAGCTAGAACTCAAGATGTGTAATGTTATTAGCTAAAATCGCCAAATGTAACTGGTTGCTATACAGCATAGGCAAACCCAGACTTGGGGAAGGGACCCAGATGCAGACTCCAAAATTGAAAACTCCAGACTTGCAAATCAGGATGAGCAACAATGAGTAACAGACACCCAGACGTGAGCAAGTCCCGGATCTCTGACAGCTCGCAGTGTTGCTCTGCTCTGCATGCAAAATGGACTTTCTGCCTCTCAACAGAAATGTTAAGGAGACTCTTGTTGGTGTTTGTCTCCCCCCAGAAATAGCGTGCTAGATTTAGACTTAGAGATCGAGGCATGCTGACATGGGGGGAGTGTCCCAGGTGGAAGCCCTGCACATACAGAGTGGGCCTGGTATGTCCAGGAACATCAAGGAGGAGAACCCTGAGGCTGGAGCGAGGGTGGTGAACAGGGAAAGAGGGAGAGGCCAGAGCAGGTAAGACATTGCTGGTCTGGGAAAGGACTAGGGCTTTCTCTCTGTGCTAGAAGGGAAGAACTTACTGGGCCTTGCTGCAGTAAATCAGATCTCTGGGTTGCAAAGTTCAGAATTTTAAGTCAAAACCGTCTAAGCCAGGAAGGAATTTATTGGCATGTGGAACTGGGAATTCTGAGGAGTAGAGCTAATGTCAGGCACTCTTGGACAATGTTCTTAAACAGTGTTGTGAGGGCACTGATCTTTTCTCACATCTGCATTCCTTTCTGTTGACTTCATTTCCAGGCAGGCTCTCTCCCCCGCCAGTGAAGAGGACCTGGTGCTCCAGACCTCAGTGTTCAGCTCTCAGGAGTGAGGCTTTCTCATTCTTTCAGTGTCCTTATTATAATGCCCCCTCTCCATAGACACACACGTGAAAACACCTGAATGACTCTGCTTTTATTACATTCACACTCATGGGCCAACCAAGGGGAGGAAAGGGCAGTGTGGGATGCTCTGGTTGGACAAACTGGGTCATGTGCCCATCTACAGGCAAAGTAAACTTGGCCTCTATTAAGATGATCCACTGCTCTCCCCCCAAGAGACTTTTATCAATGTCTGGAGACATTGTGCTGCTGGTGTCTAATGTATAGAGGCCAGGAATGTTGCCAGATAGCCTACAGTGCAGAGGCTGGTCTCTCGCAACTAATAATTACCTAGCTCAAAATAGCAATACTCAACAAATCCCATATAGCCCCTTAGGATAATGCCACATGGAGAATTTGTAACACATACCCTACAATAGGGCTTTGGCTTTCATAAGCTTCCTTAAAGCCTGGTGATTGGGGACACTATGGTTGAGAGGCAAAACCAGTCTTTGCTTTGATGGGAAAAGGGAAGGGATTTTGAAATCCTGGGTTCAATTCTGTCTTTGTTCCTTAGGAGTTTTCAGGCCTTAAATGAGTCATTAAGCTTCTGCTTTTCTCTTCAGGAAAGTGGACAGAGCAAACCTCACCTATCTCACCATGTGGCTGGGAGGATTGAATTTAAGCTCTACATGAAAGCAATTTGTAAACTGATAAGCTACACGTGAAAGCAATTTGTACACTGATAAACTACATAAGTAGTGTTACTTAGTAGACAACCTATTGCGTGCACTGTGCTTCGCTCAGTGCGTTCCTCTGTTCTCAAGGAGTGTCCATTATAACGTGAGTGGAAGGAACCTACTTGAAGTACAAGAGAGCAAGTAGAAAAGTACCTCTGAACCGTAGGAGGGATTCAGAGCTGGACAGCAGAATGTTCTGAGAGTGGATCAGAACCGCTGAACTGTAGGGTTCAAGGAAAATGGCTGTGTAGTCTTCATTTACTGTGTAACTCTCTTCCAATGGGGGGTGGACCAGGCAGTAATGAACCCCTGGGTTTAGTGGTTTATTGGTGAGTTATCTTTTGCCCCAAGCCTCCATTTGATGAGATGATGACTGAAACTATCTCAAAAATCCACTGCAGTTAAACTAGTATTTTTTCTTGGATTGTTGGTATATTTATTTCACTTTATGGAAAGGAGAAAGAATGGCAGAATTTTAAATGTATAGTCAGTCATATTGAGGAAAAATTTAATACATTTGTAATTAGAGGAATTAACTTTTAATCACTGCCCTGATATATGACTCTGGGTGAGAAATCATACAAGAATTTCCCCTAAGGGTTAAATTCTCAGCTCCTTTTCAGCTTCACTTAAGTTGTCTTGCTTACTAGCCAACGGACTGTTATCATGGTTTCTGTGGAGTCTACTATTATTGTTTGATTCTGTTTCCCAAGAGAGTCCATCAGGGTAAAATATTGGCCATATTTTGCAATATAGAATAGTGGGAGGGAGTACTGTTTTGTTTTTTAAGAAGGGTGACACATTATCAAATAAAGAGATAAGGCTTCCCAGCTGAATTTGTCTCATAGACTTCACCTCTCCTTTGATGTAAATGATGATTGATCTCTGGTTTTAATCACCACCTGCCTGACAGCAAGAGAGGCTGACCTTTTGCTGTTTATGTTGTGGACTTTAATTATTAACCTGCAACTCAACTGAATGTGTTGCTTGCACACTAATTAACTTCTCCCTAGTCCTTTCTGATTAGAAATTTATTGGGGGGAGGGAGGTGATTTCCCTTTGGAGTTGACTGTCAAGTTTTGTTGTTTAGTTTTGATTCCCCCAATTATTTTCCATGTGCCCATTATTAAGGGCTTTCCTTGAAATGAATAAGGAAGATTGAAGAGGAGTTGGGTGAAACAGTTTTCTGCCAAGACAGATCATTAGCAAGAAGTTAGTGGGAATGACTCACTACAATTAACTGATGTTAAGTGAATTATTTCTAATGTGCATTTTAATTTTCATCTGGTGAGATGGTGGGCTGCCTTTTTTAAAAGCAGTATTATGTGCTCAGCTTTCTATTGAAAAATATTTCAGTGAGTAGTTCAGTTATATAAGTTTTATAGAGGAGGGTTGGGTTTGAAAGTTTCATGGGTTGGGGTTTGCAGGCCACGGCAAGGCTGTCGGTTTTTCTGACCCTTCTAAGGAATGAAAGATTGATTTCTCAGTAAGTGACAAGCTGGTGAAAATCATTCCAGACCCAAAGTCACTTTGATCTCAAAATAATTTTGCGCCGCCACTTGTATTTGAGGCCATTTAGAAACTGAAATCCATACTCTAACTCCTAATTAAATGTTTCATTAAGAATCCGTTTAAGTTGTCCCTTACCAGAAGGCCTGTCTCATGTGAAATGTTTACATCTCAGCACATTGCTAAAGAAACTTTAGATAGAAAATAGTTTGTTTTGTTCTACGTCATCTTAGGGCCCAGATTGCTTAAATTATGACCTACACTCTTCAGTATTGCACTCCTTCTTTTGAAATGATATCTTAGTAAGACTAAGGAAAGAACTTTGTACTTTACTCCTAATTGCTGCAAGTTTTGCATAACTAAACAATGGAATCAAAAGAATCCACCTACAATTAAAGCCTGATTCAGTAAGATATGGAGGGTTACATATGATGCAAGACAAAAAGATTGCAAAATAAAGTGTCTTTATCTCCAGAGAATAATAGTCATGTTAAAGTGTTACTCTTTTAAAACCAGAATGCTTAAAGATAATCTCTAGCCTATAAATATATGACAAGGTAATATAAATAGGATGGTACTACTTAAACCCTCACTTGTATCTTCTGTGCACATTAAAATGCATGCATAGTAATAGCTGCAATTATTAAACTATATTTTAGGAACTATCTGTTCCTAAATGAGGAAAAACTAGGATACAGATAATAAAAATGCATCATCTAATGAGCATACTTGGCATGCTAGAGATTTTGTATTGGAAACTGACCAATCCAGAAGCTAGATTCGAGGGGCAGATCTGCTAGTCACTGCTGGCATTGTGACTTTGGACAAGTCAATGACTGGTTTCATCAGGATTTTCAACAAAATGAGATAGTCAAATGAATGTTACCAAATACATGAATTTTTTTAACATGGACTCCACATCAACCAATGAAGACCTTTCTCTGAATAAGTATTAATAAGTTCTGGAATGAACCTGAGGCTAGATCCTATCCCCACCCTTAGAATTTCTCTCTGTATTAGAACAGCTTAGTCCAGGAAATGCCAAGAATTTTGAGGGCATTTTGTGCCAAGAGCTTGACACGAAGGCAGGGTTTTACGCTGGGAAAGGAAGGCCTTTGTGAACTGGACCAAAGTCTTAAGAAGTAATTTTAAGCATCTAACTGATTAGTCTCCAAAGTGTGAGCTGCATGAACAGGAACCACCTTACCCCATTTGGGGTAATTCGTTAGAATTGTTAGTTCGCAGGCTCCATCCTCCCCAGACGCACTAACAAGCAGAAAGGCTGGAACTGGGACCCAATAGTCTGTATTTAAACCTTCCAGGTGATTCTGTTGCACATTAAATTTTTAGTTCACTGATAAAACTGAAACCAGATCACAGGCATTATCAAGGGGAGAAACTAGAAGATCAAAAAGGGAATGATGAGATTTTTAGTCCAATATTAAAAGATGGAGGTGTGGGGGCCTATGGGTATAGACAGGTTATCTGTGACTACCGCTAAAGGGTCTTCCAACTCCAGACCTCTGTTTTGAAAAGCATCACAAGATCCCTTGGATAGTTTTAAAGCTATGGTAATGAGATTTTCCGAGGTAAAGGCATATACACAAGAGGGATTTTATTTTTCAGTGATATTCAGGAAAGGTCAAACCAATAGGAAAAGTCTTAATGGACTGTCACTTAAAAAGAGAGAACCCAGTATTTAAAGAAATGACTTGGGTTATTGGCAAAACAAGTGAGTACATGGTTATTCAGATACCTGGTCCCTTTCAACTCTGCTTTCTTCTATACCCAAGAACTCTGAGGCCAAATTTGAGTTTTAAGCCACAGAATCTTCAGCTGGAAAATGCTTGACTACCAGTCAACTGGATTTGAAATGTTCCCAGGAATTATCCTTTTGTATCAAAAGAGGCATTTCCCCAAAGCCTCTTCATAGTAAACGATTTTGCCAAGTCGAAGAGTTATTTATATCATCTAATCAAAAAATCAGTGCCTCCTCTTAAAGTCTTCTTGAATACATATCACCCCTTCAAGGTTCACATTTTTCTTTCAGGTCTTCTGTTGTCATGAGTATGTATTCTAGTTGCAAATAGAAGCTGCAATCAACATGAAGAGCATGCATTTCTGAGGATTCTGAATGCTTTGCCTAAAGCAGAAAGATGGTAGTGAGGCTTAAAGACCACTAGCATTTAAATAGTCTTGACTACAGTAAGACCTTTTCCCTCCAGGCTGAGAAAGCCAGTTCCCTGTCCTTACCTACTCATCCAAACTTTTTAAGTAACACTCGAAAATGCTAGAACTTTTAGCAGAACATTTTAAGAGATTAGATTTGAACCCTTTCTTTTTAAAGCAGCCTTTGAAAAATAGAAAGAAAAAGTCCAGTATCTGTCCAGTGAATGCAGAGTGTTTCATTTAATTGTCCTTTGCTTTTTACCTCTTGTTACTAAAGCTTTACCCCATTGCTACCAATTAACTAAATAATATAATTTCACAGTTTAAGGCTTGATATCAATTACATACATCTTGGATTATAAAATATAATTACACACATTGATCATTATTTGACAGCCCAATTTTGCAAGATTTAGGGTACAGTATTGGATGCTGTGACACATTGATGGGAACCATTGGTCTACCCATAAACTCAGTGTACTCTTATGTATATATTTTTTATGGAATTATATTTTTTCTGTTTTCAGCTGTGATCCTCTTGAGACAAGAGTTGTGTTGTATACTTCCTGTATTCTGGTGACCAAATGGGGCCTAGGTCATAAGGCATGTATGAAATTCCCCAGCCATTGCCATTCACTTTTCCTTATCACTGGTTTTCCTTTCATTGTCTTCATCTAGTGGCTGACATCAGAATGCCCAGCACCTATCCACTAAATCCAGGGTAATTGAATGCCAACCCCAGCCAGAGAGGGCTTACTTCTACATATGACTTGGTAATCATCCCCGACATTTTCAAGTGAGAGACTAATTAATACGTAAGTTATTGTATGACTCCTGCCAGCCAGTTCATCTCATAAATTCCCTTAAAATGACAAGGGACAAATATGTGTATAAATTGGAGCTTATGGAGGTAGTGGTTTTTTCACTTGAACTGAGATCCCAGGGTTTCTAACTGTGGTTACCAAGTAGTGGCACAGACATTTTTACTGAGCAAAATCAAACACCAAGGAGGTATTCCATGAGCAGGGTTGATTGCAGCTGAATATCAGGGTTACAATACAGTAACTTCCTGAAAGCTGAAGGGCTTCTCTAAGACACTACTGTGATTCCTTGCACGTTAACACTTCTTTACCTCCTGTTTGTTTTGATTTTGTCTTTGATTTATTGCTCCATCAAACAGATGGTAGATACATCTCTAAAAGGCTCAACTTGTCCCATTCTATAATTTGGATGCCACAAATTGGAACACTAGCAGTTATGATAAAAGAACATAAGTAGTACAGAAATTATTTACCAGGAAGTTGAAAGATACCATTTTTTAAAAATTCAGTATTTGAGGTAACTTTGATTTACAAAATAATATAACCCATATATACAGGTTCCACATTCCTCAGACACTTGAAATACACCCTGCCCACCATCAGATTGTGGAAAGTTCTGTTCCATTGTGTGTGGATCCCACTGCCACTGGTCCCCAGCACCCCCTACTGGGTTCCCTACTGGTAGCCTCAGTTCTGTTGCTAACATTCAAAGGTTGACTTTTGTTTCGTCTGTTCCTTTGCTTTTTTCCCTTATATTCCACATATGATGATGAAATTATCTGGTGTTTCTTTCTTCTTCTGACTTATTTCAGTTAGCGTAATCCCTTCTAGTTCCATGTTGTCGCTAATGATAGGATTTCATCTTTTCAAGGCCTGTATAGAATCCCATTGTGTATCTATACCACATCTTTTTTCATTCACCTGATGATGGGTACTAAGGGCGTTTCCAATTCTTGGCTATTGTAAATAATGCTGCAATAAACACAGGGATACATAAATCTCTTGAGAATTAGCGTTTTTATATCTTTGGGTAAATACTCAGAAGTGGAATCAAAGATACAATTTTATAGGATGGAAATGATCAAGAGCCCTGGGACCAGTGGCCAGAAATATGTATTTCTTGGAGAAGTTGACTAGGTTCTACTGAGAATCAGGACCTCCTTCTGAGCCTCAGTTTACTTCTCTGTGAGATGATGCAATTAAACCTGACACATTCCAACATCTATTTTCCTTAATCACGGTAGTAACAGCTGGCATTATTGCGCTATTGCTGTATCAGGCTGTCTGCTAAGGGTTTCGTCTACTCTCTCTCCTTTAATCCTCAATATTGGTATCTTTTCCCATGTAATACTGAAAGGCTCAAAGAGATGGAATAACTCAGGGCCACAACACTAGAAAGTGGCAGAACTAAGATCCTAACTCAAGTGTATTTGATAACAGAACGTGTGCTGCTGTCCTCTACCTTTCTTGGCCCCAAAGAGGCATTGATAACATGCTGCGAGGCAGGATTTCTGAAGTATTTCTAGATCAGTGGTTCCCAGCAGGGACAATTTGTCCCAGGGGGACATTTCGCATTCTCTGGTGTTGTTTTTGTCACAACTGGGAAGAGGGATAGTGCTGGCATTTGGTGGATAGAAGCCAATGATATTGATGAGCACTGTCCAATATGCATGCAGGCCCCCACAGCAAAGAATCATCTGGTACAAATTGTATTTCCAAGGCCAAGAAACCCCACTATAGGCACCACCTAGAAACATGTGACTCACTGAAATACTCTCTTCACCACTGTCCTTGAAAGAGAGAGAAAAAGTGTCTGTCCTCAGGGGATGACATCTCTATTCTTAGAGTTTTGTGCACATGTGCATCCCAGTCCAGCCCTGATAGCACATCACTGCCTTCAGGAGCCAAAGCCTTTGGCATAGGACACATCTAAATCCAAATCCTCATTCTGTCACTTTGTGTTTTTCATCAGAACCATCACATTCTCAGTCTCCTCTCTCAAATGGAGGTGACCATTCCCTGTGTTGGTCAACCCAACACAGGGATCCAGTAAGTACTCAGTCGTGATGGGCTTCATTTGCCTTTCTTTCCTCTCGTAAGCACTCAGCAACCAGTGCCCCACTTACAGGTGGCCGCCATGTGGTCTTGACTCCATCCTAATGCTGGTACTTGAACCACAGACTGTCGTCCAGACACTGGTACTCACTGTCTTAAACACAGAGGAGATGGAGTAGGTGAAACTTACCTGAAGAGAAACCTCTAAGGTAATAGTGGCCCAGTCCTGTGTGAGTGTGGGAAGAGGCATGGGAGAAACCAAAGAATCCAGGAATTTTGGCCTCCGCCCAAGTGGACTCTCAGGGTTGACCAGTTTTATTGTAGAATAAATTGTTGCCCTGTAATGTAAATGGAAAATTAGCTTGTGTAACCAATCAAAGAATCGTTGTGACTCTTGGTGAAACATACCACCCAAATAAGCCGAGGATTTATGTATTTTCATTTAAGAGAATTTTTCTGGATACACAGAGTGGGGAAAGGTACAAACTGAAGAAAGAGGTGGGGGGTGGTTAAGTGGAGGAATTTCCTTCATGGAAAGGCCCCCGAGAAAAATGTGTAGTTGGAAATGCGGTACTTGTTTCTTGTACCTGAAATTGAAATGCAGGGTTCCAGCTAGGCTGCTAAGAAGGTGACATTAAATATGCCTTTTTCCTTCTTTAAGAAAATATCATTAACATTATGTGCACATTATTTATTTATTTAGGCCAATGTGGGGATGGGAAGAAAAGGAAAGAAGACGGAATGAGGGTAGAAGGCTGTAAATAAAAGGGCTAATCTCTTAAGCTGCTTGCAGAAAAAAGAAAGGATGATTAGACGTCATATCTGGCATTCTGAGCTTTTCAAAGATCCCTTCAGTTAATCTAAACAAAATAATGTATGGGAAGCATTTCTCTCCATGGTCCACATTCATAAGGTGTGAGGTGAATAATGTGTCAGAATATTATCCAGTTTGATTTCTGCAAGTGCATCAATACCTGATTAGGAGGAGTAAATGTCATTTTGTCCCCTGCGTGCTCAATCCTGATGGTGTGGTTTGTGCTGCTGACAATTAGGACCTTTCTCTCGCCATCCATTCTGTTGGTGTGGTCTCATAGCACCGTGGGAGAGAAGTGAGGGAGAGATGAGCTCTGTGTAATGGACACACGAGGACGCTGAGCCTCTGAGAGGGTCACAGTCTTGTTCAAGTTAGAGTTGAGAACAGATTGAGGGCTAGAACCCCATTCTGGAATTCTAAACCAGAGTTCATACTATTGTTGTGTTAAAGCTCTTTGAGACATGATTGAGGTGTGGGGAAATCTCCATAATATACAGAAAACAGGTGCATGTGAAAATGCATGCATACACACACAGGTGTATATGTATAAACCTACTTTGTGTTAGCAGAAATAGATAAATAAGCAAAATGAATGGAATAACAAATGTGAACTGACTCTTTGCCCTGGTGTTTAGGATAGGATAGGTGGGGACTGTGGAAAACAGGAGAGCAGATCCCCCAGCTAAACAATGGTGGCCCCATTCAATGCTGACCGCTGCTTCTCAGGAACTCACACATCCCTGGAGAAAGCTCCCATGACCACACTCCGCCTCCAGGCCCGTTAGCGCTCTGTGGGACCCACGAGTCCTTGTCACTGAGTTCGCTGGAGAAGCTGATGCTGAGGTTCCGTATTCAACCTTAAGAACCATGAGCTAGACAGCCCATGCTTTGGGGCAATCTCAAAGCATCCAGCGTATCAAGCAGCTGACTAAGCTGGCCTGGGAGAGGAATGAATTCTGCAGAATCCCCACCACGAACTCTGACGCATTGCATGGCCCACGCTGGGACCATAAAGAACTATGTGGATCTCCATGATTCTGCAGAGTTGCTTCATTTTCTCAATTTCAAAGAACTTCCTTGGGATCCATCCATTCATGGGAACACAAGGAACTTGCCAGCCGGTCCTAGAGTACCTTGTTCTTCCAACCACTCTCCTCGACCTGGCCAATCTCTTGGGGGTATTATGGTTTCTACACATAACTGGCTAAACCCAAATGTCGCCACAGTCCTTTATAGGATGGAATGGGAAGAACAGATTCAGGAGGCTAAATGGAAAATTTAAGAACAGCAATAGAGAGAAAAAATATGAATAGATTCAGAAGTTACATGAATGCTTGTAGTTAAGTATCTATTTTGATTTACCTGAGTCTCAGTTTCCCCAGCTGTGAAGAGAGACTATTGCTATAGCCTGGACAAGTTGTCATGAGGGTTAAGCTAGGCATTTGTAGTAAATGTCACCTATAAATCTGGCTTATAAATCTTCTCCACATACATCGCTATGTCAGGCACTCCTGATAACACCCCCTTAGTTAGACAGCGGTCCCAAAGGATGCAGGCTTTTGGAGTGTCTGCTCACAGCACCTGGTGGCTCTGATTTGGCTCTGCCCCCATGATCCCTCCAAAAAACGTCCATTTCCTCGGGGCAGCTGTCTTCGGACACTGGCTAACTCCAACTCTCGTTCTTCATGCTTCTGGTTGCCAGTAACAAGGATCCCCTCTCTGATGCTAGCGGAACCCCCTCTGTGTTATCTTCTTTTTGGCTGAATTCCTAACAAGGTCTTCCTTTCACAGCCACCCCAGCTGTGATGGCTTGAGCAGCTAAGACTCTGCCAGCCTCAGTCCCCAGCAGGGCTCCACTTGTGCCATTTAAGGGAAGAAGAATGTGGCTCCTGGTGATGAGTCAGGGGCTGCTACCTGGAGGAGGGGTGCTAAATAATTTACTACTGCAGCTTGCACTGACATCCATTTGGGTCTGTCCCCTGGTGACCTTGGAGCTGCACCAGCAGGGTTCCTGCTGGCTGCAGCGGTGGTGTCATGGGGAGCAGGCAGAATAAACAAGGCAGCATGGCTGTCAGGGACACCACAGGCCCCAGAGTCAGGGCAGAATGTAGCCTGGGGGGAGCTGCTCGGTGTGCGTTGACAGCCCCTCATGTTGGAGGGCACCACCAACATGACAGAAGGTATGTTCACACTCAGACTCCACAGACAGTTTTTAAGAGCTTGCTGTGTGGGTGGCAGTGTTACCTGTATTCTCATATAATCCAGAAGGTCATGAGGCAGAGAGTGTTTAAAGAGGCTTGCCCCAGTTTACCCCCTAATGATGAGGGGCAGAGTCCCACCTGACTTGCCCTTGGACCTCCTCTTACCTGGCTGAGGGCCCATTGTCCAGAGGCTCCTGACATCAGGAAGTTTTCTTCTCCTCCAAATCCTGTCTCTCTTGGTAGTTCAGACTCCTACACATGAGGCTGAAGGCCATCACCGCCTCTAAAGAGAAACACACATGGTGCCGAGCTGAACCTGCTCCACATTCTGATACCTGTGACTTGTGGTTTGGATCCCCCCCTTGACCTGGACCTCTGCTGAGCAACGTGGTGGTGGGGAGACAAGACAATAGCCTTGTCTCGGGCCCAGAACTTTCTGCCTGAAGGAAGGCGAGGGTCTTTAGGAAGGATTTCTAGGCCCCACTGCTGAGCTTGTCTTAGCCTGGGAGTTGGAGAATGGGAACTGGAGCCTGCAGGAGGGCAGGGTCAGGGGGTGGGGTGTAGAATGATGGACTGGAACAGAAACAACAGCCCAGGACTAATTCTTAGCCCAGCAGGCCAGGAAGGCTTAGTTCTGCAGTTCTAGGAAGGTAACTTTTGCATGAGACATCACACCAACAATCTACCTTCATAACCTCTCTCTCTCTCATTGGATGCTCAGGTCACCCCAGTGTGGTGGGCAGGCAGGCCTGTGATTACTGTTTGACACATAATAATGTACCTAACACTTATGGAGTGCTCCTGTGTGTCTGACACTGTACAGAGTACTTTGTGAAGCATAGTTGAACCATATAGCAAGAAGAGGTATTATAGTCATCAGCATTACTCATATTTTTCAGAGGCTTTTGAAGAACAAAGAGGTTAAGTAACCTGTCTGATGTCATACACACAGTAAGAGCCAGAACGCATAAGCAGACTTCCTAATTCCAGTACTAAGTCTAGTTCCATTATAGCAAGACTTTCTTTCAAATCAAAATAAATTAGATATCCTTGATAGCAAGCTATTCAGAGATGTTAAGTACTTTAGATTAAAAGCAACAGAAGCAGAGTCCAGCACAATGGGTTAAGGGAGACGTTTGCCATAATTGCACTCCTCCTTTTCTCTCCATCAATCACCTGCATGATGACATTTACAGGTGTGACAGTCTTCCAAGATTGTGATCAGCCTCTGAGGAAATTGCAAAAAAAAAAAAAAAAAACCAGTGGAAATAAAGAACTGCAGTTATTTATAATTGTAACAACCAGAGAAATAGACCATCAGCCTTGGCAGTTTATGGATGGCCATGGTGTACAGAGGATAGAGGTGGGTCATGGGCATTTTAGCCATGTAGCCTATATTTATTAAGGGCCTACTGTGTGCCAGAATTGTTCCAGGCTTTGAAGATAAAAAGTTCTGCATAAAAATGACCAAAAAAACAGACCAGCCTGTCTCTGTTCTCCCCCTTCCCTGAAGCTTACATTCTAGGGCTCCTGAGGAAGACAAATCCTATAGCAGTGTAGAGTGACTTAAGAGTGTAAGTGCTGGGCGCCAACCTCAGGATGTCAGTGCGAGGCGCAGGCAGACTCCTTAAGCAGGGAATCATTTGACTGCTGAAAATTATTTTTTAAACACCAACCCTAGAAGTTTGCTAAAAATTGTCACAAGGGTGTGCAGCAAAGTGGAGAAACATCTGTTCAAGAACATCTATTAAATCTTGGTAAGAAGAGCCAGTCTGTGGCATTTGGACCATGACCCACTTATCACCGCCCCCTCCCTCTCACCGGGATCAGTGTGAGGGAAACTCTACTCCAGGAGTAGCTGCCAAGAAGGCGTGACTCCTTTCCTAGCTCTTGATCTAGGATTATGGTTTCACCCTGGGAGGGGCAACCTCAAACACTGGCAACACCCTGCCCCTGCAAAGGAGCCCTGCTTTAGTCAGAGCAGACTGGAGCAATTGGTCCTCCAGGGCATTGTCAGAAACAGTGGAACAATCAGCCAGCAATTAGTGGCGGCTAACAGCTGGGTGTGAGGCCTGTGCACACAGACCAGCCAGGAACTGGGGAGACTGAGCTTGCCCTCTGAGGAACATCACTGTCCTGCAGGGGGCTTCAGGAAACGCAGTCACTAAATAAACAGCAAACAATGACAAGCTTCAGAAAAGGGAGGAGGAAGTCAGTATCCAGAATTGCTATATATACCATCCAAAATGGTCAGTCTTCAATAAAATTTCAGATACACCAAGAAACAGAAAAGTGTGACCCATATGCAGGAGGGAAAAAAGGATGCAAAACAAACTGTGAGGGGCCTGAATGTCAGATGTAGCAAAGACTTCAAAGCTATTATAAGTATATTCAAAGAACAACAGGAAATTATATTGAAAGAATTAAGAGCAAGCATGATGATGTCTCATCAAGGAGAGAGTTTCAATAAAGAGAAATTATTTAAAAAAATGATAAAATGGAAATTTGGGCTTTCAAATATATTAACTGAAATGAGAGTCTCACTAGAGAGACTTAACAGTAGGTTTAATCTGGAGGAAGAAAGAATTTCAAATTTGAAGGGAGTTTGGTAAAGATTATATCACCTGAAAAATTGGAAGAAAAGAGAAAGAATGAAGAGAAATGAACAGAACTTTTGAGAAATAGGGGGTATCAGGAAGCACACCAACAATGCATAATAAGATCAGCTAAAGGAGAAGAGAAGAGAGGAGTGAAAAAAAAATACTGAATAATGGTGGAAAACTTCCCAAATCTATTGAAGAGTTTTAGTCTACACGCCCAAAAAGTTTGTGCTTTCCAGTAGGTAAACTAAAAAGAGCCACACTGAGATACATTGTCAAAATATTGAAAGAAAAAGACAAGGAAAAAATTTTGATGGCAGCAAGAGAAAACTTGTCATCACATACAATGGCCCACCTCACATAGAATTGATGTCTGATTTTTCACTCATGGCAAATTATTTGGTAATTCCTTAAAAAGTTAGTTACCATGTGACCCAGAAATTCTATTCCTGGATATATACACAAGAAAAATGAAAGCATTTTCTCTGTCAAAAGTGGTATACAAACATTCATAGCAGTATTACTGATAGTAGTGAAAAAGTAGAAATGACCTACCTGTTCATCAGTTGATGAATGAATGAATAAAATGCATATCCAGCCAATGGAAGCTCTTCAAGAATAACTAAGAATGAAACTCTGGTAGAAACTACAATGGATGAACTATCAAAACATCACACTTAGGCACACCCTGGTGACCTAGTGGTCTCGTGTACCTGGGAGTAGTCCCACATACATCCCAGGGTCCCTGGTTCAATACCTGAGGCTGAGGAAGACTCAAAATGAACAACTTAATAAAAATAAAGGACTTATTCCTCTGTCTTCCTGCCTGCTTGCCTGTTTGCCTTCATTCCTGCCTATACCTTTCCTTTAAAAAAGAAAATCACTTAGTGAAAGAAACTAGTTATAAAGGATCACATTTCATTTATGGTGTGTTCAGAATAGGCAAATCTATAGAGCTATAAAAGATTGTTTTTCCTAGGGTTGGAATAGTGGGGAGTATGAGAGTGATAACTAGTTGCTAAGCGTTAAAAATGTTCTAAAAGTAGATTATGATAATGGTTGTGTAATTCTCTGAATATATACTAAATATACTAAAATATGAATATATACTAAAATCTGATTTGTATTTTAAATGGATAAACTTTGTGTAATGTGAAACATATCTCAAGACTTTTTTCTGAGAGTGCTAATTGCTAAGGAGAAAAAGAAGCAAAAAATTTAGAAAGGTGGGAGAGAGGGAGACAATCTCAGGTAAGATGGAAGGCCTCACCGAGGTGACTTTTTTTTATTATTTAAAGGAAAGGTGCAGGCAGGAAGGATGAACACGTGAGAGAGCCATGCCATTAGCTGTAAGAGGAACATTTCAGATGGAAGTACAAACCCAATGACCTGGAGCCAGACATGTGTTTGAAGAACGTAAGGCAGAGAGTAGTAGGAAATGTCAGGAAAGTTATGGGGCTCAGATGTCATGGGTTGTACCCCCAGATGAGCAGAATTGCTGGGTTTTGAAGAAAGTCCTGACAGACTCTAATGCTTGTTTTCAAAGAATTGCTATGGTTGCAATTTTGTGAATAGACCAAAGGAGACAAGAGCAGACCACAGGGAGATAACATGATGGTGGCTTGGCACTCCACGCAGGAGAGAGACAGTGGTGGCTTGGCGCAAGGTGCAAAGAGGAGGTGATGAGGCGAGGTTAGCTTCAGCTTGCACTTGGAAGTAGAGTCAGAAGCACTAGCCAAGGAGTAAATAAGGTAGTATATATGATGGTCCACAGCGTAAGGTAGTTTAACTTACCATTTTTTTTGACTTTGCAATGGTGCAAAAGCGATGTTAAGACAGTAGAAACCCTATTTGGTTGGCACTTTAAATGTCTCTTTTCCCAGACTACCAAATTGCATTGTGACACTCTCTTGTGATGCTGTAAGTAGAGCTTCCAGTCAGTCACAGGATCACAAAGATAAACAACTGATATTCTATAGTATATTATACTGCTAGTGTTTCTGACTCCTGGTATTTTCAACTAACCGTGGGTTCATCAGGACGTAACCCAGTTATAAATCAAGGGAGATCTGTGAGGCTTTGCTAGTCTCTGTGGCAAGCCTTCTACTCATCTGTTGAAAGATGAATGCAGCCATAGATGGTATATACATAAATGAATGGACATGATTGTGTAAAACTGTACTTGCAAAAACATGAAGCAAACCAAATTTGGCCCATGTACTGTGGTTTGCCAACTCTAAGATTAGATGTCAAGGTCAAGAGGAAGTGAGGAGTGAAGAATGACTCAAAGAGGTTTGTTCTCACAGAGATAGTGAATACTTCAGAGACAGCAGATTTGTTGGGCATAGGACTGAGATTGGGACTGGTTACATTTGAGAAGTCTTTTAGGTATCTGAATGGAGGTGTAGCATAGGCAGGTGACTATATGAGCCTTGAGTTCATGGAAGTGTGACCTGGATTCGTGAGCACAGAGGTAGTGTTTAAGATCTTAGACCAGATGGAAGAAATAAATGTAGATGGAGAAGAGTTGAGATCCCAGGACTGAGCCCTGGGTCTTCCGACATTGAGCTGTCAGGCAGAGAAGATAAACCAGAAAAAGACACTGAGGAAGAAGAGCCAGAGGGTTGGAAGGAAACCAGGAGAATGTGGCATCCTGGAAGCTAAGCTAAGAAAGTGTCTCAGAGAGATTAACTTTATCTTTTTCCACTCACAAAATCAGGTTGGAATGAAAATGAGCAAAGAAATGTTCTTCCAGTAATAATCCTGAATTCCCTCTAGTTTCTAGGCAGGAAAAATCATTGTCAAAAGTTTTATTTATTCAAGCATTCATTAGCTGTCTGGTCATCAGTCACTGTACTTGGAATGGAATAGTGAACCAAAAAAGAAAAGATCCCTGCCCTTGGAAAGCATATAGTCTAGTTCAAGAAAGTGATCTTAATCAAGTAACCATTAACATTTTCCAAGGATGGGTCATAATACCTTCCCAGGGATGTAGAATTATGAAATAGGACAAGAGTCCAAAAGTCAACAGGCGCATATCTGAGACAGCTATATTGTAAGTTGTACAAAGGAATCAGTCTAATCTGGAGGGCCAGGGAGCCTACTTTATTTTTCTCTGTGTGTGTGTGTGTGTGTGTGTGTGTGTGTGTGTGTGTGTGTGTGTGTGTGTTTTAAAGGAAAGGTGCAGGTAGGAAAGAAGGTGAGCCAGCTGGCAGGAAGAGAGAGGAGGAATAAGCATTTTTGTTTTATTTTTCATTTAGTTACCATGCTAGTTATTCTCCCCGAGCCCAGGGCTGAAACTCAGGGGTATGTGGCCTGTGCTCCTTCAGAGGTGATTGACCTAACTGCTGCTCCACCAGGGTGCACCTTTTTTTCTGTGTTTTTAGTAGGTTATTTCTAACACATCACACCCCAATTGGGACACACCTGCTATTTGAGCAGATGGTTGAGACCTTCCAGTGAGAGGAAGGAACACAGATTTTGTAATAAATCCCAGTACTAGATCTCAGCTGTGTGTCCTTGCATTGTTCTTTTGCCCTCTCTGAACCTCACCTCATCCGTACAACAGGGGACAGTAAAAACTCGGTTTGGGATTATGGTGAGCCCTAAATGAGATAAAGTGTGCAAAACACCTGGCACATAAGCCCTTCCCATTCCTTGAGAAAAATAAAATATACATATATGTGTATATATATATATATTTCAGTTTGTACATGTGTAACATTTTGTCTTTGTGAGTAGTTGTCTCAAGACAGGTCTTTGCTGCCAGCTTGCTACCTTACAAGGCAGAGTGTTTTTCAGTTTTTCTCCATCTCTCGTTTTGCTAGTGTTCTCTCCCAAGAGAAGCATATCGAGGCTGGAGCGCCTGCAATTAGGAGATGCGGGAAAACCAAAACATCCCCCTGCAATTCTTGCTCTTCCCTGCCCCTCACACAGAGGAAATTCAGGTTTCTACTGAGCTGTGTAATGAAAATTAGTAGTTCCCCAAAGCTGCTTTAATAAGTGCAGCTTTCTTTGTCTAAAACAAAGTAATATTTGCTAGCACATCATGTCGGTGAACAGAATTTTCATGGAGCTGCAATGGTGTGCATGTTGAAGTCCTGGATGCAGTTTTTATTCTTTGGGGGGAGAACAAAACCTTCAGCAGACTTTCATTTTGATTTGCCTCTGCTATAGCTTGTCCATATTTTCCCATTTAATTAATGTCATTAAAAGAGGATAAAAGGCTATGTTAAAATTTTATGCATTTGATTATCGGGATCAAGAATAATTAAATTGTATGAAATGTGGCAGATTCCTGAGATGGTGGGGAAGGTAAAAGAAAGGCTTCTTTTCTGGATTTAAAGTGTACCAGATTACTTTTTCACTAGATATAGAAATGTGTTCATGACCTGAGAAGTATTTATGAGATGGACTCCTTTTGTTTGTTTGTTTGAAGGCAAACTGCAGGCAGGAATGATAGTGCACTGGCAGGCAGGAAGAGAGGAGGACGGTGTACTTCATTTTGTTTTTATTTAATTGTTCACATTGGTTGTTCCCCTAGACCAGGTCTTTAGGATGTATATGGACTGTGCTCCTTCAGAGGGGGCTGACCTAACTGCTACTCCACCAGGACTTACCAAGATGGACTCTTACACAAATGAACAAGAAATAAGGAGTGCTGCATTTGGTAGAGTCATCATTCTGTTTATCATGAAAAAAATTATCAAAGGAATGGTACAGGCAGGAATGAAGGTGAGTAGACAGGCAGAGAGAGGAGGAAGCATTTTATTTTATTTTTATTTAGTTGTTCACACTGGCTGTTCCCCCTGAAAGTGGGATGTGAACTGGAGTCCTTGGTATGTATATGGTCTGTGCTCCTTCAGAGTCAGCTGACCTAACCACTACTGTACCAGGGCACACTCCATCATGAAAAGTGTTATCATTTATGTTGTGACTCTCCTCACCCCTGTACCTTCTCTGAAACTCGAGTGGGGAAATCATTAACATTTAACTTACCATATGCTAGGTGCTCTACTGTGTTCTTTAACTCAATTAAGCATACCCAAACCATTATTAGGTAGATTTCTTCATCCTCCCGGTAGAGAAACTGAGGCTTACTGAGATGGTGAGTGGCTGTTACTACCAAGGTTATTCAGTGTGCAGGTCATTGAGGCAGGTTTAAGTTCCTGTCTTTCTGTGGGATTCTTTTGATGACAATGCTCTCTCTGCTGTGGGAGTCAGATTATTGTCAATCTGAACTGGTAGAAACCTGTCGAGGAGAATCTCTTTAGAATATTTCTTTCTCTAAAGGCAACTCTTCCTTTGTGGGTACCTTATTTCTCTTTACCTGTACTTTAGAATCGTCACAATTTTATTTGTTTTCTATTTGGCTACTTGGTCTGGATGTTGTTGCATGGAAGTTAATAAAAATTGGAATGTTTCGGTTTAGAGTACTACGGATGTACCTTTTATCTCCAGTATTCATTTAGGACTACCATTTGGTTTTTTGTTAAACGTTCCTTTGTTTAAAGACATTATGGATTTAGTAGAGTGTGTTCTTTAACATGACAGAAATGAAAATTGACAGCTATTGTGGGCTGTGCTGGGTTCCCACGATCTGTTTATTCTCTTCTTCCTGGGCACCTACTTCCCAGCCTCTTGGTAGTTGGACGCGATCTTGGGACTAGTTTGACCAATAGAAGTGATGTCATTCACCTGCAAGCTAAAGCACCTAAAAACCTCCTCCGTTTTCTCTTCTGTTGCCCTAACCTGGAAATTATGTGTTGAGATCATAAAAGGAAGCAGGAAGGAAGCTGACTCGATCCCTGAGTCACTGCTTGGAATGGGGGTGCTTCAGACCTCCCACCAACTTTGAATGAGTGAGAATCATCCTTTCTTGTACTAAAGCTCTGAGATCTATGACTGTTAGCCTCCTGTACATCTATTTGAAAAAATACTAATTTTTGAAATCAAAACACCAAAGAACCAATTTTGAGTATCTAGAACTACGTTAAGCTATATAACACTCTGTTTCCTTTCTCTCTCTGTCTCTCTCTCTCTGTCTCTTTCTCTCTCTCTCTCTCTCTCTATATATATACACATATACATATGTGTATATAAAATAAGGACTTAAAAATAAAATTCTTTAAAATTATATAATGCAGGTTATATAAATACATTTATATATACACACACATATGAAATACTTGTCTTTTTTTTTTTTTTTTTTCAGTAAAATCAACGTAAATTAACCCATGACCTTTATTATATGAGTGGTTTAAACTTGGGTAATCGTCCTTATAGAAGTTAGGATTTCAAAGTAGCAGGACTTGAGGTACTAATGTAAACCAGTGAAGACTGGTATTGTCTTTATCTTTTTAAGATACTTCTCAGACCAGGACACCATCTTTGCTCTGTGTGACCCATGCCAGTTCTTACCATCTCTGTATTCACAAATCTTCCTTCTGTCCAAGTAAAATTCCTCTTTAGTTTGTTTAAAGCCTATATTCCTTTTTATTTTACACCTATGGGAATGGAGATTAAAAATGGCTCATTAGACCATTCTCATTAAAGCCACCATCTAGGAAAGCACATTCCTTGTCATCACTTACCTTTCTCTTCTGTAAGCTAACCAGCAGTGGTTGTCTTCACCTTCCCATAATCCTCTCACAAGGTTTTGACTCATGCTGGTTAGAATGAAAAGATTTTTTGATTTACCAACATCTATAGTGTGGCCTTCTTATTACCCACCAGTGTCATATTAGACATGTTTGGTCTGTTATCTAGAGCAAATGTGGGCCAGTCTTTTAATTTCTCATTTGTGCTAGCATTTCCCCCCTCAAATTCATGCTCTTTCTGCTAACTGCAACTCCCTCTCTAGCAGCTAAACTTTTAACCTTGGCAATTTTATAAGTCTGTTCACTTACTGCTTTTAGATTTAGGGTCATTCTTAGTAAGGCCTTTCCCACTATTAAATTGCATTTCTTTAAAAAAAAAAAAAAAAAAAACTCTATGACCTTCAATCGGACTCAAATCACACTTTTCTTGATTTCTGATCACCGCAGTCAGTGTCGTCTTTATCCCTCTGCCTATACAATGTATGCAAAAATGGTCATGTTTTTCTGAATTATCTTACTGCTCTCCCGAAATAGAAAATTCTGTAGTTCAGCACTTGCATCCTCCTCTCCCAGCAAGAGTGTCTGCATTTCACCTATTGCTTGATAAATCCTTCATTATCTTTTATGTGTTGCCTGTTCTCTCTCACACACCATAAAATTGATTGTCTTGAGTGTAGAATTTTACTCTGTTTTTGTAAAAACTGTGTGAAATCTGTCCCTATTCACCAGGTCTTTGAAATTTCTAAATTAATTATTGTCTAGCCTTAGAAAATGCTCCAATTTTTTTTTCCATATAAATGGAATGGATGGTAATAGTATTCCCAAACTCCTCAACTAATTCACCAAAACATACCAAAGAGGAATGGTCTTCTTTCAGATGGTGAGGGAAGCCTGTAGCTAACAGCATATTTTTCAGAACTTCTGAATAGAATTGTCTCCAGGATGAAGATAATGGTCACAAGGAAACACTGAACCATGGATTTTGTTAGTTCAATAACCTGTGCTAGGGTGATGCATAGCTCTGCAGCATCCCCAGGCTGCACTCACAGAGAATTTGTTGTCAAAAGGGCTTTGGCAGCATGCCTTTATACTACCCCGCTCCTGAGTACAATTATACCTTCGTGAACACCACACAGGTCCTATCATAACACACATCACACCTTACTCCAATTGCTTGTTTAATTGTCTTTCCCTCTCATTTATATATTTTTTTTTAAAGTAGGGTCTTTGACTGTCATGGTCACCGTGATGACTCAAACCCAATGACTGATAAATAGGAGCTCATCTGGTGAGTGAATGATAAATGAATGGGTGGATGAAGCCTCCATGTTCCCAGAAATGTAGCCATCTTGTCTGTTGTACAGCTTTGAAGGAGCATGTCCCCATGCCTCTTGTCACTTTTTAAAAATTTTTATTGCTTTCTTCCCTAGTTTCATAGCACTTGAAAAATTTGTTTTGTTTTCTGTGAGAACAATATGTCAGTAACTCACCCACATTAGACTGAACTTTGAGTTGGCCCTAGGAATCAGGATGGTTTATCTATCTTCCCTTTCCCCACTTCATCCCTGCCTTTGGCACTTAGTCTGATTAGTTAACTACTTAGTGCCAAGTTAACAGTGAAGGCAGCATTGTTTCCACTGCCAATAGTGAGCATTTATTGAATATTTGCTGTGTTAGATCAGTGAAAAGTGCTTCACATTGAAGATCATTTGATCCTCAAAACAACTTTGCAAGGATAGGCACTATTATTGTGCCCATTGTTATCAATGAGAACCTCAAGCCCCTTAGAGTTAGCAAGTCTGACACTAGAGAATCCACTCCAGACCCCCAGTTATATTATTACCTCTCATGAATTGACAGTTATGTGTCAGATCCACTCCCAACGAAGATTAATCTCTTCTTGCTTCCTGTTCCAGCTTTCCTTTTCATTGCTTCATTGTCAGTCACTTGTGAATCGTTTCTCATAATTCTCATGAGATCAGGCTGATAATAAGTACTTCAGAGAGTGAAGAAACTGGGGCACAGAAAGTTGCAGTGAATTTTTCATGACCACACTGCAGATGGGATATCATTGCCTCTGCTTGGCCATTGGTGGCTCCAAACTGTATAATTTGGTCATCTATTTCTTGAGGGATGTTAGGGTCTGGGGGAACCATCCACTACCCTACCTGCTTTGAGTTCTGTGTAATGGAGATTGAATGCAGAATATTACTCATTCACTTGTTTTCCATTGCTATGAGAGAAAAGGTATTCTAGGTCTCATGATTTTCACCATGAAAGGTCTTCTGTGAACCAGAGAGAAGCATTCTGAAAAAAGTTATTAAGCATTATTAATACAATTACTTATAACAAAAGACATAATTTAACTTCCCCACATTCAACAAAGAAATTCATTTGAAGCTTCAGGAACTCCAGCTGGAAGGGCAGAGCTCATCAGAGTGGGTACTTCAGGTGGGCGGGGGTGGGGGGAGTGGGGGAGTGTGGCTCCTTTGTCCTTAGGGAGGCTTCTGTGCCTGATGGAATATACCTCCATATCCCCACAGCCCCCCCCCCCCTTCCCTTCCACCTAAGGAGCCCGCACTGCTTCCTCATCACAGGCACAGAGTCCCTGTTACTGACTTGTGCATGCCTCTCACCTAGCCTAGGATATGACATTAGCAGATTTGAGAAAAACAATTGGTGTTAATCAGAGATGACCAAGGAAATGCTCAGAGGATAGAAACACTGGCCATCCTAGTAGAAGGAAAACCTTGGTGAGTTTTTCAGACTTCATTCAAGCTAACAGAAATAACTTATTGATTGATTGTGTGATACTGTGTCCAGCCTCACCACTCCTCCAGTACTTTCGCTTTATTGCACTAGAACATGAGCTTAGAACAAATGCTGTGTCTATGCCCAGTGTCCTGAACAACACATGGCTCAGAGTAGGTACTCAGAAAATATTTATTGAATGAAAAGAAGGTACATAACCTTAGTTTCAAATTCTGTGCAATGAAGAGATGGTAACAGTGCTCCGTAAGGGCCTAAGGGTGCCCAGAGGCCCATGGGCAGGTTTATGCATTGTCATCTCCCCAACTGGCATGGAGCCTGGGGTAATGGGTTAGGGAATGAGACGACTCATTCACTATCCAAGCACAAGAGGAAGACAGTCAGCTGCTATTTTTATTTTAGGAGTGTGCAAAATTCAAGGACGACATAGTCTCCAGCCAACAAACATCCTGAAATGAAAGTTGAAGAGAGTAGAGGCATTTGAAGGGGCAACACAGCCCGAGGGTGGGGAGGGGTGCTGGAGGGGGGAGTGGGAGGTTGTGGGGAGGAGCTCTGATTCCAGGCCTGGGTTGGGGCAGCATATAATCTGAAACAGGCGCTCAGGTTGACAACTGTGCCCATATCTGATTCCCAGCTCAGAAATGCACAGCCTTGAAAAGAAAAATAGACGTGTATCTTTAAAGCCTCTCTTCTCTGTGATATTTTTGCACTCCTTGGAGGTTGCAGAGCTAGGGTTTTTGCATCCAACAGTGGCTTTCTTCCTTTCTCCCTGGCTTGGGGGATTATTGATTTGGAAGGCGAGGCTAATTTACATGTAAATAAATCTCAGCGCTGGGCAGTGGGGACTGGAGGTCCAGATGCCGCGACTGGCTTGCTGACGTCACGGCTTCATTAGCATGCGGAGGATGCGAGCACTGCAACAGCCACTTCTCCAGCACCACCAGCAGGAATGCCGCCGACAGTTATTATTTTTGGCTGAGCTGCACATTTCCTGGTTCAGTGTCTTGGGCTCTGTGACCAGCTGACTGGTCGCCCCGGGTCTGGCTCAGGATTAGTTGGTGATGCTGAGACTGAGGTCTGTGACTTCCTTCTGGTCGTGAAGAGGAGAGTTAAACTGAAACAGGGGCTCTGGAGAAGGGGCTGTGGGGTCCAGAGGAAGGAGAGAAGTCACACTTTTCCCCTGCTTGGTGGTCCCAGCGGGGTCTCCATCCAGCAGTGCTGTTTTCCCCGGAGTGAAGGAGCAGCAGCCTGCCTCTGGTGTCAGGAAGGGTCCAGATTTGGAGACTGATTGGGAGAAGATGCTTTGGCTGCCTACAGTCCTGCTTGCATTCTTAGAAGCCAGACTCGGGGGGAAAATGAACAGGGGCAATTGACAAGCTCCAAGGGTCTGCTGGAAGATTCCTCCCAAACTGGGCATTTCATCTTCCCTGGAGGTAAGTCAGAAATATGTTCTAATTCATAAACTAAACAACCGTGTGTTTTCCAGGGAGGAGGAAGAGATTCTCAGCTAAATCAGAGGCTTTGCATTGGGGGGAGGACAGCAGGGCTCCCAGTGACAGTTTAGTGGCCCTTTGACACGTTTTTTGCCCTTTTTGTATGCTTATTGAAAAGCTCCATGGCAAATTGACATGTCACAGCCTATAGATAATCTGAAGAAACACTTGAGTCTTATACTTTCAAAGCAGCCTTCCTCTAAAAGAAGTACAACTATCTTTGAAAGGTGGGGAGAGGGCTTGAAAACAAACACTTGGTGTTTGCACACAGTTGTCATTTCAGACCAGGATGTCAGAAATCATTAGCGGCTTCCAAGAATGAGGACTTAGCTGAGACTTCCAGGTAAAGAAACGGAGCTCAAATTACTTAGGCTTAATTTTAGCCAGTGCTTTTGCATTAGAAATGGGGACAGGACTCCAGAACATGAATGCACAGCCAGCTAGGCAGCTGCACACTGCACATGACTCGGTATGTCTTCTACATTGGGCTTCGTACAAGAGTGTTCAGACTTAGTTATTCTCGCTCTTGGTTTCCTGAAAACCAGTCATAGCATTACTAATCTGACATGGAGGGTCTTGTGATGAAATACAGACTTTTAATCCCATTAGTCTTTGTTATGTGGTCTTGGACTCTGCTGGGGTCCGATGGGACTTTCATGAACCATAAATAATCCAGGCTGGGCCAAATCACACCAGGGTAAGTGATCTGTACCAGATGCGATGCCATCCTCTGGTCCAAGCGGGGCTGTTGTATAATTTAGGCACGTAGATTATTTCCCTGGTGACAGAGTTCTGCTTCCAGTGAATGCATCTCCCACCACCGTCAGGGAGGGCTCTGGTGTGCCAGGGATATGTAGCGACAGATTGCCAGGTACCCAGTCTGCAGCGTGCAAGGCTGCAATTTGCTGTGTGTGAACATGTCTTCCCGGAGAGTGTTTTAAAACATCTCATTGAGACTTAAACTAAATGAAGCAACCTTGCCTCCTTGCTGGCGGCCGAATTGGCTGCTCTAATCCTCCTCCCCAGAAGGCTTACTGGCTGCTGATAGCTTTCACAGATGGGTCACGATGAGTGTCCCCATGGGCTCCAGAGTAAGTCACAACTTTGACAGAATTACCATATTTTGGAAATTTGGATTTTAATGCCTCCTCGAGTGCTTGTAAAGGTTTTGCCTTTCCATCAAATGCTCTTTGCCTTTGGAATTTTTTTTTTTAATGTGAAATTAAAATACATTGGCTCCATCAAGCACTGCAGCCTATCATTTGGGGGCAGCCAGAAATAGTAAAATAATATTGTCAAAAATGGCAGGTTGGAAAAGTTTTACAGGTTAAAAGTGAGAAATATGGGCATGAAGATGCATTCAAGGAAGCTGAAGGAATGAGAACAAACTTAAGAGTTTAGACAGCATAGACTTGGACTCTGGATTCAGAATGAGCGAGAGTTACTTAGCGCTCACTCTCTAAGCATTGATTTCTCTCTGTAAAATAAGAGGAGTCCTAGAACCTACGGGCAGGGTGATAGGTGTGAGGATTTAATGACATGACATATGAAATGCACTATGTTAGCTATATTACTGTTAGTGGGACTTAATTTTTTTAAATTATTGTCACCTTAATTATGAACATTGTTGCTAAAAATAGTCCACTGAAAGACTATGTTGACATGCAATTTTCTGCGGAGAGGTTTTGCTAGCAGAAAAGATGCCATCTCCAGTCACTGTAATGTCCAATTCCATTCCTACTCCAAGAAACTTTTCACCCAATGATAGAATTGATGGAATAAAGTGTTTTATCTGGAGCTATGGCGTTTTGCAGACCTGCAAGTGACTGGAGGGTAATAATGAAAGTCATTTAGCATTAACTGGGGCTCAAGCCCTCTGAGAGAAGGCCTCCTGTTTTGGTAGCTGATAAATCACAGATAGAAAGCTACCTGATCAAAATCAGATCAATGTATTTCTAAATTTCTGTTTGTATTTCTCTTCTGGTTCAACTTTGCATGGGAGGGGCCGTCCTTTTCTTTCTTCTTTCTTTGTAGTATAGGCACTTAGCGTTTTCTTCTCCATCCAAGCTGGCCTTCCAGTACGTGCTTCGTCTGCTGCTTGGCTCCTCAGAACTTTCAGGACTGAATTTATATCCACACAAGGGATTTCAGTTTGTGGCTTTCCTATGAAGGGAAAAAGCACAGGTCTCCCTAACCCACCTGCCTGTGACCCTGTCCCCTGACCTTATTTGGTGAGGTCAATACTGACACCGTAGTCTCTGCCAGACTGTATTCTCCTTTCTTCGTGTCCATAGGAATACTCCAGTTTGACCACTGTCTCTCCCTTTCTCCCCATCATCTTTATTTTAAATTCCATTGAAATGGATTTCCAGTGCAGGGGTCTGAAGAATGAATTAAACGTGAATCTGGCATAGCACTCTTTCTCTATTGGGAATCAGTCAGTTCTGATTGTCATTTAGTAGAGTTACGTTTTGCATGGAAAATTGTGTTTCTTCCTTGATCGCAGCCTACCATCATTACCTGCTGATTGTGTCTGATCTTGAGAGAGCTGCTAAACCGTGTGTGGAAATTGGAAACAGAGTCTGCTGAACTCGGGCTTTCTGTGGAACTCAGGGACTCTTCTGGTACCTACTTGGCCTTGGACATAATTTCCTTTGGTGCTGTCTTACATCTGTATGTTCCCACTTCATCCCAACCTGCAAACAAGAGGGCGTAGTAGTTTTCATACTTACTTGATAGAGGAAACTGAAGGCCAAAGAGGGAAAATAACTTACCCTAAGTGACACGACTGGTGATAAATCCTGCTGCCCAGTCCAGTGCTGCTTCCTCGATACTTGGCTTCCGAGTCCACTGTGCTGCTTGCCTTGAGTTAGCAGAAAAAACTCTTTCCTCAGAAGCCCCCACGCCATTGTCTTTTCTCTTCTCAATTGTTTTTAGGCAAGAGTCAAAAGCTCTGTCCCTTAGACAGGAATTCTGGATGGCATTTAGGTGAGGACTTTTGTGCTAATAGAAGATCCACTAACTACCTCCATCCATTCTGTCTGATTGCCCTGCTTATAATCAGGCAAACATTGGTGACTGTGACCTCTTGTAGACTCAGACACTTGGGACTAGGCTCAAGCAACATCTCTCTTGCTCTTGGTTGCAATTCCCTGGCACTTGCCACTTGCTCATGCTGCAACTTCAAAAGATAGTTCATAGCGTGTTCTCATTTTTTACATGCATGCATGCGTGTGTGTGTGTGTGTGTGTGTGTGTGTGTGTGTGTGTGTGTTTCAATGAAGCAGGAAAGAAAATGTTAGATAAGATCACATTCGGTTTCCAGCAACTTAAGTTCCCCATCTGTACTGGGGACCCAGCCAGTTAAGTTTGGAGACTCGGTTTTCTTTTTTCTTTGGCGTGTTGTTGGTTGAGCAGTTCTTTTTTTGGAGTCTGAAACCAGGAGGCTGCTTAGTTCATTATTTCCCTGGGGACAAGGCAGAGGGAGAAAGAAGGAGAGGGGGAGATTGGAGCGGGGAGGAGTGAGGAGGTTGGGTAGAAGGGAAAATAGAATGGGGAAAGCAGCTGGGAGAATATCAGAGCCATCTCCAATCCACCATGAAAGTGCAAAGCTGAAGGTTCCTTTTGAGTGAAGTCGCAACTCAGAAGACAAGAGTCTCTGTTCTCCTTCAGATAGAAATTCCTCTCCTCCTACCCATCTGTCTTACAGAACTCAGCGTGCAGCCATTTTAAATCTGAAAACCCTCCTCAGAGCTAAACATAGCATGTGTTTTCCACCATTTAGTCCATAGTGGACCATTTAAAAAGGTACTTGAACAACATATGTAAATCACACTATCATTCTGTGTGCCTTCACTGTATACCTTAATGTGTATCAATTGTTTCTCAATAAAACTGAGGATTTAAGAGTACACAATAAAAAGAGCACATTTTTAAAGTACTATGTGAGCCTGCCTTTCCTCGGTGGATATAGAGGTTAAACTTCTCTCACGTTTGCTTGCAAAGTCTGTGAAAATCAAGTTGGCTGACCTGGAGAATCCAATTTTATTTGAGTTGACAAAAGAGGAGACAACACTGTAGAGGGTACAGCATCCAGATGTTAGAAATGGAGACATTATGGCAGTCAGGTTTGGCTTTGTTCAGGAATTTGTCACGAGAGTCATGCTCTCATATAGCAGTTAGGAGAAAGGAATAATGGTGCTCTCTCGTACCCCTCTTCTTCCTGGCATTTGAGCTGCTGTGAATTAGCCATCCTGTGGGCCTGAAGGGATCACTGGAGAGGTCATTGACCCCTTGGGATATGAAACAGAGCTGGAGCCCAGGTCGGCCCCTGTGAAGGCCTAGCAGGCTGGCTGCCTCACCGCTGCCTAACTTAGTTGACTCGATTCTTCACACAGACAGCACCCCCGGGCTCTCATCCCCACCCCACCTCGGTGCCTTAAATTCATATCATACCAATGTTACCCAGTCCCATCCAGGGTTAAAAGTAACTGGGACAGAAATTCTTAGCATTTCATTTCGACTGGGCAGGATGCCATTTTTCCAGCTCTTTTCTTGGCCTCCATTCACCGATTGTGAGTCCACAGAGACGCTTGTTCAGGGAAGTTCTAGGACTTAGCTGAGAAACAGCTATACCTTCAGTGGTCACAGGTCAGACATGGTTTCAGGTAGCTGTTAGTTAGATGTAAGTGGACGTGTTGGGTGTCTGTGTGTCTGTATATGGTCTGTGTGTTAGTGTTTGTGCGAATGTGTAGAAAAAATAGCTTGCAGATTGAGCACCTGCTGTACAACCTGACATGAAAGATGCTTTGTGTACCTTCCCTTTTATTAATTGTTGCAGCAATTTGCAGCTGGGTGCTGTCAACTCCATTTAATAGTGGAGAAACCAGGACTCCTGCATGTTAAGTAATGTGCTCAAGGTTACACAGACGACAGAGTGAAGCTGGAATTCAAACCCAGGGTGATCATAGTCCGCAGCTAGAATGACAGCCGCCATTCTAGGCTTCCTCATGCTTTTTACAATAATGTCCTCTGTGAATTTTTTCTTTTTTGCCTACTAGAGTATCTTAGGGGATCCCTCAATTGAGAAATACTTCATTGTTTAGCTGTTCAATTAACATCCTTTTGGTTGATCTTTTGGTAAAATTAGAAGCATCCAAGAAAATGTTTCAGGCATAAACAGAACATAGTGGTGTCTTTGACTCCAGCCTTGAATGTGGCTTTTAAAATGGAAGGGTGAGGCTGGGTGGAAAGTCAGTAAGACACACCCAGCTGAGGAGTGAAAGCTGAAGGTCAGTGGAAGCAGCCCTTCCTTGCACTGGAAGGCGCACCGGAACCCCTGCAGGGCCAGCTCCAGACCACAGACAGACCCACTGGGGTCTGGAGAGAGGGGCAGTTTGCTGGGTTTTGTTTCCAGTTGCTTATGCAGAGTTTTAACTAGAACGCATGTGTTTCCCCTGTCTGTGCCTCAGTTTTTTCTCTAAATCACTAAAACGAGTATCCTGTCTCTGTGTGTTCTCTTCTGGCATTGACCTTGATGAGCATGAACTTTTCTAAGTGAATTCAGCCTTGTCATGGAAGGTATGTGATGTGCACCTTTGGTTGCTCTTACACAGAGAAATAAAAGGTCAGATTGGCTATCAGGACCAGACTCTCTGTGTTTTAAAGTATGCTGAAACATGAGAAGCAGTAGCCCTCCTGATAATGACTTGGAGCTTCCCAGAGAAACATCTGACCTTTATATGTTTCACATGAATGTACAGGGGGTACATGCTTCCCTCAGTATGTTGGTGCTGCTCATTCACTCTCAGAAGCCCTCTGGGGCTGTGTTAGGTACACAAGCATCCTGTAGAGTGCCAGAGACCAAGGCTTCTCTGGTTTAATGTGCAGACACCTGGGGGTATTACTGAAATGCAGTCTCTGTATTTTTAACAAGCTCCCTGGTGGTACTGATGCAGCCCCTTTCCTGCCACCTTTGTTAACAGGCTCCACAGGAGGGGAAATTTGACTATATTCAGAAGGTCCAGGTTCTAGTCCCAATTATGTTATTTCTTATTTGAGTAAATCCCAAAGAAATCACTTAGCTGCTCTGTGACTCAGTTTCTCCTTCTGCAGAGTACTGAAAATAATAACATTGAATGACTGCTTACTATGTTTCAGGCACTGAGCTTACTATTTTACATGCTGTATTATATTTAATTCTCATGATTACCTTATGAGGTAGGTTCTTCTAGCGTCTGCCTTCTATGAAAGCTAAGCAGAGAGGCTAAGTAACTGTCCAACATCACATAGTTAGTAAATGGCCACATGGGATTTGAAATCATACCATCTGACCCTGGAGCCTCACAACTTATAGAAAGAATAGATATACAGGATCTCAGCGCTTATTTATGTGCATGTGTGTATATTTGTGTGTTAGACAATATATTATACAATAAATGCATTCATTTATTTGATATGCACACTTACAACTATTTAGGACTCCTGAGATAATATGTAGGCATTTCACAGAACAGATTGTATGTTTTAAGTAAAAGTATTGTTCCAATTTAGATAAATTAAAGTCAAATGCTTTCTGAATTGTTAAAGAGTATAGATATTTGTTTTGTTATCTTGGATAGTTCAGCTAGTGGGAAAAAGTATTAGTGAAGAGGAATGGGAAATCTGGTTAATAGTATCTAGTTATTTAGAATTAAATCTCAGTGATTATTTAATTTTGGTTTTGCGAATTCGAACAACACACATAATCCATTTTCTGCCTTAGTAGGAAGAGCAGTGCTACCCAGCTAAGTGCATTTTGTGATTCAGGATATGACAGCCATGTCAGTTCTTAGCCTAAACATGAATCCCCAGTGAACCTGCATTATAAACAAAAGTCATAAGAGGTTGATTATGAGTGTCACCTGAATTTGATATCTGTCACCTCACTGGATACCCAGCTATGATCTGGCAAGATAAACAGATGCCTTTCTTCTTTCATTCCTCCTTGTTATTCCCATTGGAAGCTTCTATTTGAATGACAGAGGAAATATTCTTCAATAGGGAGAATTATCCAAATAAGAGTATATTCTTATTTGAATGTGTACCATTTTTAGAACTATCCTGACCCAAGATTTGTATGATAGATACTTGGCACCTGAATCACTAAGTCCCATACTTTCTTGTCCCTTGCAGGCCTCATTGCAGTGATCACCATGCTCTTTCTAAGTGATTACCACACTCTGTCATGTTCAACCTCAGAATCCTTCTCCACACAGCTCTTCAAGTAGCCTGTACCCATCAGCTGTAGTTGGTCCGAGAGATTTAACCTACATGCCATGTCTAACCTTGGAAATGCCTTAGAAGTTGTTTCTCTTTTCAGTTTAGTAAATATGTATTTAGCACTTAGTAATTGCTTAGGCTTAATGAAAGGAAATTCTGTTTTCTACTTACTCTACATTTTATCTTTCCTCACAAATGTGGATGACCTGCAGGCATAGTGAAAGTTTTAGTTAGTTGGATTTTGGGTTAATTAAGGTTTTAATAGATTTCTTTTTTTTCTTTCTCTGGGATATATATCCTGTTGTTTATATTTATATGGTGACCACTCTTAGGCCCCTATCACTTTTTATTACCAGTGATGTGGGATCTTTATCCAGCTTTCCTGCATCGGTTCTCCCAGGAGAACACCCCCTTTACAATGAGCTGTTTTCTGTAGGCATCCTGTGGGCAGTCCACCATCCATTGGCTAGATGACTCGTGCAGATGGAGTGGTTGTGCTTGGCTCAGCACCTCTGCAGCTGGCCCCTGACAGCCTCTCTATCAAGATAGAGGATTTCATTTACGTTACTGCCTAAGTCTGCTACTGGTGTTTGAGTTCATCACCTCAGAAGTCACTGCAAAGTTTTTCAAGGCTAGATGCTTACCATGGATTAGAATAATAATTCCTCCATCCACTCCCTTCCCATGCCTCCTGGGCAGGCTGGGCCACTTTGAAACACCTGTCTCATTAGGAAGCAAAGTGAAAATGCGAAGCGAAGAATTCACAGGTTCCACTCTCAGCAGGTGCTTAGGTTCTTGCTAGAATGACTTCTGAAATGTGATGAGGTGGAAAGCAACCTAATCACTGGATTTGACAGATCAGATAAGCTTGAACTTGCTTCCCTTCCACTTTGTGAGTTTGGCTACCTAACCTGCTTAAACACCAGCATGATTTGCCCTGGTCATGCTAAAGTGTTGTTGTAAATCATTTACCATTGAATTGCTGAGATTTAGGATCCCACATGGTAGCTGTGATATCTTGAGCTAAACATTTTTAGAAGAACATTGCAGAGAATAAGAAATAGTGTCTAGAAGACACAAGGCACTGTCTTTGGCCCTGTGGGGAATATCAGAGAAGACCTTTTATACTTAACCAGTTCGTGAAACCAAGGGTTTTTAACTTGGGATTATCAGCACCAATGGACCAATGAAGATTGTGAAACTTTTTGAAATAAAATGCAGAATTTTCTGTGAATGTGTATATGTTCACTTTTGTAAGGGAGAGATTTCCAGCTTTCCTCAAATTCTTAAAGGCATGAAGTCACTCAGAAGTTTGTGAACTGCTAGATTGGATGGCAGATTGTTATAGACTCATTCAGGAAAATCCCCGAAGGTTAACATGGGACTGGAAAAAAAATTAACCTTCCGATCTGTGGAAATAGCAACACTCTCCCCCTTGAGCTCTGCAGAACCAAGACAACTGCCTGGTTTGCTTCCATTTACTAGAAAAGTACACTGAGACCTGTGATCTCAGAGTACTTGTTTTCTGCGTCTCAGATACCTTTTATTATTCATGCAATAATTTGATAATTTCCTGAACATTTTATTTGGGTTAGGTGAGGCGTTTTCAGTCTTTCTATATTCAAAGCGTGGTTTCAAGTATTGGATAGTTCGCATTACACTTAACAGAATTAAATTACTCTTATAGTATGGTTCTCAGTCATTCTCACCAGTAAATGGATTCTCCTTTGTCCTAACATTTCTCTTTTACATACTTTGATTTAATCCAGGAAAAGGTTCTTTCTTTGGTATGGTTTTGATGATATGCTCTTGATCATATGCCTGACTCACTCTTTATCTTTAGCCTAATTGTAGCAATATACATTTTCAGTTATTGAAAGAAATAAATATAAAAAAATAAAAATTGTATACTTTGGTCAACTCTTGTTTGCATGCCCATGAAGGGCTCATAGTCTGCTGGGCTGGGGGTTTTTAATTTAATTATTTTTATTTTTGCATATTAAAATGAACTCATGTGTATAGGTTCCCCATATATATATATATGACATATATATGTCAACATACTGTGCCCTCCACCAAGTCACCAAGTGTTCTTACTGTTGTCCAATGGGCTCCCCCACCATTTTTCTCCCCGTGACCCACCTCTGTCCCATTACCTGTTGGTAACCTCTGTTTTGTTGCAAGTGTCCAAGGGTTGGTTTTGTTCAGTCTGTTTCTTTGTTTTGGCTATTCAATTCTACCTATGAGTTAGGTCATCTGGTATCTATCTTTCCTCTTTTGGCTTATTTCAATTAGCATAACCCCCTCTAAGTCCATCCATGTTGATTCAAATGACAAGATTTCATCTCTTTTAAGGACTGTGTAGTATTCCATTTATAGATATCACATCTTCTTGATCCATTCATCTGATGTTGGGCACTTAGGCAATTCCAGTTCTTAGCTGTTGTGACTAGAGCTGCAGTAAACAGAGGGGTGCATAAATCTCTGCGAATTAGTGTTATTGTATCTTTTGGGTAAATACCCAGAAGTAGGATGGCTGCATTATAAGGGACTTCCATCTTCCAGTTTTCGAGAAATCTCAAAACTATTTTCCAGAGGGGTTGCACCAATTTCTGCTGGGCTGTTGAAAATTGCTAAGCTAGATTTTGTTCTGAACATTAGAGATGCAAAATTTTAAAGAGCTACATAGTAAATGCTTATTGTTATAGAAACACGATAAGACCCTTGTAACTTCTGCAAGGTCATTACAATGGGAAAAACATAATAAGCACATCGGTAAGTAAAATAGTTTCTGATAATGACACATGTTGAGGAAAAAATAAGGATAATAGAATGAAGAGTGAAGAAAAGAAAGATGGACTGTTTTTTGTAGGGTCCATGGTAGGGGTGCCTTTGAGTGACAACAGGAGTAATGAAATGTAGATCAGCTCATAAAGAAAGGAGTTCTAGACAGAGGAACAGCCACTGCAAAGATCCTAAGAGAGAGGTTGGCCTTGGCCAATTCGTAGGCCTTATAAAAGGCCAGTGTGGCCGAAGCATGGTAGATAGCATGAAGACTCGACAAAAAGAAGCTGGAGAGAGAGGAAGGGACCAGATTACACAGAATCCATAGCCCGGGATTAAGGAGTTTGTACTTTGTTCTAAATGCGGTGAAAAGTCAATGAGCACTTTTAAGAAAGAGAGTTGAATGTTATCACTGTTTTAAAAGCACACAGATGGTGGGAAATAGATTCTTGAAGGACAGACGTGGAAGGGGAGGAAGAAGTAGGCTGTAGTTGGAACCCAGACAGGAAGTAATGTGTCCTGGATTCAGAAAGAAAGGTGGAAATGGTGAAGCAAGGGTATTAATGACTAAAATTCATCTCATGCACCAAAGAAGTCCACAACTGGGACTGTTACTCATTGTGTCAACTATGCCTAAATTGTGCAAACACTGCTATACCCAGGCTTGGGGGTGCGTATGGGGGTTCTTGTAAGGGCCATATATCCTTCACCATCCCCTTGTCAAATACAGAGATAGCAAGTCATTCAATGTGTTCAGACTCCTATAGACCATGTGAATTCCATTCATCAAGGGCTTCTTTCCAATAAAACATGAAATCAGGAAATGTTATTTTCTTTTATGTGTTTCCCTCTGTCCTCTCACTGCTGCAGAATGAGGAAGCCAGTCCTGGCTCAACAAAACCGCAAAAAGACGTTCCATAGATCCAGCTCGAAGAAGGGAAGTCAGTGGCTTGTCTTTCTGGCTTATCCGCCTGTGGGAAAACCTGTTTTTGTTTTGTTGCTTGGATTTGACGGAAGCCAGGTCTCTCCTGAAAAGAACATCTTTCCCTGTTGTGTCTAACTCACTCTGAATTGAGGGACTTTACCTCCAGTATTGGTATTTGGTAAACACCCAATTTCTCAATGCTCTTATTTCCCAAGTCCACTGGGGTCATCTTGAGCTTTTGGCCTCATTCACTGAGGAACATTCGTTTCTGGGAAGTTTTTGCCTTGAGCCCTTCAGCACGGATATTAAAGGGCCCCTGTCAAGTTTTGAAGGGTGTGACCATTGCCAGAATCCCCACAAGCCAAGCCCCTGAGGGATGCTGTTGCCAGCTGGCTTAGGTCCACACCAGAAATGGCTGCATTTCAGTGGTTCTCTGTGTTTGGAGCTGGCCGAGTTCCCCTGGATGAAAGGCGGCCTAATATAAACTGAAAATGTTATTAATAAGCAGCCACTTAAGAATTTCCTATGACTTGCCAGTGATTTGGGGGCCTTTATATGAACAGGGAGAAAAGTACAACGTGTTTTACATGGATTAAGGGGTCAGTGCAGTCTGAAGGGGCTCCCAAATGGTGCTGAGGTGTTTGGTGAACTTCTTGAGCCCAGTGGATTTAGGTTTCCGTTTTTGTCATCTTTTGGTTCTTAGAGCTTGAGTAAGTTCTAGAAACTTTTTGAGCCTTGGTTTTCTCATCTGTAAAATGAGGTTAATTATAGTAATTTCCATCTCATACTGTACTTTGAAGATTAAATAAGGAATATGTGGCAAGTGCTTAGAGAACCTGGCAAAGGACATAGAAAATGTTTTCTTAAAAAAGGAAAATTAGGGACATCATATCCTCGAAGTGAAACTAAACTGACACTACTTCTTTTGGCTCATGGGGGAAAAAAAGGTAAGATCTTAATCCATGCCATTAAGTACATGGGGAATATTTAATGTCTCAGATCTTCGCTACATGAGCTTAGCCAACTTCTTCCACAGAAGAAGCAGAGGCTTAAACATGTATTTCAGCAGGTAGTACAGAAATAAAAGGCTAACAGGAATTTTCTGGGTCATCCTTGCATTGAAGTTTGAAGATAAGGTGTTAGAATCCAGTTTATGGAAATTGTTCACTTGAAGGACTCATCTTGGAAAGGAGGAGCTTTTGGAACTTGCTCTGCTAAATGTCCAATAAAGGAAAAAATGCATGTGCTATAGAATAACAGCTAGCATGTAGGTAAAGTGAAGTGAAGGAATTATTTCAAAAGAAGTAATGGTTCTACCTCTAGTTATTCTTAAGTAGAGTGCATCTGACAGGCTGCCAAGGAAATCAGAGCTTCTCTAGATACCTACAGTCTTTCCTGGGGATGCAGTGATGCAGGTGGCTGCATTGCCATGGAGACACCATTAGTGGCCAAGTCTTGTTCTTTGAGGGCTCTATCTACTCATCTCCATGCTGGATTAGTTAGCACCGTGTTAGGCAGGCAGATTCCTCACTGGCATGGAAGTGCTTTTATGATACTGTCGGTACTCCTTCGTGCAGACTGCATCCATAGTTCTCTGACTGCTGTCTCAGCACCATCTTAGACTCCTTACATAATATCTCAGTGATACCATGTCTTCGTTCACCTTTCAGGAACACTCCTTCTCTCTCTTCATGGAACAACTCCTACTCAGAACCTGAGGGTCCAGCTTCTTCAGTGAGAACTTTGCGGGCCTCTCATTAATCATGAATATTGTGTAGCATAGTGCCTGGCACATTGTAGTTTTTCTTTTAATAATTGACTTCACACCACAGTCACGGTGCTATTCACCTTATTAGTTTTAAAACTTGGTTAGAAAAACTACAATGTTATATATAAGTTACAGAAATAGTATAATGTACTTCCATACACCCTTCTAGATTTTTTCTCCCCTCCCTCCCTCACCCGTTCCTCACACACACACACACACACACACACACATCATTATTTTTGCTGAATCATCTGTGAATAAATTGCAAACATCAACCTTTACCCGTATGTATTTCAGTATTTCTTTTCTCAAACAAGAGCATTTTCTTAAATTTCCTATGTGATGTCTTCACTTTGAAACGTATGGCTTTCTCTTCATGCTCTTTGTCTCTCATTCAGTCAGGGGCTCCTTCCTGTCTTGCTTTAGTCCCTCCCAACACCCACCAGAATGCTTAGTTGTTGGTGGATGTTCAGCGAATCATCGTTTAACAAGTAAAGCTGCCTGCAACAAACTGTATTGACAGTCCCTTTTCCCCAGTGGCGTACACCAGTGTAGGGTCCCGTGAGCCATGGTTCCTGTTATAGTAGGAAAAGCATTTTTTGCTGGACCTTACTTCTCTTGCCCGTGGGGTACCCCAAGGGCCCCTGGAGTAGACTTCACCCAGTGTCTGTTGGAAATTGGTGGATGAGTCCCCCTGTCCCTTGAATTCTCCAGGGGAACATCTCCTTCACAGCCCCCACATGTCCTGGACTGAAATAAGTCACAGTGGCCTGAAGCTACATCCTGCCCCTTACTTAACATTCTCTAGGCTCCCTTCCCTTCCCTACTTCCCTTCTCCTATCCCCAAATTGGACTATTTGGGGATCACCTACCAAATGTCTTTATGTTCAGATACCTTGCTAGGAGCAAGTTTCTGGGGAAACCCAATCTAAGACTTAGTTTCCAGATACTAAGACCATAGACCCATAAATCAAAATGCAGTAAGAGGTAGTCATTATTACTATCAGCCAAGAAGCTTATTTTTCGATAAGCACTTGGGAACACATTCTCAACTGCTCAAAAAATTACCAGGTAAATTAATCTAAAATAGGGCTCTGTGTATATTTCTTCATTGAAATATGAACTATTGAAGAAAGGAAACAGCTGTCACTGAAAACCATCATCCACCAACTTTGGCGGCGCCTGGGAAAGAGAAGCTCCTCATGGTGCAGATGGCTGAAGCCCCGAAGCCTGGGTGGAGGGCAGGGAGCTGGATGGGCCAGCAGCATGGTTTGGCTCTCCACACACACAGCAGCCTGGGACCCAGCTGGCCCTGTCATGGTCTCCACCCTGTAGCTTCTGCGTTTATTAGGAAACCATTTTTCCTTTCTCACAGAGATAGAAATCTTGCTTCTAGATACAGCAAGTGTCAAGGTTCATGCCTGGGTCCTTCATTCAGACTGTTTGCCAAAAGATGGGGGAAAACAACGTATTATGGCTGAGGGGAGGTAGTTAAGCAGCCAGGAAGGCTGCAAAAAATAGGATATGCTGATGTCTGGATATCAAGACAGAGATGTAGGAATTCCCAGGAGAAGGGGATCAGGGAAAACTGGAGAACTTTTCTACACCCACTTAAATGGTGCCATCCGCTGATGCTCACATCTGTGGTTCAGCTTTGGAACAGTCAGCCGCTCAGCCAGTTTGGTCACTGTCGTTAGTATAGACAGCAGTCAGGGAGGGGAGGCCACTCACCACCTTCCGAGAATGATTCATGCCACCCTCCTCTCCACCTCAGGGCCCTGCTTCTTGCTTTCCCTCTGGAAAGTTCTCTCCCCGGTTTTTCTCATAGGTACTAAGTCTTCTAGTCAGAATTTAAATGTCACTTTAGTATGGAGGTCTGTCTTGATCTATCCTCAGCCCCTCTGTCATCTCCCTGCCTGTTTCGTTTATGACACGTAACACAATATATCAGTCTGTTCATTTACCTGTTATCTGTCTTCCTCACTTGACTCTAACCTCAACAAAATGAGAGAAAATGTTTGTCTTAATTACTGATATATGCCCAACATCTTAGTACAGCACCTAGCACACAAAAAAATGCTCAATTACTGTTGTCTGGTTGGTTATTAGGTTGGATGAATGCCTGGATGAATGGATGGCTGAATGAGTGGATAATTGGGATGGATGGGTGGAGGGAGGAGGGGGGTAGGGACAGAAGGAGGGAGGGAGGAAGATGGGTAGATGGATGGAGGGATGGGTGGATGGATGGAGGGATGGGTGGGTGCAGGGAGGAGGGAGGGAGATAGGGAGGGAGAGAGGGAGATGGGTGGATGGATGGGTGGACAGCTGGATTGATGGAGATATCTGGATGAAATTGATATGGAATGGATGGATGGATATGGAATGGAAGAAAGTAAGGATGAATGGAAAGATGTATGGAAGAAGGAAATGTGACCATTGTTTTTAAAACAAATTGGTAGAAAGACTTAAGAATCAGATGACATAGGTTCTATTCTGTATAACTTGAGTCAAGTTGCTTATTTTTATATCTGTGAAATGAATAAAAAGGCCAACTTTGCAGGAATGCTATAAATGAATAAATCAGATAAACTATGTAAAATTAGTATGAACATTATAAATCCTCCATAAATGTAAGAAATTAGTAGTAGAAATATGTGTGTTTGCCCTTACCTGCCATCCTCTAGGACAGAAGTGTAAGGTGGAGTAGAGGAGGCAGATGTCAGGGGTCCTGGGGGTCAGACCTGTTGTGTGGAGCTGTTGTTCTTTGTGGGGGCAAAACTTTACATCTGGGAACATCCTCCTTTCATTTCAGACCATCAGCCACAAAAAAAAAAAAGTCTTGCCTGCCTTCCTTTCTGACATGCCGACCCTCTGCTTGTGTTTGGTGAGGGATGTTGAAAGTGAGCACTTAAACTAGGTGCATGGGTCCATGTAATCATGTGGTCGGTGCAGTCTGGGAAGGGAACAGCCTGTGTTCTTTGTGATAGCAGCTCAGTTTTGTGACTCTGATTTATTCACAACATGATTCTCTGAGCAGCGTCTAAGCGCTGATGAGGTGGGCCCTGCTTGCAGTTCTTACTGGCTCACTTAGGCACTACATGATCATGACTTTATTTATTGATTTATTTTTTTTTTGCTAACACCACCTACTATTTACTCTTTTACTTCTGAGCAATCTGTGGCCCAGTAAAAGCTCTCTTCAACCCCAA
This sequence comes from Solenodon paradoxus, assembly GCA_004363575.1. Taxonomy (NCBI): domain Eukaryota; kingdom Metazoa; phylum Chordata; class Mammalia; order Eulipotyphla; family Solenodontidae; genus Solenodon; species Solenodon paradoxus. The sequence continues at coordinate 366,719 of RJWH01000448.1, read as the reverse complement.
AGCATCTATTTACCTCCTCTAACCTGGGAAAGGTGTTCCCAAAGAGCAATAAAAACAGGCTACTATTTGCCTCATTCTAGGCAAGTGCTCTGCATGCGTGTGAAAAGTTGATGCTTTCATTGGAAACTCAAGGATGTTAGGCAACAGAGCAGACTGAGAAAGCCAGGCTCCTGCCCAGGGCGGGTCCTTTAGGTGGTCCACAGTGACGTAAGTTATCACAGCATTGAGAGTATGTGACTGATGCACAAAGACCCAACTCAGAGCCAAGGCTTTTTGGCTGTAAATTATCCATTCCCCATCTCTCCTCACTTGCACAGAACATTGAAAGTTGATAGCTGTCGAAATCTGGTTCTCAGATTTTTTTTTTTAATCTGAGGGACCTAACTTAACTCTGTGATACCCATAAGTCTATAGGCAATGCCCACATTACCAGAATCTGTCTTGCTGTGTAAATAAATTATCTGATCAGGCTACAGGGTAGCAGATCAGAACAAACCCACTTATCTGGATGGAACAGTGCACGTCTCTTTGCTGAGAGTGCTGTGTGTGCTTGTATGGGTGACTCTGGCCCATGTCTTGTCATTGAAGGCCAGAGTCTTGTCTCCTGCTCCTCACGGAGGGGGAACACATAGAATGAGATCTGGCCTCCAGCGTCTTAAAACAAGGAAAAAGAGTACTCACAGCGGTTTTTGTTTAACAGTAATGATCTCTGGGACTGCGAGTGTTTTGAAACATTTTTCTTCTTTGCTTATCTGTGAGTCCTGACTTTTCTGCATTAATTGTGTATTTTATTTTTTAAGGAAAAGGAAGCAGTAACTTTAAATTATAATAAGGAGAAAAAGGCTGTCCCCCTGGTTAGGAAAAAAAAAGGAGTTCTTTTGCTTTGAGTGAGCTGGAGTCACAGAAGAATTTAAATACCTAGGACACATCTGCTACTTTGCACAAAGCGGTGGAGCACACGGAGTTATTTTAGCCCTTTGTCTTAAACAAAAGTGTGTTTTCCCACCCCAGTCTGCTGCTTGAGGCGTTGCCAGTCGAGTGCAGTGTTGTGCATTCCTCATCAATCACTTGGTTTGTATTGGGCCTGAGCCACTCTTTAAGCAGTCTGCCCTTTGACCCTGTGCATAAGAGAAATCTGAACCTGATCTAGCCATGGACTTGGGACAGAGGAGCCCATCCTCCCAGGGTGGTGGGAGACAGGAAGACAGATAGCAGAGGCTGACACTGAAAGACGACTGTTCTGTTCTGGAGCCTGGTATAGTCCTGCTTCTTAGCACCACCTTTTCTCACAACATACCCCAGTGGTACCAAGCTTCATGACAGGTGGACTTAATGATGAAAGCGCTTCAGACTTGGTGGTCTAGAGAGGTTGGCTTAGAGCCCCTGGAGCAGTTTGAAAAATGTACATTTCTTGGAGTTGCTGAGAACGTTGGGAGTGTAGGGAGAACCCACACCAGGTTTCAGACCCTCTCTCACTCATGTGCTCTCTTCTAATGAGGAAGTTAGCTCCAAAAGAGCGTCTCTCAATCGCTCGGGGTCCTGGTGGATGTTCCCACCTCGCCTTTCTGAGACTTAACACATCAGAGGCCCCAGGAAACCCAACTTATTCCCAAGCATCTCCATGTCATGTGCTGGCAACCAGGTCCGAGTGACCCTTGAACAAGCACTTGGTTTAGAAGCACTGACCCACTTGCAGTGAAAAATCCACATATAATTTCTGTTCACCACATTCCCAAATTCTAGGGTTCTGCATCCATGGGTTTCAGATCCGCATATTCAACCAGTCAGCATCCAGGTTGGTTGAATCTGTGAATGCAGAACCTGTGACTAGAAAAAAATCCCATGTAGGTGAACCTTTAACCTTCAAACCTGGTTGTTAAAGAGCCAACTGTATACAGTTTCTCATGACTAGACTTATTATTAAAGGCAGAATATTCTGATCAAGAATTGTCTCTTAAAAATCTTTGATAGACTTTTAAAAAAATCTTTCCGTCATCTATAAAACTATTGAGCATCTATTTCATAGTTTAATAAACACTAGAAATGAGCTTAAGGGATGGATGCTGTCTTTGGAAACTTGTCTTTGGAACCCTAGGAACCTCTGGGCCATAAAAATTAATGGGAAGAAGGTTGAACTTGAGAAAAGTTGGGCACAGAATCTCCTTATCTCAAGTCAACTTAGGCAGCTGTGTTTTGCATACTGAGTTTTAACATATAAGTTTTTTGTTTTCGTTTTTTTTTGCTAAAAATATTTTTTCCTTCATTAAGAAAAAGGGGTGGGGGAGGTGAAAGAAAAGGAAAAGGAAAAATACATGACTTAATGATGTTTACAATCCCATCCAAATCTGAAAATCTGCAGTTTATGACTTGAATTTGTCAGAACCATGTTATAAAGGAAAATCCTTTTTGCCTTCATCCTTTCACTTCCCACAAAAAAGCAAGGCATTTTGGTTCAGGGTTCAGTATTATAAATAACCTATCAACATCTCAGAGAGTAATGCCACCCCCCTCCCCAACGTACACCCAATCTGTATATAATGAATTCATTTACTTCATGGTAGGAAAGTTAATTGGTCTAAATTGTTAGTCTTTCTCTGGTGCAGATGACCAGAGTACTTTGAGAGGGTGAAAAAAGGGGCTTCTACCTGTCATCAGTGTGGTGTATTCTACAGAGGAGCAGACTGGCTTCTGGATGAATAAATAACAACAACTTTGGGGTGGGGGCTGCAGTGGTTATTGCTGGGTGGAGGGAGGGAAGGAAGGGGGTGTAGCATCTCTGCTCTCTGAATCATGTCTTCTTCCTTAGAAACCTGTCATTCACAAACCCAATTATGTGCAGGTAGAATGTCAACTCTGACAGAATGAAACCAATGCATGCTTTATATGGTTGGGGT